>BROE01000005.1:14092901-14131862 GCA_036571765.1 Plecoglossus altivelis
GGGGGGGGGTGCATGGGGAGGGGGCGGAGTGGACTAAAGAAGTCGCAGCAGTCAGAGCGTGTTTCTCTGACAGTAAAGGATGCCACGCCAGCCTCATCTCTCTCCTCCACTGCTGAGCCAGGACGATGAGACACAATCAGGTTTCCAGGACACGGCCAGGAAGCACACACACGCGCACGCACACACACACCTTTGGACACACTCTCGCAGCCACACGCAAGCACAGGCACGCACTCAGCGACACACTTGCACAGGTAGTCAGTCGCATCCGCACGTGAGCTCACACGCAAACGCGTTTGTGTGGCACACAAGAACACTCGCAGACCTGCATGAACACAGGCGTGCTTGCTGTGAGGTGTGACAGGAGCTATCAGAAGGCTGGACATGGTGTGTCTGAGCCAGCCAGGTGGGCAGGACTTTCTCGTCACTCCAGAGCAGTTACAGGTACTAATGAGAACTCAGGCTGTGAGACACCCACACCCACACACACGCATGCACGCACACACACACACCCACACACAAGCATGCACGCACACACACACCCACACACAAGCATGCACGCACACACACACGCATACACGCACACACACACGCACACACGCACGCACGCACACACACGCATGCACGCACACACACACACATACACACAAGCATGCACGTGCACTCACACACACACAGGTATTCTCAGAGTTTTTGGAGACCAAAACAGGTCATTTGACATGAATATAAAGATTACATTTACATTTGATCATGTCGGATTTTGACATTGTCATTGTGAGAGTGTCTACACAGCTCTTTCTATCTCCTTCTATCTCCTCCTACACCTCTTCATCCCCGCTTCCACCTCCTTCTCCTCCTCCTCTTCCGCCCTACCAGATCCGGAAGCTGGATGCGTCAGGTTCTGCCCAGCTGACTAAGAAGATGAGCTGAGAGGACTTATGAATAAATGAATCTGTGGATATGGGTGGCAGCGAGGATATGAAAACACAGTTCCCATATTTCCATGAACAATAGGGAGTTGTAGTACCGTCTGATGTGATGAAGGCCCAGTCTCTGCAGCCTGACAGACGACAGGTCTGCAACATTTAGATCACAGAGACAGATACATTAGTCTCCCAGAAGGGGGTCTAAGACCACACAGTCTCTCTCTCTCTCTATCTCACTCTGTCTCTCTCATGTGCACACACGCATTCAAAAATGTATTGCCATGAAACACACAAACCTAATTGCACTCACTTACATTGTAGACAGACAAGCCAAAAAAACACGTTGACATTGTCACAGACACAATCCGGTGCTTTCAGCAAAAACACACAAACACAAAAGGAACACACACATCACCACACACAGGGGCATGATAGCATAATGACTAATGGAGTCTCTCTACCTCGGTGTGGAAGGGAAGTTGGATGTAGGTATAGAAAAAAAACTGAAGGGAGGATAAAAAGAATGGATGACTGAGAGCTGAATGATGGCTCATCTATCATTCACTTTTACGCTAAAGGCTTCAGCTCCCAGGAATAGGGTTTCGCTGTTCATTTGTAGTCCTCAGAAGAGAGTTGGGGGATGCAGCCCCGTCAATGAGGTGTCTGGGAGTCGTAGTTTTTAGTTGAGCGCTTTGGGATTCTTACTTTTGACTGTGCTGCTTGGGAGGTGTTGACGTTGATGTGTAGTCGAGGGGATCTGTGTAGAGGAATAGAGCTAAGCTTGATTAGGGTATGCTAATATCCTATTTAAGTACATTTTCTTTGCAGTTGTTACCTGATTCACATGGTGTTTAACGGCACTGTTCTGTTTGAAAGACTGTAGACCTGGATTGAGGAAACAGGTGTTCTTAATGTACAGCCAACAAGGACAGGATCCAGAATCTGTGTCGTTGAAATATGCTTGTCTTGTTCTTTTTAGCCCAAATAAACACTGCACATGGCACACAGCACTGCACACAGACGCAGTCAGTTGGTGTCTGGTTCAGTATGAAGCATCACAATGCTGCACATTCACCATGAGCTCTTAAACTGACATTTTGTATAAAAGTGGCCTAGGTTTGCTGTTATAACATAAGACTGTCCTCACCTCACCTCATCTCACCCCTTCCCCCTCTCTTTTCCTCAAGTTCTTCTTTCTCCACCTCTTTTCTTGCTGTTTTTTCAGGTTTATTTGGGAACGTACATTCAAATGAGTTTCGTTTTAATAAGAGCAAGGGGGAAATTGCTGGTGTGGTGAAACGGTTAGTTGGGATACAGGTTTGACTGTCCAGCAATGCAGAGTCTTCAGTGGCAAAGTCTACCCTGCCATGTAGCTTTTTCCTCTTTGTTTAGTCAGAATGAGTAACCTTGAGTTGGAGGAGGAGAAAACATGTACATGTTGAACAAACATCCCCCTCCGGAGATGCTTTTGTCTCTCTTTCTCCATTTCATTCCCTTACTCACTTTATTTCTCTCTCGGTCCTCCTGTCTACTGCAGGCTTCCATTTCATGCCTGAGAGTTTGAAATGGTTTCTTTTGAAGACAGCCGTGCCCCTGGGAGAGGTGGAGGGGGAGAGAAAGCGAAGAGAGAGATGAAGACAGAGAACGAGGGAGGAGTGTCAGAGTGACAGGTGGAAGTCAGTGTTTCTTGGCAGCTGACGATTTGGTCTGAATCAGAGAGGGGGGGGGGGGGGGGTGGACAGCTTGGTGACTCTCCTCTCGCCTGTCATCGGGAGGTCTCAGGTTCCAATCCCTCTGTGTGTCAGCAGTGTCAGAGTCTTGGTGATGGTGGTGGGTTGCTGGTTCTAGATTCTGGTGGAAGCGTTGTACCCTTTGCAAGACGCTGAACTCCTTCAAACCAAGTTGTTCCAGGGTGTGTTGATGCAGCGTGACTGTTTCCAGTACTTTGTGTTCGTTGGTCTTGTATCCTGCTCTGTACGCATGGCCAAATCACCACTCTGTGGAGTTGTGTGGTGTGTGTAACTGTGTGTGTGCAGAGTGTATGGGGAGCAGGCTAATTCAAACTGGAAGTGCGTGTGTTTTGAAGGTCAGAGAGTGCAGATAAACAGCTTCCACGCATACCAACGACTTAATAACTACTACGCTGCTGCCTGGACCCATTGCTGAAATTACATACACACACACACACAATCACACACACAAGCCCACTCACATGGGAACACATACAAATATGTTACTTTTCTTTTCATCCTATCGATTTTTCCTGAATGGACAGAAAAAGTGTTCTTGAAAGAGTGAGCAGGTAAGGCAGAATCCTGTGAGGCTGGGGGGCTTCCTGTGAGGCAGGGGGGGTTCCTGTGAGGCAGGGGAACTTGACAGCGGAGAGGAAGACAGCCGGCAGGCTGGGTAGAAGTGGAGGAAGGAGACGGAAGAGAGTGGAGGGGTGGAGGGGTAAGTGGGGACTGGATAGATGGTTAGTCTGATGGGTGGAGAGAGAGAAGCCGACCACAGGACTTATGAAGTCAACTGCCTGTCACTTGGTCTAAATCCCAGCTAAACAAAAGAGAGAGAGAGAGGGATGACAGGAAGGACAAAAGGAGAGGCATGAAGGAGACAAAGGAGAAAGAGAGAAAGGCGTAGAAGAGAAAGAGACACTCGTTCATCTCTCTTTCACCCTCATCCCCTTCTCTCTCTCTAAGAGCTCCTTCAGTGCTCGTAGTTATATTTACAGTACATAGTTGTGGACATGTTGGCTCAGGTTTGCTTAGAAACCCAAAACTCCCGTCCGTGGGATAAACACAGCGTCTGGGCACTTGGGTAAAATGTTCTTTTGACAGTGTCTCTCCTCGTGATCAAACGAACACGTCAGAAAGGTGATTGAAGAAATCTTTTTCATAGACCCCAAACAGGTAAATGATGTATATGTTTTGGAGACCAAATCAATCTCAAAAGGCCATCAATCGTGGCGCTGGGAAGAAAATAATGCAGGTTATTTTTCTCATATTGAAAAGTCTGTCTGTGATCTCTCTCTTCACCCATCCATCCCTCCCTCCACTCTGGTGGAGAGAAAACGTCTCAAAAACTGCTGTCTTAAGTGACACACACATAGAGACGCACACAAATGCTTCTACTCTCCATCCATCGCTCTCTATATTACACTCTCACACACACACACACACACACACACCGATCACTTGTCAACATGTCTCCCATTGGCCCTAAAATCCCTGCATCTCTCTAACCTGTCACAAGCATATCAGCCACATGCTAATGACACAGCCCTTGTCAGTCTCTGACACACAAACACACACATTAACACTATACACACAAACATCCATATGAACATTCACACACAAACCCACAAAATCTGAAACTCCACAAACAGACACAGACACAAACAACTTCTCCTTTGGAGTCAGTCTGTATCAAAGCTGTGCTATTTAGGCTGGAGTCAGAGCAAGGATATTTAAGCCGCTGAAAGTTCTTTTCAGCAGAGGGACTATTTCTTGTCTCTGAAATGCTTGTGTCTGTAAAATGTGTTTGTTAATGCTTTGATGTTTAAACTCTCTCTCTCTTCCTCTTTCTTTCTCACACTCTCCTTCCCATTTTTCAAGTCCACTTACAGAGATTGAGATTTTTGCAGCTTCTCAGGTGAAACAGCCTTATTCTCCTCCCCTCCTACCAAACCATCCTCCCCATGTTCCCTCCTCTCCCTTTACCTCTCTTCCTCCCCTATCCCCACTCTTAGTAAGTATTAAAATCTAACTTACTACAGTTTATAACTATATTTAACAGCAGTGGGGGTGGGGGGCTGGAGGGGAGGGAAGAGGGAGAAAGAAGAGGGAGCAGGAGGGGGGAGGGCAGTGGGAGGGAGAAGGAGAGAAGAGGGAGGGGAAGGGAAATGAAGAAGAGGGGGAGGGAGATGAAGAGAGAGAAAGGAGGGGAGGAGGAGAGAGGGAGGAAAAGAAGAGAGGGGGAGGGGAAGGGAAATGAAGCAGAGGGGGAGGGAGATGAAGAGAGAGAAAAGAGGGGAAGGGAAATGAAGTAGAGAGGGGAAAAGGAGATGAAGAGAGAGAAAGAGGGGAAGGGAAATGAAGGAGAGGGGGAGGGAGATGAAGAGAGAGAAAGGAGGGGAAGGAAAGGAGGGGGGAAGAAGAGATGGGAGTGAGGGACAGGTAAGGAGAGGGGAGGGAGAGGAAGAGAGGAGAGAGAGGGGAAGGGAAGGAGAAAAGGAGGGAGAAGACAAGAGGGGGAGGGAAGGAGAGGGGAGATGGAGGGGGAGAACAGTGGGACGGAGAAGGAGAGAAGAGGGGGAAGAGGAGAACTGAGAAGAGGGGAGGAGATGAGAGAGAGAAAGGAGGGGAAGGGAAGGAGGGGGAGGAAAAAGAAGAGAGGGGAGGGAGGGGAAGGGAAATGAAGGAGAGGGGGAGGGAGAAGAAGGGAGAGGAGGGAGGGAGGGGAAGGGAAATGAAGCAGAGGGGGAGGGAGATGAAGAGAAAAAAGGAGGGGGAAGTGGAAATGAAAGTAGAGAGGAAGAAAGGAATGGAAGAGAGGAAGGAGGGAGGGAAATGAGGTAGATGGGGGAGGGGAAGAAGGAGAGAGAAAGGAAGGAGGAAGGAAGAGGGGGAGAAAGGATGGGAGTGAGGGAGGTGGGAGAGGGGGGGGGAGGAAGAAGAGAGGGAGGAGAGGAGGCAGGAGAAGGAGAAGAAGAGAGGGAAGGGAAGGAGAAAAGGAGGGAGAAGAAAAGAGGGGGAGGGAAGGAGGGGAGAAGGAGAAGAAGAGGGGGGAGAGAGGGAGAGGGAGGGAGGTCTGTTGCAGAAAGGGGTGGAGGGAGAAGTAAAGAGACTGTGAGGGGTGGAAGGTGGTGCGTCGAGGATGAGAGAGAGATGGAGGGAACAACACTATTCAAATGGTCTCGAGGATTCCTGCGGGGAAGTGCGGCGGAAAACCCACATCTGCAGGCTGTTCCATCATGGCGTTCTGTCACACATACACGTGCACACACACACAGACATGCGCACACACACGCAGATGCACATACACACACGCACACACATATATGCACGAATGCACATGCATACACACGGACCCACAAATGCACTGACACATGCACACGGATACATACACAAATATCTATTGCAAAATTAATTTAGACACATTTCACACCAAGAGCCAAGATTTTCACGGTCAGAAATCAAACATTTGGAGTTTAATCTGAATCTTCACCGTGGTCTGCCTGTCTGTGTGTATGTCTCTGTGTATGTCTGTGTGTATGTCTGTGTGTATGTCTGTGTGTGTGTCTGCTTGAGTAATAATCTCACACTGAGGCCCCCCCCACCGCTTCTCTATTCTAAACTCATCCAAGTCCTCTCTTCAGTCTCCCCCAAGTGACTATCAGCCTCCCCTCCCCCAGAGACTTTGCACCCAGAAAGCAGAGGTTTTGTATCCAGAAAGCACAGATTTAGTGTCCAGAAAACAGAGATTCCATATTCAGAAAGCAGAGATTTAGTGCCCATAAACCAGAGGTTTTGTATCCAGAAAGCACAGATTTCCTAGACTCCAGGCAGTCAAGCATGGTGGGGCTAAGTGGTGCCAACAGCCTCCATCACAGCAGCGAGACACAACAAAGGCCTGGACATAGCCCGGGGAAACTTCACTGCTTTCCAACTTTTAAAAGGTTCGAAACAAGCGGAAAAACACCAGACAAGATACCTCAGGCCAGACAATGTTGACTAATACTGGAACTGTTCCCAGTCCAAAATGTAGTTGTGTTTTTGGGTCTCAGGTCTCAGTCAGAGATGGAGGTTTCCCGTCAGAAGAGGATGCACACAATGAGGTGGAACATCGGGGTCTTTGATGCCACGTACCTAACCGACTGTGACCAAAATAGTCTGATTATCCAGTGTTGTATCTTGTGCTTAAAAATACACACTTTTATTTCTGAAGTAAAGGTTCTACACTTAGTTAAATTGATCTTCCGTAAGGAGGCCTCACGCATTTTAGGATGTGAATCTAAACGGATAGTGACCTTTTCACAGCACTGATATTGTTGTGGCAAATATGTGAAACCACCAACAAGATGCACTGCCATAGTATACACGTTTATAAAACAATCTCTAGAATTTCAGAATGACTCACTTGACTCTTAGATTATATTGATACTTGCATTGTGGATTCTGCAAGTGTTGACTGACACATCATATTGTTGAGAAGGTGCAATTCAGGCTGCATATCTCTCTGTTTGCTTTTTTCTGCTTCCTCTCTGTTTGGGTAGACTTGGGTACTGAAAGTCTACTTGCCTCAGACTATCTAACTCCTTAGACTATCTGCCTCCCTCGAATATGACTCTAGATACTTTGACTCCCTGGACTATCTGACTCTCTAGACTATCTGACTCCCTGGACTATCTGACTCTCTAGACTATCTGACTCCCTGGACTATCTGACTCTCTAGACTATTTGCTTCGCCAGGCTCTGACTCTAGATGCTCAGACTTCCTGTCTCTATGACTCTCCTCGGCTCTCTAGCTCACTAGACTATCTGAATCCCTCGACTAGCTGCCTGCCTTGACAATGACTCTAGATACTCTGACTTCATAGATGGAGTCCCTGGACTATTTGACTCTCTGGATGATCTGGCTCCCTAGATTGAGACTCACTGGACAACCTGACTGCCAGCACTCCTAGACGTGTAGCTCTGTGCTGGTCTCACAGCACGTGGAGTGACTCCAGCTGGTCTCGATGCAGCTGCTGTAAATATCCAGCTGCTCTGGCTCCCACTGCTGTGTCTGAGTAGCCCTGTAGCCAAGACAGGATCAGGTTGCCATTGTCGCAGCTCATTTAGCCCCAAACGCAGAGCTGGCTTCTCCCATGCTGAGTGGTGCTTCTTCCCCTGTCTCCATCCCCAAGACACCATGCACCTCATTTCCACACACACACACACACACACTCATGATCACACACTTACACACATGGGAGGGTGGGAGGAGCACTGGATGACACCTTGTAGAGAGAGGATGAACGCAAATATGAAATGAGATGGATGACTGCTCTCTGCTCCAGCCGCAGATACAGGAAGGTTTCCTGCCCCTCTCTATCGGCCCATCGATTTACATAATCGTCAGTGCGCGATTCAGAGGATGTCTTGGGATGGCGTTCATAGAAATGTATGAGCCTGTTTGAGCGTGTGCCAGTGGTTGTTTAACATCATTTACGGTGTTGATGTGAGGAGCATAAATGAGTTAGCTTCATGTTTTGCATGTAAATGATCTTTGGAGTGGGTGGCCAGCACTTTCTTCTTGAATCCGATCAAGCTTTCTCCAGTGTTGATGCCTATCTCATATATTGTTTAGTAAACAGCTTGTGAGGGTTACAGGTATGGGTTACTTGTGGGATGAAAGCGGCAGAAAATTACCTCGGAAACAAAAATTGCAACTGGAAACAAAAAGGCTGTTTTATTGCTGCTGCTATTTGATAGCGTTGGTCGCCTTTCTGTTAAAACATTCACAGCACACATCTCAATAATTCATTCATTTCAAATGCATGTGTAATGAACTCATTACAATTGGTCAAGCCCCTCGCAGTCTGCCTCTGATTGGTCGATGGGCCCTTCTGCACTTTTAGCTGATGTTGTGCCACTGCATGCGATGGCGCCTCGTCCCCCTCACCTTGTCAGAGTTGATTTTGAGATCGGACTGCTTTTCTAGGACGACGGGCATTGATTGGTGGAGGGGAAGACAGAAGGTCAGGGAGTGTGTGGTTTTCAGCTTTGGAAGAGTGTACCATCTTCAGATGAGCTGGACTCAAACTCATACTGAGTCTTACATCAGCCAAGGCTACCTCACACAGAGCTCCACCTCACATGAGACTACCTCACACAAGGCCGCCTCAAACCTGCCCCCCTTCTCCAACTGCCACACCTGGTTATAGTCTACATCTTACCTTTACTGGCTCAGATAGCATGCTGCTGACTTCAGTCTGGAATCATCTTCGGGTTCTGGTTGTTATGTGTCCCAAAAGCAACCTACTCAAGTCTCCACCTCCTCTTCCTACACCTCCTCCTCCTCTTCACCTCCTCTTTCGAAACCTCCTCTTCACATCCTCATCGTACACCTCCTCCTCTTCACCTCCTCCTTCACCACGTTCTTCCTCCCACTCCTCCTACTTGGCCTGACCGGCCGATGAGCTGTTATATTTCCGCCTCATTCTGGAATACTCACACCTGAATCCAACAAAAAATGTTGATGAGAAAATCTTTATTCTCATCAAACCTCTTACATAACCTCATATTATGCTGCGATTAAGGGTGATTGGGGAGTTGATTTAAACTATCTCATAGGTGCAAAATAGACAAATGGGATCATTTTGTTTCATGTTTTCACAAAATGTCTGCCTTCCTTGGTCTGCATTTTGTGTTGATTTTCTATCTGCTGATTATAATAATCACAACGTATTCATGTGACAGACCTTCCACAGCAACATACACAATGTAAACCTGTGAACCCTTGGTCTACAGTCACATGTTCTACCTCTGAGCTATCGGCGTCCCTGATTAAAGCTTGCACCTTGAAGGTGAAACCCTGGATGATTGTAAAGTGACGCATCAGCACTCCTGCACAGCTGAAAGGTCTGATTAGAGAACTTGTGCGCCAGTTAAAAATAAACGCAAATGCAAAACGCTACGCTTGCTGCTTACTTCTAGAGAACAGGTTTCTGTAGTGACACGGGGATCTCCTATTAACAGCCGACAGCATGGCATTGCTGTGGAAGCCTGTGTGTGTGAGGATATGTGTGTGCGTGGTGTTCAGTGTTGGGCTCATGCTGTCCTGATGGGGGTTTAGTTCGCAGCAATTAAACATTGTGTTGGTGGAAGGCTGGAGAGTGCTATCTCCAGCACACAGAGCTGTGCAGCACCTGGATGGACCTACAGAACATTTCTGGCTTCGCATTCATATGATTTCTTCTTGTCTTTAGCAGTTAATGGATTTATTACACGTTATAATGTACACATATAGTAGATGTAGTTCTCCAAACCAAGGTGAAAAGGACGATTTTGAGCCTGCAACCTTAAGATCTGCAGCAAAACTTCCTTCCACCGAGCAACGCCCGTCATGTTTTATCCTTTGTCTTGAGTGAAGCACAAAGTTTTGGATTCAGACATGTTTTTGGTCTTTTGAAATGAAGAAGCCTTACTGGCAGTTAGCCTTCCGTGTGTAACGCGTGCGAAAAAGGGACTGGGTCGTGACCAGCAACACAGTAATCGTCTGCATCAAGTAATACAATCCATCAACATGATTCTGGGCAGATGTGGTTTGCTGGCAGGAATGTGAAAAGAGGAAGGAGAAAACGGAGGAAAGGGGGGTGACAGGAAGGAGGAGTGAGAGAAGAAGAAGAAGAGAAGAAGACAGAGAGGGAAAGGAGAAGAGGAAGGATAAAAGAGGAGAGAAAAGATCGGAGAAAAAGGAGAGTGAGGAGCAAACAAAGCCATGAGATTGGAGGTCAGACACCGAGCAATATGAGGAAGGGATTCAACTTCATCCACATCTCAACTCTCTTCCTTTTCATCTGAGTTTCTCCCTTCCTCTCTTGCTCCCTCCCCTCCTCCACTTTCATGCGGAGAAAAAAAAACAACACATTATTCCGAGACTCTTCCTACAAAGGTCATGAAGGAAGTGCTTTCTAGTTCATGTCTCAGCAGAAACCTGTTTATGGTTCTGCTTTCTTGGTGCTGTAATTTTGTGCTATCTGGTCTCGGTAGGTTCTTACCCAGCAAATAAGAAACACAACTGAAACATTTTGACAACCCCGTAAGGTCTTAGAGTAGTACTGATTGTCTATTTGGGATGTTCTACATACATTAATAAGGTTTATCTCAGGTATTTCAGAGGTATTTAATGTCAAATTTTAGGACGTTATCAGAATGTTACGAGAACATTTATCGTGCATGAGTGGCGAACGGCACAAATGTACTTACAATGTCCCAGACAGCCTGTGACATTCGGTGTCTCTGTAAGAGTAGACCGTTTGAAGTCATCCTCATAATGTTAGAGCGTCACGAAACATCATCATTAGGCCAGTTGGAGGCTTTCACATTTCTGAATCCTGAACAGACTTGAGACACAGCCTCCCATAGCTGACATCGCAGCTACGTAACCATGACTTTGTGGATACTGAAAGAACATGGACGTCACGTTTTCAAACGTCGTCTCGCTAGCTGGGTAGCTTTCCATTTCTATGCTATCTCGGCTCTAGGATGGGCTTTGATACTGCAGTTCTGTGTTATCTTTCTTCTTGTCACTCTGGTTCTAGCTCTAGGTTCTAGATCTACATGTAGATAGTACAGGGGGGGGGGGGGGGGGGGGGGGGGGGTTACTGTATCACATGCTGACCTCATCCCCCTCAGGGGTGACATGTCTATATTTGTGCCATCTCATTGATCTGTGTCATGTGACACAAAAGCCTGATTGTATCACGCAAGGGTCCATCAGTGAGGAAACTACTGTCAAGGTTCTCTAAGCAAGTGGTGGACGTGCTCTGAGAAATGTCCCTAGTTCCTTTGAGAAAGCCCTTTACGACACCAGCTGTGGTGTGGAGCCTCTCATCTCAGAATAGCTGAAGATCACATGGCATGTGAAAGGAAGGACCCTGCAAATCTATGAGACAATCATTCAATTATTTACACTGAATCGTCTGTTTCCAAGGATGATTTTGTATATTTTTAGATGTATGTACGTGTAGTGAACCGTACGTTCACTATCAAACGTTCGTTCACAGTGCGTGTGCACCGTGGGTGGTGTTTGTGTGTGCATGCGTGATGCTACCTTCATCTGAGACCACTACCCTGTCCTGTATATAGGATCAGACTCAGATAGCTTCTGCCATCTGAGTCACCAAGTCTAAAATGCTTGTCTCTTATTCAACCAGACAGGAAAACACTGAGGCAGAGGGAAGATAGAGAGGGACAGATAGATAGAAAGAGAGAGAGAGGAAGAGAGAGATGGGGATAGAGAGTGAGCAAGAGAGAGAGAAATTGTGGTGATAGAGTAGGAGATAAAGAGGGAGGGTGATACTATACACGAGAGAGAGACAGAGAGAGAGAGAGAGAAAGAGAGAGAGAGTGAGAGTAGAGAGAGAGAGTAGAGAGTGTAGAGAGAGAGAGTGTAGAAAGAGAGAGTGTGTAGAGAGAGAGAGAGAGAGAGAGAGAGAGAGGTACTTCAACCTCTTCAAACCTGTGGTTGTAAACCAGGTCACAGAACTAATCCATTCCTGTGTTGCATTCTTGTGTCCCCACCTATATGTGGCCAGGAGCAGCATAAGACCTCACATCACTAATATCCAGCATTTAACAAGATTATACATCAGCTATTCTGGAGCTTTCAGGGTTTACATGGTCTGCTCAACAATCACAATACATGTGAGATTTGTCCTAAAGGGTTAACCTACCTGATGTTGGCTAAGCTTCTTAATGTAGTTCCTGCCATTTCCCTGCTCAATATGTATTTAAGGGGAAGAGGGGGAAATAAGGCCGCTGCAGGCAGATAAACGAACAGGATGCTCTTCAGTAAATAGCTGGTGATGACTTGCACCTGTGTAGCATGTTCCCATGAGGGAAGAAGAGAGAGAGAGTGAGAGAGTGAGAGAGAGAGATAGTGAGAGAGAGAGGGAGAGAGAGAGATAGTCAGAGAGAGAGGGAGAGAGAGGGAGAGAGAGACAGACAGTTTTTTAGAGTCTGATCACATCTCTCCTCTCCCTTTCCTCATTCCTCCCACCTCTCTTTACCGGCTGCCAGGAGACAAACACTTCCTTATTTATGAGGCGTGAAGCAGCTGCATGATGGGAGTTTGAGGATCATAACCCTCATGATGGGGAGGGGGGGGGGGGGGGGGGGTCAGGTTGACGGGGGTGGTGGTCACCTATGGTCTGTCACTCACGGGGGTAGATAAAATACAGGCTTCATGCGGCCCGTGGACATGCTGAACTCCACCCAGGGCGCGTTGGACGTGAGTCTCATTCACCTCTTCCGCCCACGCTGCATTATCATGTGAAGCACACAGCAGCCTCCCTGCTGCATCCCCATCCCACAGCACAACGAAACAAACGCATCCCAGCGGGCCGCAGTCTGCAAGCGTCAAGAGTTCACACCACGGTTTCCACACACATGAAAGGCACATTCAACCCCCCTACTCCCCCCTCCCACACCCAACCCTCCACCTCTCACAGCCCATCCCCCCTCCACCCCACACACAACCCTTCCCACAATCGCACACCCTCTCCCACTCACCAGTGGCCCTGCGGGTCTCATTTCCGACATGTGGTCACCAAACCATCCCCGCAACGTTGGAGACCAAGCCAGGCCGTCGCACCCAAGTCTTGATCGGGAGAAAAAAAAAAACATTCATCGTTCACACTGAGGTTAGGAGATGAAAGGGAGAACTTCTGCGAGACGGAGGTGGGAAGTTAAACACGGCGGCGGCGGAGATGAGAGAGCGAGAGGACATGAACCGCGCTGCCTCACCTCCATCAGAATCCACATCAAACTCCAAGCCTCCAAGCCCTGCGGTGAGAGAATGGCCACCGTCGCTTATGCAGCACCAACATTTGAGCAATGATCTCATGGTTGCGCGGTCATATTAGACTTGGCCTCAGTTTTATTGTCTGCCAGAGGGTGACATTTAACAGAAAATAAGGAGAATATTTGCTGGTTCATGAAGACAGACACTCCAGACTCGCCTTTGTTGTGTTCATGTTCGACACTGAACCAGAAACGTCACCGTCATCCCTCAAGACATGAAGAATGGATCGCTGATAACACGTCAGGTCTGATCAGACAGGAGCATCGTGTCCCTGGCGCCTCTTCGTTTTAGATCAGATCTGAGCAACATCTCCCTGATACCATCAGACAGACATTACATGTCACTGATAGCACATCAGCTCACAATTGTCTTGAAAACTCACAATAAAACGCGTTTGGGTACCTCTTCAACCCAGCAGAGCTAAAAGCTAAATGCTAACTGAATCAGCAGCCTTCTGGCAACTGGACATTTGCCATCTCATTTAATTCTTTAATACACTCCACAAGAAACAATTCCAAGTCAATGTTATATTGTCCCAGAGCCACAGAGGACAGTGAAGGTAGCCACCTTTTTCAGCAATTGATGTTATCCACTTTCCTTGTCAGCAAGCCAATTAGCCAGACACCCTGCCGTACGGACAGTCCTCCAGCCAGCCAGCCACCCAATCATTCAGCCAGTCATCCAGCCAGCCTGCCACCCAATCATTCAGCCAGTCATCCAGCCAGCCTGCCACCCAATCATTCAGCCAGTCATTCAGCCAGCCTGCCAGTCGCGATCAGGAGGAAACAAGCCTCCATCCCGGTCCTCTTAATTCAATCCAATTGAAGCTTTTCAGTCTGGGGAACTAAGTAATATAATGTGAAGGTCAGATCAGAGAGACGGCGAGAGAGATGAAGAGAAAGGGAGTATGAGAAAGAAGAAAAGAGTATAAGACAGAGAGAAAATAGAAAGGGATAGATAGAGAGAAGAGGTAGATAGATGGAGAGAGTGAGAGAGAGAGATAGGGAGAGAATTAGAAATAATAAGGACAAAAGAGAAAGAGAACATACAGGACGAAGAAGGATATGTGTCATTGAGGAGATGAGTCTTTAGCCGTTATTACTGGGGTCTCTGACTGCTTAGTGGGTTCCACATGACTTTTCACATTCCATCGCCTTGACGTCTGCTATCACACTTGTCCCTCAGCTAACTCAATTTACAGTGGCTCAAAATTGATTTTTATTACTTTCAATGCCTTCAGGCACAGAGCTCTATTGTGCTGTACTCTTTCAGTCACACAATAATCTCTTTATGTAATTCCAAGGAAATTGGGTATGGGGCCTGTTTGGTGCGTGATTCCTTCAACCCAGATGAACATGATGGAG
Source organism: Plecoglossus altivelis (assembly GCA_036571765.1). Classification (NCBI taxonomy): domain Eukaryota; kingdom Metazoa; phylum Chordata; class Actinopteri; order Osmeriformes; family Plecoglossidae; genus Plecoglossus; species Plecoglossus altivelis. The sequence continues at coordinate 14,107,762 of BROE01000005.1, forward strand.
GTCAGGCAGTCAGCCTTTGTTGGGAAGAGCTACTGTAAAGCTACTGTACAGCTACTGTTGAGCTACTGTACAGCTACTGTACAGCTACTGTTGAGCTACTGTACAGCTACTGTACAGCTACTGTAGAGGACTGAGGAACTGCCTGCTTTGACTTCTACTAACAATCTAGTTACTGTTCTAAGTGAGATTTAAACAAAGCAGTATGCTATTTGCCAGCATACTAAGGCAGACAGCACCACAAGTAGACAGCACCACAAGCAGACAGCAAGGCCACAAGCAGACAGCAAGACCATGAAGAACCGTCAAGACCACAAAACAGCCGGCACATATTTTCTCCTGGTTAGCCGTTGGAGGCATCGGTTCCTACATTCAACCACCCAAAAGACACAGACGTTCATGAACGCACGCACACCCGTACAATTCATATTGCATTAACACGCACACCACATGCGTTCTGTCACACACACACATTTGCTCTCACACGCACAGGATCTTACGCACGCATGCAGGCACACACCCGCACACCCACCCACGCAGCAGCCAGCTGTACCGAAGCCATGCCAGTGTGAGGCACAGCAGCCCACTCTTCCTGGCAGAGGAACCACGATGACGCCGGTGCGGAGAACGCCAATTACAGACATATCACTTTTTAATTCAGGAGTTGATAAATGAGTTTTGGCTGAGATGAGGAGCAGTAGCATGGCACATCAATTAGCTTTCGAAATAACCTTTTAATGTGCATTAGGGCCTAATCGTATCTGCGTAATCGGGGACAGATAGAAGCGTATAATGGCTATCAAAGCCACGGGGCCTGACAAACGCCACGGGGAGGAGACAAACATCCAGACACTGTGCTACCTAAAAGCACTAACAGGCTAACTACTGTTTTGCTCATTTATTCACTTCCCACGGTGTGTTTTGAATGTGTGTGTATGTGCGTGTGAGTATGTGCGTCTGCGTGTGAGAGAGAGCGAGAGAGAGAGAGAGAGCAAGAGAGAGCGAGAGAGAGAGAGCGAGAGAGAGAGAGAGAGAGAGAGAGAGAGAGAGAGAGAGAGAGAGAGTGAGAGAGAGATTATGTGTTTTGCAGGCTTGTTCCCAGTACTGGGAGACAACATTCCATTCAGGAAATACATGATTAGGTGCACCGGGGCACTGAAGTTGTGATTGATTGATTAAATTATGCTCTCTGGATTTGATTAGAGAATAATTAAACTAAGGGGTTGGCACAAGTAGGGCAAACTAACTAACCAAGTGGTACTCTCACCCTTCTCAGACAGTGAGCAAGCCACACACACACACTTGCTTCTTTTTTTCTCTCTCTCTCTCTCTCTCTCTCTCTCTCTCTCTCTCTCTCTCTTGCTCTCTCTCTGTATCTCTCCCTCTCTCTCACACACACACACACTTGCTTATCTCTCTCCCTCTCTCTCCCACAAACACACACACACACACATTTGGTGTTCTCACAAATTCGCATATAAGCTTTTTGTCTCGAACATACACAACGCAGTCTCTTCCTCTTTAGATTGCTCACTAGCGATCTGTTTAAAATACACACAAACACACACACACAGACATACTTAAACAAAGAGTAAAGGGAGGTTTAACAGAAGTACAGTAGTGATGAATGTGCCTCATGCTGGTGCTCATTCCTCACACAAGGATGCAGCTGGTGCGGCACTGAGCCATCCATCTGCACTAAAACACAGGTCAGATTGATCGCTGTGTTTATTTGGCAGACCTAAACAAAGGCTTAAGGCCATCACTCATACGTAGTCCAACGGCCAGGGGGGGTGGAACATCCAAACACCCAAGCATGCAGACACAAGTTGACAAGCAACCTCAAATGCAAACCACTGTTCTTTCTGCATGCGAGGTCAGGGGGTGCTGGAGTTGGGATCTGAAGGTACGCTGGAGATCATTACTGGGACTGGTGGCCATGTTGGCTGAAGCGCTGGTTTGTTCATTGCCACACACACACACACACACACACACACACAGGCAGGGTTTCAATGTCCCAGTGTCATCTTCTCTACCTGGAAATCAGGGTCCTAGTAGTTGTTCACTGCTGATACCATTTTCATATCTTTATCTGTCTGTCCTTTCGTTCTTTCTTTCTTTCTTTCTTTCTTTCTCTCTCCTCTCTCACTCTTTCTATCTCTCTCTCCATTTCTACTCCTCTTTCTCTTGTACTCACTCTTTCACACTCCCCCTCTCTTTTTTTTAAACTAAACTTCCAGTCTATCTCGTTCACTCTGTCCCTAACGCTCTCTTTCATTCTCTCCCTCTGCTCTTCTGTCTTTCTCTCCACCTTTCACTGTCTGTCTCTGTCCCTCTTCCTCTCTTCCTCTCTCTCTCCTCCTCTCTCTCTCTGGTGTATTTTCAGGTTGCTTCTGAAAGCGTGAATGATGAGCTTTTAACAAATCCCTCGCTGTCCCAGTTTGCCAGAACAGGACAGAAACCTTTTTAGCTTGATGAAATTACTTCCTCGCCACACTGAAATGTTCTCTTGATTTGGCTCTCGTGAGTGTTAAGTTGTTTGCGCACTTTGATTGGTTCAAGGTTTTCCTCTGCAGTGATTCTCAGGCCTTGATGTGAAAGACATGATATCAGCCCACCTGTGTGTCTGGCGTGATTGTAATGTGTCTGGTGCAATTGCGTGATTCTTTGAGTTTGGTGTGTGATCGTGTGTCTGTGTGCTGTGTTGAAGGACCGGATAAGGCAGTGTATTGCAAAATCACCATCTCGACTTTCGGTGGATGATGTTTGCAGACCACAAGAGAGGCGATAACCTGCTGTGAAACTCACTGATTGGCCAGAGGTTGACCTTTGACCTGCTTAATGAGCCCTGAGTGGGAGAACACTTCCCTGGACAAGTTTTAATCCTGTTTTCAACGGAATAGAATACAATCAATCAATAACACAATCAATACCCTGCAAAGAACTACACACCTCATCAATTCAGCCATTTGTTTAGAGGCTCTTTGGGGAGTTAGACAAGGGCCTTGATGATTAGGGGACTTGTGGTCTTCAAGTGTAGAGTGTGTGATATATCTACTTGTGACATATGAATCATACACTCCATCTAATCAGCTGATTGAGTGGTGCGAGGGGGGGGGGGGGGGGAGGGGGGGCGTGACTGGGTTAAATGGCACTTGAACACAGTTCAGCATAGTTCAGCACTCCAACTGGCGGTCAATAGACCCAGCGGAGTGTGAAGCTTGGTTTGGATCAGGGAGCGGAGAGCGTCAAGCTGGCGTTTGGCTCTCACAAGCCTTCTTCTACAGAAAGCCAACAAGGCTGACTGTACGCGGAGAGATCTACTTCACCAAATAAATAGGTTTTACTGGTCGAATTCTGCTGCACTTGACAATTATACTGTGCTTGGGAAAGAGCTATTGCACCAGAATGATCTACTGTAGGTCTACTAGTAGATCTACTATATGGGACAGACATACTCCACCTGGAGAGATCTACATTTATCGGACACATTTATTGTGCCTGGGAGAAACCAACTGCACCAGAATTATATGGTCTGCTACCAGCTCCACTACCAGCCTTCAGAGAGATCTATACCTGGAGACATATACTATGCTAGAGAGATCTATTGAACCTGGAGAAATACCAGGTTACATACACATAGCCTGGAGTAACATAATTTACCAGGAGGTTTTATGGAAGAACGGTGGCAGCAGTAAAGTAGTGTAATGTACACTGTAGTGTGATCATGCTCTGTCCTTATCTGATGGTCTGTGGTGTGTATGTACATGTGTACGTGAGAATGTGCATGCAAACGCATACATACAGACACAATCACAGAAAGGCTGTTTTTCTCAACACTTGGATTTGACCAAACAAGATGTTCAGCTTAGTACTTCTGAGCAGGAGAGTGTGGGGGAGTAGGAGGAGCAAGCAGAGAAAGGAGGGGACAAGGAGGAGGAGAGGAGAGGAGGATGAAAAGACAGTGGGGGAGGAGGAGTAGGTGACGGAGTTATTAATCAGTGTTGTTGCTGCTCTTCTCCCTGCATGTCCCTGTGTGTGTGTTCAAGCATGTACGTGCTGCTGTCTGGGTGGGTGTGGGTGCTGAGACGGTGCTCTTTCCTGGAGCTGTGTCATCCTGTCACATCATGAGACAGGCCAGTCTGCCTGTTTGTTGGCCTGCCTTCCCAGTCTGCCTGTCCTTTCAAACTGTTCACTTGCCTGTCTGTCTGTTGCATCTGCCCGTCTGTCTGTCTGTCTGTCTGTCTGTCTGTCTGCTATTCTAACTGACCTGTCTGTCTGCCTTTGCTGCTAGATGTTTTTTTGCCTATCTGTCTTCCCGTCTGGAAACTCAACTCAACTCCTGTAATAACATTTTTGACCATTGTGTTTTTGTATGAGTCCAGCTATCTGGTTGTTTTCCTTTCCTGCCAGCCTGTCTGCCTGGCTGACCCTTCAGTGGCCTGGCCTGGGTGTCACTGCTGGGTCTGTGAGCTGTCCCCTTGCCCCTGACCGTTAGTCCTTCAGACAGGCTTCTGGAAGAGCCAGATTTTCCTCCTGTCTCCTGAACCTGGACCAGGCGAGACACATCTGACTCACGCCTATCAAACCCAACAATACTAAGCTGACAGAGGGAGAAGAGGGGAGGAGGAGGGAGGGAGATAGAGAGAGGGGAGGAGAGAGAGAAACAGAGAGAGGGGAGGAGGAGGGAGGGGGATATAGAGAGGGGAGGAGGGAGAGAAACAGACAGAGGGGAGAAGGGAGAGAAATAGAGAGGGGTATAGTAGAGGAATATCCAGGAATAAAATGTTGAGGGATATGTAGAAAGAGAGAGACAGAGAGTGAGAGAGGAAAGTATGAGTGAGACAGAGAGCGCTGGAAAGGAAGAGAGGAAAAGAGATGGTGAAAGAGAGACAAAGATGAAGTAGAAATAGAGAGAAAGAGAGAGAGAAAGAGACAGCGTTCTCTTGCTCTGGTTACATTTTTTAAGAGACTGAACATCAGAGCATTGAATTTGAGTTTTTACCTTTGTAAAACCGATGATAGAAAAACATAATTATTTGTTGTGATGTGTGAGTCAGTTCTGAAAGTGAATGTTGTGATGGCATTCTTGTCTGATTTGGGAAAACAAAAGAGGTGAAGTCTCTGGAGAAGTGCTGATTTGTTTCTGGAAGACTCTGCTTGCCATCTGTAACTCCTGTCAGGGAGTGGCTCTCTTTCTCACGCACACACACACACACACACACACACGCACACGCACACACACACACACACACAACACACACACACAAACCTGCCCTTACACCTCAAACATTTATAGCCGGTCTTACATCTCTGCCTTTCAGATCAATGTTTTCCCTCTTATTTATTCTACAGTTAAATATTTGTGCAGTCGGCCCTGTGATTAATCTAATACATGACATATTAATGTTGGCCAGCGTTGTTCCAGGACAACGAAGCAATCCAGAGATGTGGAGCCATATTGATTTCTGCTGCTTTATGAGAAATCCCCTGCCTCAGCTACTGCCTCACTGGACAGGAACAAAGTGTTTGTTGAAATAATTGGAAGGAACAAACATCGCAGCGGTTTAATAAAAAAACTGGCGATGGCTCCGAGAAATAGAAAACCAAAAATGATACTAACCCTTTAGTGTGTCACTGTGGCTCTGCTCGATGGATTACCCCCTAATAACTGGATAATATAGGAGCGGATTAACCATATATACAGAGCGTGTTTGTTGCAAAGTGCAAAGTTTGTCGGTGTTTTTCTGATCATGCATGTGTGTGTTTGTGCAATCATGTGTGTGTGTGTTTGTTTGTCTATCTGTGTGTGGGTCTAGGTGCATGCGTGTGTGTGGATGGCATCATTTGCAGGTGTCTGTCTGATCGTGTGTGTGTGTCTCATGTTAGGGTCAGGGACAGGTAGGATCCCAGGCTGACAGCTTTACCCGTGGCTACAGAACACCTGTCCTTCTCTCGTCCGCTGTCTTGTCAATCTCCTCCCTCCAGGAAGATGTGTTGTCTGTACAACGCAACCACACACACACCTGCACACACACTCTTGGAGTTAGGGATGAAGAGTGACGAGACAGGGAAGCTGACATGCTAACCTCAACAGCTTCTGCTGAACTAAGCTCTAAGATAACGGTGTAGATCAGAGATTGGGGAACATTGGTCTGAGCTCTTATGAGCTCAATGAACCAAGGTCACTGGCCCATTGACGAAGCCACACGTGTGTTTGACATCTACCAGGGTTCACACAGAGTAGGAAGAAAACGGTCTCTGGGGGGGATATTGAGGCATTTTTGCTCAACTATGAGAAATAACACTCATATAGGCCAGCAAATGAACCATCATCTTGGTTTACCAAACGCGTTTTGCTGCCTTTCGTTGTTCCCAAAGCAGGAAATTGTTCATGAAATTGTCTTCAAGAAGAGCACTTCCGTTGAGCAAATGGTCCATCCATTCTTTTTCAAGACATTGATGTGTTCAAGTTACAGAGTGGGTAAAGGAGACGGTTATTTGTGTAACTTCTTGTCCTTGGCTCTGTCACTACACAAACTACATGTGTTCGATTCCGCATCTTGTAGGCTCATGGTGTTACATGATCATATGTGTTAGTGTGGCTTTCCGAATATAGACCGTTTTGGCATTAAGATGAACAAGATCCCGCTTACCATGTATCGCTGTGTGGTCTGGACGTGTGCTTAGAAGTTGATTATAACACGAGGAATGTGTCGTGATGGATTGTGTGGGTTATGTCTGTGTGTGCCATATGAATATGTACAAAATATATACTATATATTTATATATATATATATTTATTATTATTATATATATATAGGTATATATATATATATATAGGTAGTAGTTATATATTATAATATTCCACTACACACAGCAGACCGAACACACATCAACCTATAATATAATATATTCATATACTATATATATATATAAAAAATATCCTATATACATGAGCGTATTACCGATTTTTGGGGACCCCATTTTTATTTACTACCCGCCCCTAATCCATACCCCACGCATAACAATGAAGGGAAAGAGGGCGTTGTGCAGCGGTGTCCACCAATTAAAGTACTGAAAAGGTAATATGATTATAGATATATTCAATTAGTCACATTATATTTGTATGTATATGGTATGATAGTTTCGAGGTTATGCTCTAATTAGACAGATTGTAGTATCACAGCCTGCGTCGAAAGTAATGTCGCGATATATAAGGACAAAAAAGAGCCTTGAGCATATTATATGACCCAGCGACGCGGTAAACAACAGCAACACATAACAGGCACACTCAGCAGCACCCCCCCGCTTCTATGAAAACTTGAGGAACCCGCCGCAGGGTCAGCCCCCCAAAACGAGGGAGAGGGAAGACCCAGCGAGAGCGGAGATTAGGAAGGACCGAGCAGGAGAGATGGATAGAGGAGGAGAGGGGAGGGGAAGGGGGGAGAAGAGAAGAGAGGAGAGGGAAATAGAGGAGAGAGGAGGAGAGGGGAGAGGGGAGGAGAGGAGAAGGGAGGACATGGGAGGAGAGCGGGAAAACAGGGGAGGGGAAGGGAAGAGAAGGAATGGATGAGGAGGGGAAGGTAGGAGAAGAGAATGTCTCTGCTCTCCAAGATTCTCTGTTGTTAGTTATCTATAACACGCTGACTCTTCGACAATACTGTATGCTGCATATGCAGGAGAGAAAGCCCAGAATAGACCTGACTTGGACTGCTAGGTTACTTAGCATGGTTCCTTTAATAGAGACGACTGGGACTTTTCAGTAAGAATATTTGACGGGTAGAGTGATACAGAGGCAGAGGAAAAAAAGTTGCATTTATGCAAACAGGCGAACAACTAATTAAGGGAGCCAGACAGCCATAGTCAATATTAATCAACCCATAGCAGCAGGAATTGTACTCTATTTGGCTTTCTACTTACTCTCCACTCACAGAAGACGAAGATAGAAAGCCATGTCATGTTGCAAGACGTCCAGTCAACAATGCTAAAGTATGGAGGTACAGTACATTCTGTCTTGCTTAATTGGACGCATCCCTGATAGGTAGTACAGCACACTGGAACCTGTCTTCTTTCATGCCGGCCACATTCAATCTGGACTGACAGTATGTTGATGCAAGAGATAATTATGACACCCAACAAACATTTGCAGTTCAGCAGACACACAGACTGAAAAACTGTGTTTTTGAGAGACAGGTGATCCAGATCACACACAGACAGGTAGGCTGTTCAGGTAAGACAGGAAGTCAGGTAAAGAGACATGAAGTCAACCAGGCATGCAGCCTTGTAAAGTGTTGCATTTTAGACCGGTGGATGTTCAGAACCAGTCCCTTGTGGGGCCATTAGGCCGATCAGTCGGCTCTTTCTATTCTACAGATTCCTATTTCCTTTCTCTTTAATTGGCTCGGCATGAATTTCATCAAAGACACGTTGGGAAAATAAAACTGTTTTTACCTTGTTAGAGGTTGAACATGTGGACTTGTGGACTGGGTCTTCAGGGAAGGGAAGTTTTGTTGCTCATGCTCATTGTGGCAAGGTGAGACGATTGCATTTTGAATTCTATGGATGTTAACAGTTTAGGTTTCAGTATAGTCATGACTAACCGATGGTTAACAACTGACAGAGCGATCGTAATTAACCTTTGGTGCCAAACTACAGTAACGCAAGCTCAGATGGTTTAATCCAGGCATCTATTTGAGCTGTCTACAGTAATGCCAACTCCCCTAGATAACATCAGGCATTAATCTCAGCAGTAGGTTAACGCATCCCTTATAGCATGGAAATTCCAATTGCAATAAGATTACAATGCAACTCTACTTTAAGGCCTGAAGCATGCATGTTAGCATCCTAGCTAGTCCCAGAAGTTGTAGATGCAGCAAAAATCCATAGGTAGCATTAGACCTTTATAGACCGTTTGCCAGCAGCTTAATCCCAAAGCTAATACCAGCCATTATCCATGATAGCAATGGTCCTGAATCACCACCAATAACCTGGGCTCTGCTACAAGAGGGTTCAATATCTACTTTGTTCGATTCCTTTTGACAAGCAGAAGTACTCTAATCCATGTTCCAACAGCCTACAAGCAAATGCGGGCTAATCAAGACCGGTGTGTGAGTGGTCAAATAAAGTAAGATTCCTCATTAATAAGGGAACTGTACTCTTCTAAGCAAGCCTGCCTGCACGCTGCAGACTGGGCCAGCAGGATCCATGCTAACGATGTTTAACTACTTAGCATGCAAGTTTACACATAAACTCACACAATCCTCCTGTATATCAGTCATTATGCTAGCACTAGCCATCTTTGCATGCTAGGTGGTCTCCATAGTGACCTTTTTAGCAGTGGCTAAATGATGCAGCTAAAGTCAATTTAATATTGACTGTGCCCGGCCCAAAACACTTTAAACCATTCAAATTAAGTCTGTGGACTAGCTGAAGTACCATGTTCAGGTCTGCTGTGCTTTCAGCCTTTAAAGAGGAGGCCCAAACCCAGACAGCGGTAGCTGGGTTTGGGTCTGTCTGGGTCTGTCTACGCTGTGTCTCGTCAGTCATGTGACCCCTCTCTTCTTCTGTTGTCTCCTCCCCTCTCGCTGGTGTCCAAGATCACCAGTTCTTGAAGGACCAGATACTTCATCCCGTGCATCTATCCCAGCCCCCTGCTTCAGCCTTTCTACCTCCCTCCCTGTCCCCTGCCTCCCCCTGTCCCCCCCCCTCTCTCTCTCTCCTAACTGTCCCTGTCCCTTCTGCCAAACACACTCCATCTCCCTGTCAATCCAAGACTGGCTCCCTGGTCCATTTAGCTACATGTGATGTTGGATGGAAAACCATTTACCGTCTGGCGTGCGTGCATTACCTTCTCACACAAGGCACACGCATGACTGCTCATGTGATGTCGTACACACAGGCACGGTCCACAGCTAAAGGTCAAACACACGCATGTACATACACCAATCACACACAGATCAGAAGCACAATCACACATACACAGTCACACATACACACATGCACACAAACACTTTGGGTACATGCTTCTCCTGTAGTGTTCATATTGAGTATCAGAGTTTGACTTGTAGACTGTGTGCTTGCCATCTCCGTGAGGAGTAACATTTGGACAAGGGCACATGCTTTTCCAGTTGCACTGTCAGATATGTTTCTCACTCCCTGCTTCAAGGACCCGGAGCTCTGCCTGTGTCTATTTGTGGTTGCATATTGATTTCCATGTATGGAAATGGTTCAGTAATCCCTCCCAAGGTTTCTGTGGGCCTTTTTGCTCACACACACTTTGTCTCTCGCTCTCTCTCTCTCTTTTCTTGTATTCATGAGAAATACGACAGCTTGTTTTGTGTGCTGCTTTTTTCTTTCCTCCTCCTCCACCTCTTCCTGGTTGCCCTCTTGTTTTTCCTCCTCCTCCTCCTCTCAGCCTGATTTGGTTTGGAGCCATATCTGTTGATTATCTAGATTCTCCTTTATTTGGCTAATCCCTGTGGGTACACAGGATCACGCCAACATGGAGCTGGATTAACAGGCTCCATTAGCTGCCTCCCACATGCTTGCTTAACACGCACACACACACACTCACCACACACACATTACACACTTACACACTCACACTTGAAATGCTTCATTCACACTCAATCGCACCAACACGTCTCATTAGAACACAGTCAGTTAGACATCTACAACACACTGGTGCACATAAATTCTTTCTTTTTGCACACTAGACTCAATCCTGATGTTGTCCTTCCGCACTGGCAAAATGTGTTTACCAAGCTCTCCCATTAGCATACTGCAGGTGTTCATGAATGTGTTTGGTTTAAACGGTTTGTACTTTGCCATATGCTGCAACAAGAAACCAACTGGCTCAGTGAGGAAGACCTGTCTGTTTTCGGCAGGGAACTGCACCTACTACATCATACTTAGTGTGGACTGTGTAGAATATGGTATTTTGTGTTTTTTATTTAAATTATTTCGTTTAACAGTCAAAGGAGGGTAGTATAAGAGACAGTAAGTAAGTAAGGAGAGGCATTGGGCGTTCTAGGAGGGGTTGCATTAGGGCGAGATGGGGAGGCCAAAGAAAGCGCAGGTGTGGGGATTCAGAGGAGTGGGGAGGAAGCGGGACAACAGGCTGGTATCCAGACGGGTGGAGGGGAGGGGCTAAGGTGCGATTTGAACAACGTCATATACCTCTAGTGTGGGGTAGTGGATAGGGGCAGGTGGGTATTAGGCGAGAAGATGGGGAGGAAAGGGGCAGGTGGGTACCAACAAAGATGGGGGAGGAGGGGCAAGGTGTGGTATCCAGTGAGTAGTGCGGGAGTGGAAAGACGGGCAGGTGGGTATCAGGGGAGTGGGGAGGAAGGGGCAGGTGGGTATCAGGGGAGTGGGGAGGAAGGGGCAGCAACAGCGGAATGTCAAGACAGTCTCGACTGCCAGGACTCATCCATCTCCATGCTGACTGGTCCTCAGGTGCCTCCCCCCTCCACCCCCCCAACCTGCAGTCAGATCCCTCTTTTGCACAGACACACGTAGCACAGTAGGGGTCAATGTTTAGGATGCAACGCCGACTGGCAGCGTCCGCCCTTGGGCTCCCTTGACTGCCCTCTGCATCCGTCCGTTCATTTACCTGTGAATCATGAATGCGACCAGGAGACCAAGCGTCTGGATGAGGAGCAGGAGAGTCTCTCTCTCAAAAAGTGCCCGACCAATGATTGTCAGATCGCGAAATCCAGTCAAGGGGCCACGAGCAGGTGGGGGAGTGACCAACCCTCGGCACGTACGGTTGGGCATGTCTACAGTGAGGCACGCTCGCGAGTGAGGGAAGGATGACCTCAAGGTAGGGGCGGGCGACTCAGGGTTTGAATGGGTGTAGTTCTGGTTCTGGTTTTAGATCTGGGCCCAGTTGGAGGTCTGTTTCTGAAACCATCCAGGGGAGGCTTGTGTGTCAGTGTGTGTGTGTGTGTGTCTGTGTGCCAGTGTGTACGTGAATGTATGTGTGTCGCTGTGCATTAATGTGTGTGTTGATCTGTCTCTACCAATATTTGCAAGCTTACATATCTGCCTATCTGTGTACGTGTGTCTGTGTATGTGCTTATTAGTGTGTGTGTGTGTGTGTGTGTGTGGACCATGATCCAGTTAGTGGTTGATAGGGAGGACACACCACAGTAAAGACATTAGCTGCATTGCATTAGCTGACCCTGTGATCAATAAATATCTGCTTTGGCAGACTGGGAACAGCAGACATATAAAATTGCACAGAGTGGAATAGCTGATCGGGGGATACTATAGCAAAGAGAAGGAGAGAGATAGGGAAATTAGAGAAAAAGGGAAAAATACAAATGGAGAGAGAAAGGAAGAGAGAGAAACATATTGATGGAAGAGAGAGTAAAAGAGACGTGATTGATCATTTAGACAGAGGGAGCCTGTGAATTATAGCACACATGTTGAGTGGTCTATATACAGTACAATGCGGGGATGGTTTCCGATGCACAAACAAGGTTTGCCCCGTAACACAACTATTAAACCGACTACACTGCATAAATATATGGATGCCAACAGCATCCATCACAAAGACGTGCAATAGCGGCATAGTATAATGGTCACTAAAACAGTATTACGAGAAATAATGAATAATAAATTGAAATCACAATAAGTTAATATTGGTGGCTCCAGTCTCTCATCTAACAGGTATATAGCACTTAGGCTCAGGCCATCAATCAGGCTCTTGGGTAGGATAGTTCATGTTGCGGCTTGGACTCCAAGCAGACCTCCCAATAACAACTGAAACACACATCCAGATCAAAGTCATGCAAGGAAGACAGCCGGCGTCATCGTGACTCTGCTGGAGGTGAGCGAACCCTGGCTCCTGCTACGGACGGACCAGGTCGCGCTCGCCACCCGTGTTGCTGCGGCGAGGCGAGGCCTGCACTTCTCAGCCCAGAGAACGCCAGACCCAGCTCGCCTGTTCTCCGCCCGACGGGTCAGCGGCTGAAGCCTGGATGGCTCTGCGATAGCTGCGCACATCGCCGCGTGCTCTCGGAACACTCCAGCCAGACGAGAGCTGAGACGGTTCTTCGCGTTGAAAGAGGAAGCGGAGGGGAATTCCGGGAAAAGGCTTGGATTCTATTAAGAATCAAGGCCACTGCTCGCACGAGGATACTGCAGATATGTCATACTTCTGAGGTTATATCACCTGGAGGGTGATTGGAGACTGTAATGATTGCTTTAGGGGCTAAAGAGGACATTGGTCCGTCGGGTGCATCCACATCCTGGCTCGGATGGGGTTGCTAGTGGATGATATGAATTTAATTCATGGTTGGTTTGCAATAATATTATTATAGTCCTTTCTCCATTGAGGATGTAATAAACCAGGACAAAGTGGGAATCACTATGCACACTGTAAGACATCTCGAGACTACAAATGGTGTAGTGGTAATTAGAGTAACACGATTTACTACATTAACTAGACATTCTTCCAACAAACAGGTAAACACTTGAATAATTATACTATTACTCCTACTGATTGTTGTTGTTCTAACACACAACATGTATTTCACATTAGTTTGACTCCACTTCAACCTTTGCTGAATGTTTGTTGATTCTGAATCTGCCAACTGTTGCACAGCAGTCTGCTTTGCATTATTGTGATGGAGATGCTATTCTAACATTGGAGGTGAGTAATTGAGCTCTTGTTATTGCATTATTAAGCTTTGCCCACTATACATGAATCAACTGGTTACTGTAATGTGGTCAATGTGGCACTGCAGATATACATATTATAATATTATAACACAATGCGTATATCTGCAGACTGGTATTTGAGATGGAGGCTATAAATACAAGCCGTTTCCTTGACTCTGATGACCAAAACACTGTAGAACGTCAAGCACTCCTGATCCTTGATCTTCTGTTGTCTGTTGCTTTGGATAAAAGCGTCTGGAAAATAAGGCCTGCAACATAGAGCACTCTCCAAGCCCACTTTGTTTTCAGTAGAGTTTGTTTTTGATTTCCCGTTTGGCTCTGTGGGCCATGATGAGATTGAATGTTTTATAAAGCATTGTGAAATGTCCAGCCCCCCCCCCTTAAGGAAAGAAGAAAGGTGTGATGAAACTCAAACTACTCTCCATCTCTCTGTGTGAAACTTCTCTCTGTCTTTCTCTCTGTGTGAAGCTTCTCTCAGTCTTTCTCTCTCTCTTTCTTCCCCTCTCTCTCTCTTTCTCCATCACCCCATACCCCTCTCTCTCTTTTTCTCTTTCTCTATCCCTCCATCCATCCCTCCCTACCTCTCTCTTTCCATATATCACTCCTCTCTCCATATATCCCCCTCTCTCTGTCGATCCATTTCTGCCTCTTTCCCTCTAACTGCTTCCTTACTCTCAATCTTTTGCCTTATGTTGCTTATCATCTCTTCTATACTGTCTTACTCTATCCATGTCCTTCTCTGTGTCTGCCTATTCCTTTGTTTTCAAAGCAACGCATCTGCACAGTCATTTACTATGTTGCAGCTACATCTGGAGCTGACATTTGCACCACGAATAAAGAGCACAAAACGACCACTAGCGTTCGAAGAGCTTTGCCGTTTAATTAAAGAACTACCGCACTGTTAGAGAACGCCGTGTAGAGAAGTCTGGATGTCTTCACAGTGTAAATAACAAACCATTAGGCTGGATTCCAGCCCGGGGCAGCTAGTTAGACTGTTCAGTGTTTAGGGCATGTGTAGAAAAACGCTAATTATGGATAAGAGTGCAGCGCTCGTTATTCTGCCGCAAAAACACACATCTTTCAACTTTAAACAACAACATTGTGGAGAAAAAAACAACAAAAAGCAAGTTGTTTTGATTACGAGTATATTTTGCTTCGAAAATAATATGTTTACTTAGGGGACTGGCCCCAGGTCCCCTTAGCCTACCACAACACCAAAAAAATCTTCCTGGATGTCTTGAGGAGAACTAAAACACAATGTATTGATTCAGCAGATGATCTTTCCCAAACAACTCCAAGGGTGGATTTGTACCTGGGATCTCTTGATCCACATTCAAATACTCTACCAGTGAGCTACACCCATCTCATCTGGTTGGTGCGGTCGTGAAGCAGCTCCGGTACATATGAGGAACACGTGTCGGCTGGCCTCAGAAGGACTGGCTCGCTGATGAATCAAAGCACTCCGCCACACATCAACGATGTGATTTCGTGAAAGACGGCAGATTGCTCAAGGACGTTGTTGAACTGATGGAGGAAACGTGATGAACGCCCAAGAAACAGATGTGTAGAGGGATACAGACACAGAGGAAGAGACAGAGGCAGAGACAATGGTAGATGCAGAGACAGGTAGAGGCAGAGACAGAGACATACAGAGGTAGAGGCAGGGGCAGAGACTGAGGTAGAGGCAGAGGCAGAGACAAAGGTAGAGGCAGAGACAAAGGTAGAGGCAGAGACAAAGACATACAGAGGCAGAGGCAGGGACAAAGGTAGAGGCAGAGACAGATACAGAGGCAGAGACAGAGACATGCAGAGGTAGAGGCAGGGGCAGACTGAGGTAGAGGCAGGGGCTGGGTGAAATAAATATTTTTTTTTTTCCAACAAAGGAAGCAGAGACAAAGACAGAGATAGACACATACAGAGAGAAAGGAAGAGAGAAAGGATGAGTCAGAAAGGCGGAGGTAACAGTAAAAGATAAAGGTAGGGGAAAGACAGAGGAAGATATGGTGGAGAAGCTGGAGGCAGAGGAAGATGTTGAGACAAAGCAAGAGGAACCTTGAGATCAAATACAGACAGAGATAGATTTGAAAACAGAGGCAGACAGAGGAAGATTTAAGGACTGAGGCAGGATGACAGAGTCCCACTGACAGCTGTCTGGCTGCCACCCTGACCTTCCTCTTCTGATTTACATCAGCATGACGGATTTCTCTCTTCATCTTCCTCTCTCTGTCCCACCATCTCTCTCTCCATCTATCCTTCCATCTCCCTCTTGCTCTGTCCTTCCATCCCTCCCTCCCTCCCTACCTCCCTCCCTCCATCTCCTCCTCTCTTTCTGTCTGTCCTCGATGTTGTGGTGATGAAGGGCTTTAGAAGGCAGTAGTGTTGCTAGGCAGCTCATCAATCACACAAGAGAAAAGGAGAAAAGACGAGAACAAGGAAGTGGATAGGAGGAACATGGAAAGGAGAGAGGAGGAACACAGAAAGGAGAGGAGGAGAGAAGGGGAGAGGAGGAGAGAAGGGGAGAGGAGCGGGAAACAGATAGGGAAGCAGAGCAGAAGGGAGGAAGAAAAAGGAGAATTAGGGAACGCAAATGAGTGGAGAAGAGAAGAGGGGAGGGGATTGGAGTGAAAAGGAGGAGAAGGTAATTAGCATGCCCAACAGATGAGGCTGGGAGCAAATGAGATAGGATGGAGTGTTAATGGGAGCCAGTTCATAGAAGAGTGTTTAAGGGAAGGGTGGGCAAAGGGAGGGAGAGGAAACATTAGAGGGAGGATAGAGCAGAGGGAGGGAGGGTAAGATAGAATCTCCCCTTCTCCTTCTGGAGATAGGGAGGGAAAAAGGCAGAGAGGAAGAAGAGAGGAGGAGGGATGGTGTGAGAGGAGCGAGGCGGAGAGGCGAATAAACAGACGCCAGTGATCTCCTGGCTGGAGGAAAACCAGGCCTGTGAAGCTTCATCATCAGGATGAAACACAAGGAGTGAGCTGCATCCCAGAATGCAATGGGATGGCTCCCAATACCCAGACTGTGGCCTCCTGTCGACATGACTACCACAACACGTGGCCAGTCAGGGTGTGCGCAAATTTGTGTGTGTGCATGTATGTATATAAGGGCGGCTGTAGCCCCCCTCAAAGAGTGCTAATGCTAAAGATTGTAGAGACACACTCGTCTTCCACTTTCCACCATCTTTTGTGAGCCTGCTGTTCTCAAAAGCATAATGTTTCCAGTCCCTGTAAGCTCTGTTGTAACACACACTTTCCACACAACACACAGTGATTAAATACCCATGTATCTCCAATCACAACAAAGCCATCAGAGTCCCTCAGAGGGAGACGGAGAACATTACCGTCCTCAAACTGGCGTCACTCATCATTTCTCTCATGATTTATGAACTAATAATTTGGTTGCATATAATTTTCATGTGATTCTATTATTCTGAACAGAAACACTATCCCCAGGGCGACACGCACTCACCCGGGTCTGAGGAGGATTCTGGGTAGTGTTGGACAGACAAGGGTCCAATGTGCCTCCTGCAGCGTGTCATCGCTAGGTAAATACCAAGCATGTCATCTCCACTGACTAACGGACCTCAGCTGGCGCTTGGCTGTCACCGATGATGATTGCTGCCCTAGATCAGTGCATGATGCATTTTTATGTAACAAAAAGTGTTTCAGCCTGGTGGTGAAAATGGCAGGTGGTAAAAATACACCATGGATTTATGGGGGGTTGTTGCTGTGGCTAATATTAACCTGTGATCAAGATGGTGATGGTGATGATGATGATGATGATGATGATGATGATGATGATGATGATGATGCTTGGTCGCAGGAAGTGGAATTAAAATGGACTTGTGTGTCAGCTCACCTGAAAGACAGAAATGAAATGAAATGAAGAATGAAGAAGAAAAGCGTGAGAGAAATGTAGGATGGGAAAAGCCTCGGAGAGAAGAAAGGAGGAAGGGTAAAAGGAGGGAGGGTGAAAGGAGGGAGGGTGAAAGGTGGGAGGGTGAAAGGTGGGAGGGTGAAAGGAGGAAGGGTAAAAGGAGGGAGGGTGAAAGGAGGAATGGTAGAGGAAGCATGAAGGGAGGGGAAAGGAAGCATGAAGGGAGGGTTCCTGACTCACATGGCTGCCCACCTGAGTGGCCAGATATGCAGCCAGCTCCCAGCCCTCTCCTCCCCTCCTCTCTCCCAGCCCCTCTCCTCCCCTCCTCGCTCTCGGCCCCTCCCCTCCTCGCTCTCGGCCCCTCTCCTCGCTCACAGCCCCTCTCCTCCCCTCCTCGCTCCCAGCCCCTCTCCTCCCCTCCTCGCTCTCGGCCCCTCTCCTCCCCTGCTCGCTCTCGGCCCCTCTCCTCCCCTCCTCGCTCTCGGCCCCTCTCCTCGCTCCCAGCCCTGCTTCTCCTCTCCTCGCTTCCAGACCCTCTCCACCTGTCCTCGCTCTCGGCCCCTCTCCTCGCTCCCAGCCCTGCTTCTCCTCTCCTCGCTCTCAGCCCCTCTCCTCCTCCCCTCGCTCCCAGCCCCGCTTCTTCTCTCCTCGCTCTCAGCCCCTCTCCTCCTCTTCTCATTCCCAGACCCACTCTTCCTCCTCGCTTCCTTTCCTCCTCTCCTCGCTCTCAGCCCCTCTACTCCTCCTCTCTTCCTCTTCTCCTTTCCTCGCTCCCAGCCTCTCTGCACTCCCATCTATCTTCGTCTGCGGCCCACTTGCAATCTGTTCTCCTGGAGCCACGCAACCCAAAAGAGTAGAGAAAGAAATAAAGAAATGAATAAATAAAGAATCTGTTTTGGACACGCCATCTTGAGTGTGTGGGGGCTGTTTAGCTTTGGGAGGCTGGGCGGGCTTGTTGTGTGTGTGTGTGTGTGTGTGTGTGTTTATGTGTGTGACTGTAAGTGTTTCTGTGTCAGTTTGTCCAAGTGTATATATCCCCCAACTCTCTCTCTCTCTCTCTCTCTCTCTCTCTCTCTCTTGTGTGTATGTGTGTCCTTTTGTTCAAGTGCATGTGTTTGTGTGTAGGGCTCCGTCTGTGTCCTAGTCTCTCTCTCTCTGTCTCTATCACTTTCTTGTGTGTGCATTGTTATATGTGTGTGTGCATGTGTGTTTGTGTGTGTTCATGTGAACACTCTCTGGTGGGGCTGGGCCTAATGTGCTATGACCACGCAGTAAAGGAAGGAGACTTTTTTAATATCTCTCCGAGCCGAAGCCTGAAATAGTCTGACAGGTCCAATTACTGAGGCTTGCTCCCGCCTTACTGCTGCTGGACAAATACTCCCTCCAAGTCTCCCCCAGGACAGACCTGCTCACTCACGCACACACCCAGACACACACACACACACTCACACACACCCAGACACATAGACACACATGCATAGACACACTCACACACACCTAGACACATGGACACACACACACATGCACAGACACACGCATGCATGCATAAATACACATGCAGTGGGAGGAAGGGAGGGGGAGTCAGAGCGGGAAAAGAGGAGATGGACAGAGAAGATACAGAGAACATATGGAAAGACAGAGTACGGGGCGATGAAGACAGCAAGATAGAAGGAGAGAGAGATGGAGAGAGATAGGGACAGATGGGAGAGAGATACATATTGAGAGAGATGGGGTGGAGAAAGAGAGAAGGATGGGAGAGAGACAGATTGAGAGAGATGGTGATGGAGAGAGAGAGAGATAGATAGATAGATAGATAGATAGATAGATAGAGAAGGAAGTGAGAGAGAGACAGATTGAGACGGTGGTGGAGAAAGAGAGAGAGAGAGAGAGAGAGAGAGAGAGGATGGGAGAGAGACAAATTGAGAGAGACGGTGATGGAGAGAGAGAGAGAGAGAGAAGGAAGTGAGAGAGAGACAGATTGAGAGAGAGAGACAGATTGAGAGAGATGGAGAGAAAAGAGGGGGGGGGGGGGGGGGGGGGGTTCAGGCACTCCCCAGAGAAGGAGACGGACAGAAAAAGACGGAAGAAAAACTGAATTAGGTCTGACTGATCCGCCTCCTAAATCAAACCGATGCGATGCAGCAATCAGACCGCCTGTCTGTTCCCTCCCTCCCTCCTTCCTTCCCTCTTTTCGTCAAGATCTCTCCATTTGATCACAGGTTCCTTTCAGCTGTAATGAAACTTCCCCATACACATCTGCGATGGTCTTTGAGTGTGTAGGTGTTTGTGTGTATATGTATGTGCATGCAGACACGGGCGTGCATGCTTGCCCGTGTGTGCAGGAGCACAAGAGAGGGAGAGAAGAAGAGAGAGGTGGGAGAAAGAGTCAGAGAGAAAGAGAGGGATCGGGAAGGACTGAGACAGGGAGAGAAGTCATCGGTCATTCTGTCTGACAGCTGAAACATGGACGCCTTGTCCCATAACAGAGTATGTATTTCCTCCTGCGCCCTTTAGCAGATGAGATACTTCCTGTTTGCTTACAAGAGGACTGATATGGACGTCTCACAGGAAGTTGTCATTACAGACGAGGTCATTTTGAGTTTGAAAGGTCAAGAGGTTAATCCCTACTTGGTATGGACTGTGGGTTCATTAAACACACACACACACACGGATGCGCACACTGTCATTTACACCCCATCTGTCACACACAAACACTCACACACACACACACTCACTCACACTCACTCATATAGTCGCACATGCACACATACACTCACTCACTCAGTCACAAACACACACTCACAAAGTGTCACGCACATGCGCACGTGCACCTACACACACGCACACACATGCACACACCTACACACACATGCACACATATGCACACACATACACAAGCGCACACATGCACACACCTACACAAACGCACACACATGCACACACCTACACACACATGCACACACCTACACACACACGCACACGTATGCACACACATACACACGTGCACACATGCACACACCTACTCACACGCACACACATGCACACACCTACACACACATGCACACACCTGCACACACACGCACACACATGCACACACCTACACACACATGCACACATTTGCACACACATACACATGCGCACACATGCACACACCTACACACACGCACACACATCCACACACAAACATGTGCACACACATCCACACACACTCGCACACACGCACACACACACACACATGTGCGCACACACATGCACACACACACAACCTGGCTCCTCATGCAGCTCTATTCCATCTGTTTGTCCAGCTGTTCACTGACATGGAACAGAGAGACGATAGGTGAGCTATCATTTTCACACTCTTCATACACACACACACACACATACACACACTGCTGGCTTCATACCCTGACTACATTTACATAGAGTAACATAATCTTCTTGTGCTTGTATGAATCAGGTCAACTAGTTCATTCGTGACATAATACAGGCTACTGTCAGTGACAGTGCTCTGAAGGTATGTTCCCTTATACAGTGAGTCATTCTCGCCCTCTCTCTGTTTCTCTTTTTCTCTCCTTCACTGTATCTCAGTCTCTCTCTCTCTCTCTCTCTCTCTCTCTCTCTCTCTCTCTCTCTCTCTCTCTCTCTCTCTCTCTATCACTGTCTCTGTCTCTCTCTGTACTTACATAACACAGACTTATGTATCAACAAGGTGCTGTTTCCCGTATTGATTCCGGTGCTACATTGTACGTGTGTGTGTGGGATGTGTCCAAGGTTGGCTTGTTTAGACAAACAAAGCATCCTGCTTCTTGCTGCTTCCTGGTTGAGAAGTGGATAGACTCTGAACTACTCTGGGGTCAAATCAATAAGAGAAACCCCAGAGAGGACAGGAGGGGTGGGGAGGGGGGAGGAGGAGAGAAGGGGGAGGAGGAGAGAAGGGAGAGGAGGAGGAGAGAAGATGGAGAGAGAAGGAGGGGAGAGGAGATGGAGAGGAAGAGTGAGGATGAGGAGTGGATGAAAAGAGACCTGACATTTCACATGTTTCCTATTTTGGGAGGGGAAGTTTCTTCCTTGCCTTCTCTTAGAGACTGGAACCTCTGTTCTGCTTTTTGTTGCATTAATTATGAATGTCTTTCATTCACTGTAGAAATTGCATGCATGCACGCACGCACACAACACAGACACAGCACACACACACACACACAAACACACACACACACACACACAACACAGACACAGCACACACACACAACACACACACACAAAACACACACAACACAGACACAGCACACACACACAACACACACACACACAAAACACACACAATCAACAGGATCTTCATTACCTTGTGGCAGGTCAGTATGACTGCCGTACAAGTGTCACCAGAGGTCATGAACGAGGCCTGGCCTTTCACTGCTCACTCACCTCCCCCCTCCCGCCTGCCCCCCACCCCCCACCCTACACACACAGGCCACAAACACACCACAGACACGTGCACATCCTACATCAGGGCAGTGTGCCATGAGACCAAACAGAGAATGACAGTCAATTATGGCGAGCACGTCTCCATTCATGAGTAATGTAATTAGTCCCTATCAGGACCGGTCTAATCACTAGAGAGTGCAGCGCTCGGCATCTCTCACAGTAACAGAGTCCATTACATGCGACCGTTGGAGGGAGGCTGGTGGGTGGAGTTGGGGGTTGGCTTGGGGTGGAGTTGGAAGGTTGGCTTAGCCCCCCCCCCCCTTCACCACCTCCCCTGGAGGGTTGCCATGGTAACCTCGCAGTGGGCGAGCATGACTCAGCTGCGGCGGCGTCGCCCCAACTCCACCGGGAAGACGGTGACCTTCACCCCCCTCCCCACCGGAAGTCCAGCTGAGACGGACGACACCGGCATCGCCATGGAAACCCAGTTTTCCCATGTATGTATGTCAAGGTGTGCCCACCAGGTGCTTTAATAGGAGGACGGATCTCTCGGAGGACAGGCTCACAGGGAAAGAGGGGGACACACCTAGAGAAAGAGAAAGTGAGAGAAACAGAGAGCATCAGAGAGAGAGAGAGAGAGAGAGAGAGAGAGAAATAAAGAGAGAGAGAGAGAGAGAGAGATGGAGAGAGAGATATCGAGACAATTCGATATTCTTTATTGGCCTGAATGTTCAGGTTAAACAATGGTGCCAAAGCAGGGACAGAACATGTCATTGTTAACTCACATCAAATAATGTAGTCACCATCCGTCGTAAAGCAATGCAAATGATGCAGAGTTACATATAACATCTACTTAGTACGTGAATAAAGCACAGAGCAGAATAAAATTGACTGCAAAGAAAACAGTGAGGATCAGTTAATCCTATCACATTATACTTCACTTTCTGTCCCTCAGGTCAAAGCAGGTTACTGCATTGTTTATCAAGATGTACCTTTTTTCTCTCTATTTGTTTAAGTTCTTTACATTTCTCTTAACTTGTATTGCTCAAATGTCTTTATAAAGGTCACATTTGGAGATTTCTCCCCTCTCTTTCTCCCTATCTCTGCCTCTCTCTCTTCCTCTTCCTCCTGAGCATGTATTTCATCTCGCCTTCCTCCCCTCGCCCACTTCCTTCCCCCTCTCAGACAGTTGTCTCTCTCCTTCTGCACCTGTCTCAAACCTCCCACCTTCCATCCTCGCTCCCTTCCTCCCTCCATCCCTCCCATCCCTCCATCACCCAGCTCATTTGTCAGATCGAGGAGGTAATTACAGAGAAGTCGCTCAATACCCAGAACATTTGAGAGGACTGATGCCATAACGATGAAGAATTAACATGTAAATTAGGAGCTTTGTGTGAAATGCCAAGACTAGACTATATGTTTGCCTCTCAGTCACGCGCGCACACACAAAGGCATGTACAAACGCATTTACTCACACCAACCTGCAAACTCCCCCACCTACAAATACTTTCACAAAATCACACACTGACTCACATACATACTGATGCACACTCACTCACATTCACACACGCACACTAACACACACACACACACACACACACACACACACACACACACACACACACACACACACACACACACACACAGACACCTGAAAATGTTTTCCCACATACTTTCTCAAATACTTCTCACGTTATTGTCCAATCTCAGTCCTAAACACACACCACACACAAACAACACACACACACACCTACACACACCTACACACACACACACAACGTAACCCACATTCAACAGGCTCCGTAGATACCCTAGCCAACTCTGAGTGAGAAACAGTTATCGCTCAGCCACATGTTGACATTGCCTAATTCCTTAACGGGATTTCTCAACTATTATTCCCACCATGAATGTCATATTTATCCCGCTAATGTGAAACGTTCAGGAGATATGACCTCCACCGGTGTTTTCCAGCAGTCACCCCTTGTGGGCAGCTGGAGCCAGGGTTGATGGCGTTTGTATCTCATCTGTAGATCTCCTGAACGCAGCCTGCAGGAAGGTCAACACTAGGATAGCCAGTGTGGGCTGCATTCAGAAACGCTATGGATGTGCACTTG
>BROE01000005.1:14132104-14149514 GCA_036571765.1 Plecoglossus altivelis
TGCCACCCGAACTCACACGGGAGAAGAACGGTGACTTAACCCCTCCCACCGGCAAGTCCAGCTGAGACCCGGAGACACGGCATCCGCATGGCAAACACCCAGTTATTCCCATGTCATGTAATGTCAAGGTGTGCCACCAGGGTGCTTAATAGGAGAGGCACGGATCTTTCGGAGGACAGGCTTCCACAGGCGGAAGAGAGACCCTGGACGGCGAAGTGGCGGATGAACAGCAGAGCCTAAAGAGAAGAAGGAGAGAAGAGAGAGGGAGAGAGAGGAGAGAAGAGAGAGAAATAAAGAAGGAGAGAGAGGAGATGGAGAGGAGGATTTCGAGCCACATTCCGATTTTTAATGGCTGATGTTCAGGTTTACATGGTGCAGCCCGGGGAATTATTGTTATCACTCTTGTCGTCGCATCGTCGTAAAAGCATGCAAATGAATGCAGTTACCACTACTACACATTTACTTAGTCCGTGAACTAAGCCACAGAGCAGAATAAAATAGGACTGCAAAAACGATTGATGATCAGTTTCATATACTTATACTTCATTTCTGTCCCTTGCAGGTCAAAGCAGGTTACTGGCATTGTTTATCAGATGTACCTTTTTTCTCTTATTTGTTTAAGTTCTTTACCCATTTCTCTTACAATTGTTTCCGCCTAAATTGTCTTATATAAGTGGTAACATTTTGGGATTTTCCCCTATCTTTTCCCTATCTCTGCCTTGCGTTTTCTCTTCCTGAGCATGTATTTAATCTTTATCCTTCGCCCCCACTTAATTTCCACCCTCATCGCAGTTGTCTTTATTCCTTTGACGTGTTCTAAACTCTTCCTCTCGCTCCTTACTCCCTCCATCCCTCCCATCCCTCCATCACCCAGCTCATTTGTCAGATCGAGGAGGTAATTACAGAGAAGTCGCTCAATACCCAGAACATTTGAGAGGACTGATGCCATAACGATGAAGAATTAACATGTAAATTAGGAGCTTTGTGTGAAATGCCAAGACTAGACTATATGTTTGCCTCTCAGTCACGCGCGCACACACAAAGGCATGTACAAACGCATTTACTCACACCAACCTGCAAACTCCCCCACCTACAAATACTTTCACAAAATCACACACTGACTCACATACACATTACTGATGCCAACTCATCCTTCACAACGCACCCTTAAAACAAACCCACACCCACCCAACCGCACCTAAAATGTTTTCCAGTACTTTCTTATATTCTCACGTTATTGTCCTTCGTTAACACCCCACAACAACTCACACTAAACAAAACACACACACAACGTAACCCACATTCAACAGGCTCCGTAGATACCCTAGCCAACTCTGAGTGAGAAACAGTTATCGCTCAGCCACATGTTGACATTGCCTAATTCCTTAACGGGATTTCTCAACTATTATTCCCACCATGAATGTCATATTTATCCCGCTAATGTGAAACGTTCAGGAGATATGACCTCCACCGGTGTTTTCCAGCAGTCACCCCTTGTGGGCAGCTGGAGCCAGGGTTGATGGCGTTTGTATCTCATCTGTAGATCTCCTGAACGCAGCCTGCAGGAAGGTCAACACTAGGATAGCCAGTGTGGGCTGCATTCAGAAACGCTATGGATGTGCACTTGACGTGTGTGTATGTCAGTGTGTATATGTTTACCTGTACGTGGGTGGTCCTGAGGGGATGATTGTAGTATTTTGTGGGGCTGTTGCTGTGTGTGTGTGTGGTTGTTTGATGGGGCGGGGTGTTGGTGTGTGTTGGTGGTGGGGTCCTGGGCGTGTAATGTATGGGTTACGTGTGAGGTGTGTTGGGTGGAGTGTGTGTGTACTGTGGTGTGTGCGTGGTGTGGTGTGTGTGTTCTCAGTGTCTATTTAAGTGCTCCCTGACAGAGCCAGAGAGCAACTCATGACCCTGGACCAGGAAACTGTGTCTGGGAGGAGGAAGGAGGGGAGAACGACCTACGTACAAACACATCTGCTGGGGAGGGAGAGAGGCTGGGGAAGGGAAGAGGGGAGGAGGAGAGGGAGTGGGGAAGGGAAGAGGGGAGGAGAGGGAGTGGGGAAGGAAATAGGGGAGGAGAGGGTGGGGGGAGGGGGGAGGGAGTGGGGAGGGAGAGGGGGGGCGGAGGGTGGGGAGGGAGAGGGAGGAGGAGAAAAGACAGTTAGAGATCAAGAGAGTTTGAGAAACAGGGAGAGACAGGAAGAGACAGACAAGAAGAGAGAGGGAGGGAGGAAGAGGGGAGAAGGAGAGGGGCTGGGAAGGGAGGGGGAGGAGGGAGGGGTTCCGGGGAGGGGAGGGGGGGGGGTGGGGAGGGAATGAGGGGGGGGAGGGGGTGGGGAGGCAGAGGAGGAGGAGGCGGAGGGGTGGGAAAGGGAGGGAGGGAGAGGGAGTGGGGAAGGGAAGAGGGGAGAAGGAGAGGGGCTGGGAGGGAGGGGAGAGGAAGGGGGTGGGGAGGGAAGAGGAGGAGGAGAGGGGTGGGAGGGAGGGGAGGAGGAGAGGGGGAGGGGGTGGGAAGGAGGAGAAGAGGAGAGGGAAAGGGAGGCATGGAGAAGTGCAATGGAAATTAGGGAGAGGGAGATTGGACAGAGGGTGGAATGGGGGAGGACACAAGAGAGGGAGGGGTTTACAGGGAGTGGTGGGAGGAATGGATGGATAGATGGAGCGGAGGAAGAGTAAAAACAGGAGAGAAAGGGCGAGAGAAATGAAGGGACTGTGAAGGGAGGAATAGAGAAACACAGAGAAGAAAGCGAGAGATGGCAACGGGGGACTAAGGTAGGGGGGGGGAGAGAGGGCAAGAGACAGAAAGGAATAAAGAGAGAACTATGAATGAGGGCACAGCGGCAGTAAGGTGAGTGTCCGACCTGGTAGGAAGGGGAGAGATAAATGCGCAGGAGGAGAGGAAGGGAGTCCATTGATGAGCGAGAGGATTGCTGAAGAGAGATGAGGGAGGACGAGAGGGAGGGAGGAGGAGAGAGAGACACCGACGAGAGAGGAGAGGGGGAGGATGAGAGAAGAGAGAGATGAGGGAGACGGGATGCTGATAGTGGAAGATGGGAGAGGAGAGGAAAGAGACCCAGACGGGAGTGGCAGAGGCCCACCGTCAGTTATGAATAGAAATCTGGTCTCTGATACAAAGCGTGGGACAGAAAGACTTAAGAAGACGACTGGAGGAGGAGGGGCGGAGCAGGCAGGCAGGCAGGCAGGCAGGCAGGCAGGCAGGCAGGCAGGCAGGCAGGCAGGCAGGCAGGCAAAACCCCTTATCCTCTGTAAATTCTGGTCCTTTCTTCCCCCTCCTTCCAAATGTGCACACAGACACATATATATGAAACAAGTACACGAGGACACATACACACACACACAGCACACACACACACACCACCACAATTGCTGCAATGCTAATTGAATTAGAGGAAGCTGAGCTCCAAGGCCAAACAAACCTGGCGGTTAGAGTGAACTGATATAAACTTCCTGACTTTCTACTGGGCAGAATATTTCCCTGTTCATCACATCACTTGGGAGTCGCACCTGCGGACAATGTTCAAGAACTCACAAACTAAATTAAGCTCACCATCATCAGCAGCAGAGCCTTCACTATCGCGTGTGTGTGCATGTGTCTGTGAGTCAGTCTGGGGAGGAGGAGGTCAGGGAAGACCACAGTCTTGAAGGATAGCAGGGGAAGGATGACTCTCTTTCTCGCTCTCTTTGTCATGAGAACAGTTCTCACCCAGTTGAGAGTAAACAAAACATTTGATTCTGAAAGAAAAACCCTGCTTTTCAGATAAAAGATGTGGCCCAGGCCACACCAAGAGGTGTTGTGACTCAGGGAGTCAGCGTTTCACAGGAACACCTGCTGACACCCTGCTCTTCTGATGAGCAAGTCTCCTGTTCTCCCCCATGACCTCGCTCGTTAAACACACCGGAAAAGTCCCACTTACTAAGGCGATGGGGATCTGTGGAGGGGTGTGGAGGAACGTGAGGATGGGCCCGGAGTCTGGCAGCTATGGGCAGGGTGAGGAGGGGAAAGGGGAGGCAGGTAGAGACATGGGAGAGAGAGGGGGCAGGAGGAGAGAGGAGTCTTGAAGTTGGGAAAGGATTGTGGAGGCTGGTTGAGGAGTTTTGGGGCAGGGAGAGAGAGGGGAGGGGAGGCAGGGAGAGAATACTGATGGAAGTTGCTGGGAAAGGTCATAGATCTATTCTCCTGCCAATCAACAGAGAGCTGAATCACAATCTCTCTCTCTTTCTATTTTTGTTTTCACTTTCCTCTGCCTGTTTCTGTCTCTCTCCCCTTTCCCTCCATCTCTCTCTCTCTCCCTGTATCTCTCTCTGTGTCTCTCTTTCTGTCTGTCTGTCTCTTTCTATGTCACTCTCTTCTCTCTCTCTCTGCGACTGTTTCTCTCACACATACATAAATGCATGCAGCCTGACAGTCCAAACACTTAATATAATACAGCCTGTAGTTGACATTTGGTGAGAGCAGAAGTTGACAGGAACTCATTTTCCCACAATGCTGTGCTGAGGAGGTGTGTGGGCTTCCCTGGAGAGGTGATTTAATTGGAAAGAAGCTGCCAGCACTCATTCTCCCCTGCCAAACACCCCGACAACCAATCAGCAGTTTCATTGGTGGATCCCTACCATCCCAGAGTCCCCACATCACAGTGTGTGTGGGAGAAAACACTGTTCTCTTCTCATGAGAGATCTGCCATATTATATCCACATAACCTTAAGTCTGTTTAATGCTTGTGTGAGCATCTGTGCATAAGTGCATCTGTGTCTGTGGGTGTAGGTGTATGTGTACAACAGATGTGTCTATGTATGTGTACAGTAGTGTGTGAGTGTGTACAGCAGGTGTGTGTAGATATGTCTGTTTGTGTACAGCAGGTGTGTGTGTGTGTGTGTTAGGGTACCCCACTGGCAGTGTGTTGAATAAACTGATCATGACTGAAGGGATTATGCAGGTGGGAGGCATGTTCATGGCAACTACAGCACATCACTTTATCATCAGACTCAATTTGCCTTTGTTATTCTGTATACAGACAACATAACAGAATAGGGGGGCCATACATCAGACTGTGACAGTGACAGTGCCAACGCAACTCTACCCCCTCACACACACACACACACACACACAACCTTATGTAAAAGCATACGTGCACATCAAAATACTCATATAAGCAATAACGAGCACAAACGTGCATGCGAACACATACAGAGACAGCATGCAGAAACCCCCCTCTGTAGACGGCGGGTGGCAAACAGGTTTGATTCCATAAGAAATTGTATTTTCTGGAAGGCTTTGTTGTCTGTTTGAGATGGTCCGTCGAGATTGGCGTTCAGAGGCTGTAGGCTTGGGGTTGGAGACCAAGGGCTAAAGGCTAGAGGCTGGGGTAAAAAGAGTCTGGAGACTAGAGGTCGGAGGCTGCATTAGAGGCACTAGATTCTTGTCCAGCATTGGCAGAGAACGATGCCAGCTCCTACAGTAGAAGACATGGCTGCCAACCTGCTGGAGTCAAGCCAGGAATCTCCCTGTCCCATGCGCTGCTCCTCCTTTCTGTCTGGGAACACGCACACACACACACACACACACACGCACACACACACACACACACACACACATCCAGCAGACAGAGATTAGACAGACTGGAGCAGGCCCTCAGGCAGAGAGAGCAGTCGAGCGCTCCATCACAGCTCTCCATCAGAGGCAGAGGCAGGAAGCTGGAATCCCCTAGCTTCAGCATGGCCACGCCAGCTCACACAAACATCTCACCCAGCAGCCTGCTCTCTCGCACCAATTTGTACTTTCAATAGTGTGCAATATTGCTAACACCCTGACAACCCCTACCTTCCCACACATCCCCACCCCCAACCTCACCCACCTCCATACACACACAGACACACTCCACACACACACCCCTGCACAGTTCTTTCCGGATCTCCGGTGGTGATGATAACAGCCCCCACACACCCCCTGGGAGTGGTCTATACTCTGGTAATCCAATCGCACTGCTCTCTCACGAGAGAGTGAGAGAAAGAGAGTGGGAGGAAAAGCGAGGGAGGTGTGGTGAAGAGAGGAGAGCTGAGGAGAGGAGTGCAGAGAGGGGAGGAGAAAAGAGAGGGGAGGAGAAAAGAGAAGAGAAAAGAGGAAAGGAGGACAGAGAGGAGAGGAGAGAGAGGAGAGGAGTGCAGAGAGGGGAGGAGTGCAGAGAGGGGAGGAGAAAAGAGAGGAGAAAAGAGGAAAGGAGGACAGAGAAGAGATGAGGACAGAGAGGAAAGGAGGACAGGGAGGAGAGGAGGACAGAGAGGAGAGTAGCCAGGTGGAGAGCAGAGCAGAAGAGAAAGGAGAGGACACCAGGGATGATCGATCATGGTGTAAAGCTTCACCCAGCAACATGTTGTCTCAGTGCACTGACCTGACCAGGATGCAGAAGGAACTGGAACGGGGATGGGTTCTGTTTAGAACACACACACCTTCACCAACATACAGATAGCTCTTAGCTTGTACCGGTTAATCAAACACACAGACAGGTTCTAGTCAGAAAAAGCCAGGTTATCTTGGACACAGACAGGTTCTGGCTGGAACATAGGCAGGTTCTTTTATACACAGACAGGTTCTGGCTGGAACATAGACAGGTTCTTTTATACACAGACAGGTTCTGGCTGGAACATAGACAGGTTGTAGACAGGTTTTGGATGGTACATGGACCTATCCAGCGCCGAGATAAGACCTGGCTAGTGTTTCTAGCATCTGCCACCAGCAGGGTCTGCATCTGGCTGTCTGAAACACAGAAGCAAGCGAACATAGGCCCAGGATCTGGCTAGGACACACATGGAACAGGCTAGCCCTGCTCAGAGGCCTCGGCGGAGCAGTTCTGCTCTGCAGCTGGCCAGAGATGATAGCCTGGTGCTGGTTCAGGTGGAGCCAGACTCACAACACTGACGGTGCATGATAGTAGTGGTCCGTCCAGGATCAAACACAAGCCACCATTCAAAGCGAGACACGACCTAGCACCGTGCATGTTCACAGCAGATCCTGTTTGTTTGATCCATTTCATGCTGGCTTCACTCACTTTTCGTTCACTGTTACTGTCTTTTTAACTCACGGACCGCCTGTTTACATGCTGATTATATCCCTTACTGACTCCCTGTTTAACTTCTTAAATGTTGGTTTTACTCATTGAATGTCTGTTTGACTGTGCGTGTTCGACTCACTTTCTGCCTGTTTCCCTGCTCTCTAAATCCCAGACAGACGCATGAGATCACCATGGCTTCTGGTTGTGTCCCCATCCTCGACTAGTTTATTTTCTCTTCCTGTCACACCCCATTAAAGCCAAGGAGTGTCTCCCACCGCCTCTCTCTGTGTCCTAACGTTTAATCTGATAAACACGAAGCCCATCTGAGCCCGTCTCCACAAACTGCCGCTAACTTCCTGCATGATAAACCATGGAGTTAATCAGCCTGTATCTGCCTGCCAGCCTGCCTGCCTGCCTGCCTGCCTGCCTGCCTGCCTGCCTGCCTGTCTGTCTGTCTGTCTCTCTGTCTGTCTGTTTGTCCATCTGTCTGTCTGTTGTTCTGTCTGTCTATCTACCTGTCTGTCTCTCTGGCTCTCTGCATTTCTGTCTGCCCACGTGTGTGTTTGGGTGATTGGGGGCGACCGGGCATGTAATTGGCACAGCCGCTTGATTAGAGGTCATTAGTCAGGAGACCCAGGGTCGTGGTCTCCGCCCTTCTGTCACTCACACGCACAAACGCACACACACATGCGTACACAAACACGCACACACACACAAGGCTGCGGTCTCTGTTCTCATCCCTCTCATGCACACATTCACACTCACGCTGAAGTGTTGCGCACAGCAATATCGAGACTCTCCGACGTAATCACCCATGAATCGTCACAGATAGCAGACAAACTCGCTCACAAAAACACACACCCACGCCCTCCCCATACACACAGGCACACTCATGCACGTACACAACCGCCAGACACCCCCCCCCCCTCCTCCCGCTCAGGCTTGGCTGGCCTGTTTACTCCAGGGACTGTGCTGCAGCAGAGCTGCAGGTTAGGACAGATAGGTCCTGATGTTTAGCCACAACAATTACTCTTCTCTCATCTTGCAGAGGATTTGTGGTCTGTGCCTGCATATTTGTGTCTCTGGGTGACTATGTGTGTCTGTGTGTGTTGTGTGTGTGTGGGTGGTGTCTGTGTGTGTGTCTGTGTGTGTGTGTGTGTGTGTGTTGTGTGTGTGTGTGTGTGTGTTGTGTGTGTGAGAGAGAGAGAGAGAAGAAGAGAGAGAGAGAAGAGAGAGAGAGATAGAGAGAATAGGAGAGAGAGAGAGAGAGAGAGAGAGAGAGAGAGCCAGTGTGTGTGACCGTGTGTGTCCAATGAGACCAATGTCAGGGAGCAGCTCTGTGACTGCTGTTCGTGTGACAGCAGGGTTGAAATGTCTTCCCGCTCGGGTGAGGCTAGCGATGTTCAAAATAGGCAACGGGAGGCAAGAAGAGAGGAGGAGCGGAGCAAAGGAGGAGATGAGGAGAGAATTGAGGAGAGGAAAGGAGAGAAGATGGCAGAGCAGGAGAGAAGAGAGAAGAGGAGAGTGGGATGTCAGAAGACAGGTCTGATGCAGCTCTCGTCAGGTAGGAGGAGGTCAGGTGAGGAGGTGGAGGAGAGAGGGAGGGGAGAGGGGAGCCGGTGGAGGAGAGTGGGAGGTAGGGGGAGGCAGGGGACAGGGAGGGAGGTAGAGGTGGGGGGGGGTGGAGCATGCGGTGGGGAAGTAATACTCTTCATGATTACAAAAAGAACATCATTTCAGTACGTGCTCGGCTCATCTCTAACTGGAGTGAATAAACGTCCCCGGTGCCAACGTGCTGGCCTGCCAGCCCACGTTGTCATGATGCCACCTGCCCAAACCACACAGGTCACCTCTTACCTTCACTGCGGTTATCATCAGGGCCCTAACCAAGTGGTTTTAGAAAAACGGAGCACTTTTCAACCACAGTTGGGCCAATTATGAGTCACAGGCTGGAATGTTCTGGGCCAGCTGTTGGAAGTCTTCTGTGATGAGCAGCAGAGAGAGCACTAAGAGGCGTTCTCCCTGGTGGGGCTGAGTTAAAGAAGCTGTTGAGAGCCGGTGATTGAGGTGGGACCCCCCAATGGCTGCTTGTCTGCCACATAGCCTTTACACTGTGTGTTCAAGGGGGTGCGTATGTGCACGTTGTGTGAGTGTGTGTGTGTGTGTGTGGGCTTGTGTGCGTGTGTCTGTGTGTGTGGCCCCATCCTCTCAGGAGAACAGACTAGGGGATATGGAGCATGACATTAAAAGCCCTTCTGAATTAAACTGACCTTGAGGTCTCTCAGCCTGAACAAACAGCCACAAGGGTCATCAGATAACAACACACAACACACAAGCCAAGATGTGCACACTCATTCACACACACAAACACACGCGTGCGCACACACACACACACGCACACACACATGCACACACACACACACGCGTGCGCGCGCACACACATACACACACTGAGATGTACACACACACACACACATTGACCTGCACCCACACCCACACACACACACACACAGGACACGCACTCTCTCACACATATGGCGTCTCACATCATTTGCATCAGTAGTTGCTCCGGGAAACAGATGACGTGTCCCTCATCGACAAGAGATAAGATCAAATCGGCTGATGGAATCAGTGATAACACAGCCTTCGCATCACACCAGATAAGACAGAAGGAAAGAGAGCGAGAGCCACAGAAAAAGAGAGGAAGGGGGGTCATCGCACAACCATCTAAATTCCAACTGATAATTGCTTTCACTTCTCTGATGATAATTGCGGATGGAAGAAGCAGAGAAGCGGTCGGGATCTGAGACGAGGCGACTTGTGTGTGAGCGTGTGTGTGTGTGTGTGTGAGAGCGTGTGTGTGTGTGTGTGTGTGAGCGTGTGTGTGTGAGTGTGTGAATTTGTATCTGTGGGTGCGTCTGTGCATATGTGTGCAGGTTTGGGTGCGCATGTGTGCGCCTGTGTGTGTGCGTGCGTCTGCATTGTAATAATGTCAAGATGGAGACACACTCCCAGAATCCTTTGCTGCATGCAGAGAAGATGATTACTTGATGAGGCAGAGAGAGCAGGAGATTGTTTTGTTTCAACTGTGGAGCACCATGTCTTGTTCGTTTCCTGTCCTAAGAGAGATGAGTGTGTTAAGGTGTGTCTCCCCGTAGCTTGGTGTGAACCGATCCAGGATAAAGCTCATGTGGATTCATTGATCATGTTACTCGAACCCCCCCCCCTCCTCTTCCCTTATCACCTCTACCTCACCTTCCTCCTCTTATTCCTCCTTCATGACCACTCCATCTGTCCCTCTCACCTTGCCATCCTTGTCCGCCTCTCCCCTCTCCCCTCCCATCCCCTCTCCTCTACCCTCCCTCCCTTCCCCTTCCCTCTCCCCTCCCCTCCCCTCCCCGCTCCGCTCCGCTCCTCTGCCCTCCTCTCCTCTCCCCACTCCCCTCGTCGTACCGTCTTGTCATCCTGTCAGTTTTCTGCTCCTCTCATCTCCATCCTGTGGGAGAGGACCTGAGTGAAACCATATCCTTTTGATGCATGTTTCAGCTAAATGTCAGACGAGCTTGTCTCAGGCGGGAGAGAGAACTTTCTAGACGGCGCTTTTATGATGCAGAGGAAAGGTCAGGGGGAGGAGTCAGACGACGTTGGAAGGCAAAGTCTCTGCTGGTTGGAGGATGTCCACTGTGGGGTTGAGGTTCTGGCATCTGGGTTGATGGAGGGCTCTGGGGGGGAGAGGGAGGGGCTTCAGACGTCACTAGGTGGATCGTGGCGTACATAACCCTGTCAAAATTATCCCCAGTGTCACACACACGAACACACCAACACACACACTTCCAGAGATGCACACACCTCACACACAGCTCTCTCAATATGCACACTTACACATATAACAAACACTCACCTCACGAAAGACACACACACTCTCACTCACCTCTCCAGAGGCACACATCGTAATCTGCACGACATGCACCGTGTACAATACACACATGCCATACACACGCGCGCGCACACACTCGCTCTGTCTGTGTCTGGGTGTGTCTGTGTGAATGTGTCACTAGTTCAGTAATTTCATCCGAGTAGCTGCAGTTGTAGTTTCAGGTGATGTGAATCTGTGGAGTGTAGCATGAATGTGATGCTGCGACTAAATAGCAAGCCATGACTTATGAACATCATCATGAGAAGACTTTCTTTCCAGCAGGGAGCAAGGCCCCCAGGTAAACTCACCACCAGATGAACCCCACCTTGGATGATAAGGCTGGTCAATACACCTACCATACTCTGATCGGATGCGATGGAGCACGCGGAAGACGTCGGAGTGATGGTGGGCGGAGGGATTAGAGCAGCCAGCGCAGACGGCGTGAAGCCAAGGATGCTTTAGAGGGGAAGGTGAGAGGTCGTCGGCTGCGTAAGATTTGCAAAAGGAGAAGATATAGTGTGCCGTGGGGGGCCGGGCGCGCGGGCGGGGGGGCGGGAGGGGCGGGGGGGGGGACGGGGCGGGGGTTAGAGTGGAGTGGGAGTGGAAAGCCTGTCGAACATGAGCAGTCGACGCTCCCACTTACACCCATCCACCCATGCCTCCAGCACCCAGCATGCATCCAGTACCCAGCATGCATCTAGTCGATACCCCAGATGAACAGCGGCGCCCGACGCAGGGATGTCTGAGTCATCAGAAACCCTGGTGGCTCATGGGAAGAAAAAGAGAAACGTTGGTGGCCTACATTGATTCCAGGACGGGTTCCAGGACGAGTCACTCCCTGGCAACAAACATTCTGTGAGTAAAACGGGAGTGACATTTCTGAGGCAACGCGGCTGAAATCTGCTGGACTGTGACGTCTGGAATGTTCCGTCTGCTAGACAAAGTCACGCAATAAAACAAAGAGTATGAGTTTTGTCTGTGGCGGTGAAAGAACGTGCTCGAGATTAAAAGTCAAAGAGGACCTGAGTGAAACCATATCCTTTTGATGCATGTTTCAGCTAAATGTCAGACGAGCTTGTCTCAGGCGGGAGAGAGAACTTTCTAGACGGCGCTTTTATGATGCAGAGGAAAGGTCAGGGGGAGGAGTCAGACGACGTTGGAAGGCAAAGTCTCTGCTGGTTGGAGGATGTCCACTGTGGGGTTGAGGTTCTGGCATCTGGGTTGATGGAGGGCTCTGGGGGGGAGAGGGAGGGGCTTCAACCGTCACTAGGTGATCGTTGGCGTAACATAACCCTGATCACAAATTATCCCCAAGTTCACACACAGAAACACACCAACACACACTTCCAGAGCATGCACACACCTCACACACAGCTCTCTCAATATGCACACTTACACATATAACAAACACTCACCTCACGGAAACCACACACACTCTCACTGACCTTCAGACACACTCGTAATCTGCACAATTTGCACTGTACAATACACACATCACATACACACCGCGCCCGCACACACTCGCTTGTTTGCATGTGTCTGGGTGTGTCTGTTAATGTGTCACTATGTCAGAATTATTTCATCCGAGTTTAGCCTGCGTATTTAGTTCAGCGTGATATGTGAATTGTCTGGAGATGGTGTTAGCCTGAAATAGTGATGCTGCGACTAAAAATAGCAGAGCCATGACTTATGAACACTCAAATCATGAGAACTTTTTTCCCCCCCAGCAGGAGAAGGGCCAGGTGGGTAAATACCACAGGATGAAACCACCTTGGGATTGATAAAGCTGTAATACACCACATTACTTGTGCGGATGGCGGATGGAGATGGGCAAGAGGTGGGAAGTGAATGGGAGGGGGAGATAGAGCACCACGGCAGTACGGGGGGAAGAGCCAAGGTGTGGTAGAGGGGTGGCGGTTGGTCGGGTAAGGATTTGGAAAGGAGAGGAGAAAGGTGCTGTGCGGGGGCGGCGGGGGGGAGCGGGTGGTGAGGGGCTAGGGGGGAGTTAGGAGTGGGAAAAAGTGGGCTCGACGCAAGTTGAACGAGTGGGAGAAGCTGTCGAACATGAGCAGTGGACGCTCCACTTACACCCATCCACCCATGCCTCCAGCACCCAGTATGCATCCAGTACCCAGCATGCATCTAGTCGATACCCCAGATGAACAGCGGCGCCCGACGCAGGGATGTCTGAGTCATCAGAAACCCTGGTGGCTCATGGGAAGAAAAAGAGAAACGTTGGTGGCCTACATTGATTCCAGGACGGGTTCCAGGACGAGTCACTCCCTGGCAACAAACATTCTGTGAGTAAAACGGGAGTGACATTTCTGAGGCAACGCGGCTGAAATCTGCTGGACTGTGACGTCTGGAATGTTCCGTCTGCTAGACAAAGTCACGCAATAAAACAAAGAGTATGAGTTTTGTCTGTGGCGGTGAAAGAACGTGCTCGAGATTAAAAGTCAAAAGAAGTCCTTCCTGCTCACCTGGTCCCTGTAGAGAGTTCTCTCTTTCTAGTTCAAGGTTATCTGCCAGGAACTAACTAAATGGTTTAGTAAGGAGGGATCTAGCACAGAAACAACAACAGAACTCTTAAAAACGTGTCTTTAACCCTTACCCCAATCCTAACCTTAACCCCAACTCCTAACCCTAAACCTTTGCCCTAGCAGGAGAGCAACAGCGGAACCCGATTAAATCAGTTTGACATGCATCGCTAAAATGGAAATGAATATCTTTCCAGTGACCTTGTCTCCTAATGACAGCTGGAGGGAGTAGCTCAAAGATGAAACACTTTGCTATATATTTAATGCCTTGGTAGCATGTTAGAGGCCAGGTGATGGTTCTGCTGTGTGTGCAGCAGCTTCGACCAAAGCTAGATACCTCCTTGATCCATGCACCTTTAAGCGCTCGGCCAATCAACCCCCCTCCCAAAACCCCCATCTCTCTCACTTTCCACCTTTCTCTCTCTTTATTTCTCTCTTTATTTCTCTCTCTCTTTTACTCTCTCTCTCTTTCCCTCTCTCTCTCTCTCTCTCTCTCTCTCTCTCTCTCTCTCTCTCTCTCTCTCTCATGTAACCACAGAGTCAGAGAGGTTGTTATGAAGGTGCCGGTTGATGATGACTGCTCCAGAGATGAGCCCATTAACAGCTCCGGAGGGATGCTTGTAACACTAAGTGGTTGTGAGATCAATATATGATCAGCTGTTTGCTCTGCAGTGCATTAGATCATATCGTTAACAGCGCCTGTTCATCGTCTCTCCCATCCCTGCGAGGACACCGAGCCTGAGATAAGAGTTCAGGGAAATCTCCATGATTCACCATGTGGTGGGGAGGATTTATAAAGTGCAGTTTGAGGTGGAATATGTGTGATTTAGGACGTCATTATGTCTGTATGGGATGGGAGAAAGAGACTGGTGTATCTCCATAAATCGGCCCTTCTTCCCCTTGTCTCTAGCTCTCTTCCTCTCTGCCTCTCACCCTATTATACGGATATTCTTCCCTCTTATCTTTCTGTCGTTCTGTCCCATGTGTCTCCGTATATCTCCATTTTATTTTTCTTTCCTCCTCCCTCATTTCCTTCTTCCCCTTTCTACCCATCTCTCTTTTCCTGTATTCCAATATTTTCCATCCTATATTTCCGTCTTTCACTCCCTCTCTACCCATCTCTCTCCCTCTCCATTTCTCCTCCTCTAAATCAACAAAGTCATCCTGTCATCCCCGCTGGGCTGGTCGTTTCTTGCCTATCTATGCCTCTTTTGAGCCTATCATAACAGAGAGCGCTCTTTATGAACCTATCAGAGCAGAGGACACCTCTGAACCTATTACAAAGCTACTTCGGCAGATTATACTAACATGGCCACTCACCCCCAATCTCTTTATCTAAACATCTCTATCTCTCTTTTACATTTTCTTTCTCTACCATTCCCCTCACCCCTTTCCTCCTATCTCTCTATCTATCTATCTATCTATCTATCTATCTATCTATCTCTCTCTCTCTTTCTCTCTTCTCGCTTCTCTCTCTCTCTTCTTCTCTCTCTCTCATCTCTCTCTCTCTCTCTCTCTCTCTCTCTTCTCTCTCTCTCTCTCCATGAGAACCCACCCCCTCAGCAGTGCTCCTGTTGTGACGAAGGAAAGAGGGGACCTTCTGCCACCAAACCGTCTCTAAATAACTTCACCCTGTCACCCCTGTGGATGGAGCGCCTGTGCGTCTGAGCCCTGTTCCCCTGGAGGATGAGCGGAGTCCCAGGAAGGTGAGTCAAACACCTGAGAGGCGGAGCAGAGCTGGGCGACCCATGGAGCTGCCTGGCAGCCAGCCACTGATTGACAGGTGGAGGTGCCAGTGGGGTCAATGTTATGCAGCTGACGGCCATGTTTTCTTTGTTCAAACGTTTTGTAATTTTTTTTTTGTTCCTTCCCTTTCCCTTTTTTTTAAATAATAGTTTCAGCTATCTGATGTTCTACAGCAGGGGTCTTGTACTCCTAGAGATCTGCGTGTCTGCCGATGTTCAATCCGACACCACATCTAGCACACCTGATGATAATCTCCTTGGTGTGTAGAATCAGGTTGTGTACAAATTGGGTTCGAACTGAAACCTACAGGAAGGCAGCTTACCAGGAGCATGGTTGGAGTCCCCTATTGAAGAAGGGTCTTCAACCTGCCATGCATTGCATAAGTGGGGTATGAAAAGAAAACACATCTGATGTATGTAGATTTAGATGGAAAATACTTTGTGGGTTCAGCTTTACTGCTGGGGAAAGTAATCATAGGATTGGACTTTATAAATGTATTTGATTCACACCTCCCATCCCGTTCGCTCATCCCTCTCACTCTTATCTCTCCCCCCTCCCTTTTTATCTCTCTCCCTCCACTTTCCATCGCCCCTCTATTCAGCCTCCACTCCTTACTCCGACTCACCTCTCTCTCTCTCTCTCTCTCTCTCTCTCTCTCTCTCTCTCTCTCGGTGTGTCCCAGCCCCTTTGGCAGTTCAGCCTGGTTATCGAGTCAGTGATGTGGTCGTGACCTGGTTTCTCTGGCAGGTTCCTAATCCCTGCTACTGACTGCGGTCTGGCAGCGTGGCTCTGCATACCATCTACTGACCAGATGGCTCGCCATGCTCCTCCTCAACCATACCGTCTCTTCTCCTCTGTTGTCTTTTTCCCCAGCTAGCTCCTCTCTTCTTGATCCCCCCCCTCCTCACCTCTCTTCTCTCCTCTGTTCTTCTCTCTTCTCTTCTCCTCACCTCCTCTCCCTCCCTCCCTCCCATCTCTCCCTCTCTCCTCAGCTCTCTCCTTGCCATTTTGCCACCCACTGTGCCTACAAGTTCACCTGCTGTTGTGATCATCTGATTCGGTGACCATTGACCCCGTTTCACTTCCTCCCCCCCCGCATTCACGATGCCCACGAGTTTGAGTGGTCACTGCCACCCCAGCTGGTCAGACAGCGTGGGAGCAGATGCCAGCAATAGTAGAGTCAGATGCTTTAATTAGCTTTCTGTTGCTCTAGATGAGGCTGCTTGGCATTTCCAAGATGGCCTCTGGGTGGTCCAATTATTCAGATAATCTGCCAGCTTTTTAGCCTGGTTACTCTGACTAGCCTGACAGTTCACCCTTTTGCTCCACTCTAGTTATCTCTATCTCCCCACCAAACCCCCAACCAAATCACCCGTCCATTCATCCATTCCTTAATCCCCCATAACGCCTTCCCTCCATCCACATATCCCTCAATCATTCACAACCCAGCCACCCCCCCCCTCCATTTTATCCCTCCATTACCCGATCCTACCATCCACCATTTGTCTACCCCATCCCACTATTCCTTCTCCCCCTCCACTACTACCCCCCACACTTCATCTCCATCCCCCACTCCCCATCCCCCCATCCCCCATCCCTTCATCCACATCCCTCCACCCCATTCCCCTTACTCCATCCCTTCATCCCTCAATCCACCCTTGGCATTTTTCTCCATATTCATTTGAGGAGATTGGCACAGAAGGATTAAACAGGCAGCTTGAACACCTGTTGAACCTGCAGAAAGTCTGTTTTTTTTGTGGACAAATCGGTGAAAACATCCTCTCACGATATTTTCCTCTCCCAGTGGTTTGTCACACGCACGCCACAACAACAACCCGGCGGAAGGGTGTTTGGGACTCATAAGCCATTTGGAGAAAACATTTTCTGATCTGTGGGCCAATCCTTTCAAAACAGATTATAGGTATCCGACAACACTGAGTTGATTTAATAATGCCTTGCAACTCAGCTGCCCTCCCTCCTCACCCCCTCACCTCTGGGGGGGGGTAACCTATGTATTTGGCTGTGCACTTCTCCCTGTCACTTTTATCTCTTCATTTCTACCTCTGTCTTTCTGTCTCTGTCGCTCTCTCGCTCCCTCCCTCTTTCTCTGTCTCTTTTGTGCGAGCGCGGAGACATGAGTGCCT
>BROE01000005.1:14150035-14171239 GCA_036571765.1 Plecoglossus altivelis
TACTCCACTATGTGTAGGTACCAGGAAGGAGCGACATGTCAACCTCAAAAGCAGGTTAGACGGCTTCAACCGCTAATAACCATGAGTCATGACAGGGTATCCTTGAAGGCCATGTTCAGAGAAGGAGGAAGAGTGTGTGCATGCGAGAGTGAGAGAGAGGTAAACGAGGGTGTAGGATGAGTTTGCTGGCAGCTGCTTGGAGGCACAATCAGCTCAGCTGACAAACCAACTCATATCAGTGTGGCTTGGGAAGGAGATGGACAGCAAGGTGAGCGATGGAAGATGACAGGGTCTGCTTCTGTTCCCTGGTCAACCCCTCTTATCCTGTCTTCGTGCTGTCTGCCTCTCTCTCCCTTCCTAAACCCTCTGCTCTATTCCATCCATGTATCCCTTCATCCTTCTGCCTTCTTCCTGTCCCTCCACCTCTCCATCCTCCTTCCTCCCATCCATCCATCCTGGGCCCACTTCCACCCCTAGTCCTGGACCCAGCCCCAGCTCCACCCCTATTCCTGGACCCAGCCTCAGCTCCACCCCTAGTCCTGGACCCAGCTACACCCTTAGTCCTGGCCCTGGCTCCTCTCCTCCACGTTCTGCAAGCATGTGTTCTGTGTGTGTGTGTGTGTGTGTGTGTGTGTGTGTGTGTGTGCGCGTGCGTGCTGCATCATGTGTGACTGCTGTGTGGAACTTCACGACTGAAAAGCATTACAACGTAAAATGAGCATGTATCACAAAGTGTGTTTCTGAGGATGTTTGTGTGGGTGTGAGCACATGATAGGTGTGTACATGTATGCATGTGGTATAGTATGTGTATCACACATGATATGTGTGTGTGTGTGTGTTTGTGTGTGTGTGTGGGGGGGGGGTCGTAGAGTCCTTCTCTCAACAGTATGGGGGAGATTGCTTGGGGTTGGAGTGGATGCAGTCTGAAGTGGCTCCCTGACACTACCCTAATTACTGGGCAGAAGTACCGTTATCTCTCCTTCTGTCTCTCTCTTTCTTCGTCACTCTCCCTCTGTATCTCGCTCTGTTTCTCCCTCTCTCTCTCTCTCGTTCACACAGTACCCCCACTCTCTCTTTTTTCTCTCTTGTTACAGTCTCACTTCGCTCTCCATATCTATCTCTTTCTCTAATGAGTCTCTCTTTTTGTCCGCTGTAAATGTACCCTCCCCCTTGGTTTTCCCTCCTCCGTGACTGAGGAAACCAGTTCTATTAATACAGGCACATTTCACACTCTTTCAACCTTCTGTTCTGTTAGGACAAATCAAGGAAACTCCCCCAGAACAGTCCTATTATCAGTGATACACACACACGGTAACTCACATGCAGTTACACACTTGCACTCTCAGGTGCACTTGCCCACTTCCACTCTACTTAAACGCACACCCCGACACGTACACACACAACCGCACACTTGCATTCTCACACACACAAACTCACACACGTATACGAACCCAAGTGCTGTTAGAAAGGCTGGTGGCATCAGCCAATCAGACAGTAGCTACAGTCACCAGCCCCACAAGGGACTATACTTTACTCATTAGTTACAGCCAAGTTACTTTTTTTTGTTCTTCTCCCACACACTTTCTCACACACACACACACACAATTACTCACACATGCCTACACGGACCATGGTCAGACATGCCACAGCGTGCGGACAGACTTTCAGGTTCCTGTCTCCATGGCTGCAGTGAGTGCATCAGGTGAAACCATTAGTGAGCTTCTGGTCTCACAAACCCAGAGTTCAAATCTAGTTTAGGCCCTTTTACTGGACCCCAGCGCACCTGGGAAAAGCACTTAGCTGTGGTCTGAGAGAGTGAGCTTTCGCGATAAGGTCGACGGTTATGTTTTGTCCACAGAGCTACAGGTGTTTCAGAGTTGTCAAACCCTACGCCGGAACTGCTGAGACCTTTACATACAGCAGCAAACACACAAACTGCCGTAGACACGCTACACAGACCCTCGCACACAAGCACCCGCATACACGCTCGGGCTGTCATACCTCTCGTAGATAGGACCGCTTAAGAGGAATGCTGCGGCAGTTGACACGGGACTTTTGATAGCTTGTTATCCATGAGATCAGCTGTTGTCGCTGGGAGCAGGTCGCACTACTGCTGCCATCCACTCCTGTAGGTAGGGTCACCATGGGTGGGGTCACTGTGGGCAGGGACATGGCGGGCAGGGCAGCAGTGGGTGTGGTATCAAATGGTGTCATTGCAGTGGGTGTGGCCTCTATATCTGTGATTTTCGAGAGGTTTGGACAGAGTGGGGGCCCCGAAATCATGGGGAGGGGCACCAAACCAAACCACTGAATCACGTTTTACATGTAACCTTTTCACCAGCGCTTTTCACCAGCGCTTTACAGCAGTGGGTAAGTAGGCGTGGTGTTGGTCAGCTTGGGCACCAGCCAATAGAGAATATTCGTCATAGACCAGTCATCCGTAGGTAGTGTACCTGTATTGTGTGATTCCTGTTAACCTTTTGACAATACACGCTGGGAATCAGTCCCCTTTGTCATTGTATGAATGTGTATCGTCAGAACATGAGGAGTTCACCCTCTGCTGAAGCGAGCCTGGCCCGCCCTGACTAAGGAATCATCTAGAAAACCTCTCTGCCTTGCTTACAACAAACAGATCATCGGCCTGTCTGCAAATCATTATGGCACGTTATAAGTCAGATTACCTGGAGGACATGGGGGTGGGGTGGGGGGGGGGGGGGGGGGGGTCGTGCTGCCATTCAGGGTAACCCCACAGTGTGTATCATCAGCACGGTGCGAGGCAGACCGTTTTATAAACATTGTTCACAGAAATGCAAGCTTACAGTGTCGTTACTTGTGAGGCTGCTGATGTTGTATGCTGCTTCCTGTGTTCAAGTTGTTATTGTTGTTGTATGCTGCTTCCTGTGTTCATGTTGTTGTTATTGTTGTTGTATGCTGCTTCCTGTGTTGATGTTGTTATTGTTGTTGTATGCTGCTTCCTGTGTTGATGTTGTTATTGTTGTTGTATGCTGCTTCCTGTGTTCATGTTGTTGTTATTGTTGTTGTATGCTGCTTATTGTGTTGATGTTGTTATTGTTGTTGTATGCTGCTTCCTGTGTTGATGTTGTTGTGTGTGCTCTGCTCACTGGAATGC
This sequence comes from Plecoglossus altivelis, assembly GCA_036571765.1. Taxonomy (NCBI): domain Eukaryota; kingdom Metazoa; phylum Chordata; class Actinopteri; order Osmeriformes; family Plecoglossidae; genus Plecoglossus; species Plecoglossus altivelis. The sequence goes on from BROE01000005.1 coordinate 14,153,166, forward strand.
TCATCTTCATCTTCATGGAAATTACCCAGAGAACACTGTGACCTGTTGGAGCACCCACAGTCCAGGGAACAGATGCTAGACAAGTGTGGATGTGTGTGCGTGTGCAAGTCTAAACATGCATGTGAGCCTTTGTGTGCATGTGAGCCTGTGTGTGTGTGTGTGTGTGTGTGTGTGTGCGTGTGTGTGTGGGAGGTGTTGCCATGATCCCTTCCTCTGTGTGTGTCTCCTCCTCAGCCTCCTCCTCACCCCTCTCTTGCTGGATTCTTATATAAGCACATCGGCATTGTGTGAAGGTGTCAGCGTACTGAACACAGGAGATAGTGTCTGACACATGCACGCAAACACACCCACTCCCCCACACACACATTCAGACATGTGGACACGCAGTAACACACATACAAACTCAAGCACATTTAGATGTGCACACCAAATAATACGCACCCACTCAGATGCACAGACACACAATAGCACACACATCCAGACATCCAGACAAGCAATAACACACACACACACACACACACAAACAAACACACACTCAGATAGTGTGAGGGAGCCCTGCTTCAAATTGTTCAGTCCTACAGTCTGCTAACACCCTGATCCCATCAGACCGTGACTCCTCCTCTACGTCACCAGCCTCTTCCTCATTGGCCTGTGGCTTCCTGTTTGTCTCCAGACAATTGGGATTCAGCTGTCTGAGCTCATTGGTTTCCTCTGGACCAGACTCCACCTCATCTGCTCCCTCTGCCCACTCCTCTTAAGGACTTCACCTCCCATGATGCTTTGGGATGCAAATACCCCAGGTCCCTGCTGGGGAACCTCACACGATTCTGAGCTGTGAACAGGAACCAATCACATGGGTTTTTCTCTTGATGACTCCCGCTAAGAGTTCTAGTGGGTCTGAATTAAGGTAATTACACAGCGCACGGCCCAAATCACATGTTTGGCTGCAGTTTTTAATGCGAGAGAAAATCTCAGAGTAGAACGCTGCTAATGCTACGGCTAATTAGCCTCCACTCATCAAAGGACGGGACTCTGTTGATGTCAGAGCTCTCCAGGATGTTTACGGAAGACGTCAGATCCACATGAAGACAAATTGGTGGGCATGGATGAGCAGCTCTAGAGCTCAAGGCAATTTCTTCAAGATATATATTTATTTCTATACAGTAGGCTACATATCTAGGCCTACATAATGAAAAGTTAAATAGGAAAGTGTGGCATCTTGGATAATTGAGTTAATTAATCTCAGCAGAGGATGTGCTGTTCCTCGGTGTGCTCCGTCTCCTCCCCCTCTCTGCCTCTCTGTATCTCTGTGCGTGTAAATACGTGTGTGTGAATACAAGTGTGCATGTGTACTTACATGTGTGCATGTGCGTGCGCACAGGTCCACTGTCCCACAGACAGAGAGATCTAGGCCTTAATCTTTTATCCCAGTCCTGCAATCCCATCTCCTGCTGGCCCTACCCCCCTGCACACCACAGCCCCCCACGCCCCCCCCCCTCCCTAGGTAGTTCTGATACCCGACAGTGCAGACTCTACTGTTTTGTTCAGCTTGATTGCACCCACACACATACATGACCCACGCACACCTACATGCACACACACACACATGCCCACATACACACACACACACTCCTCCCCAGTGACATGCTGGGAAAATCACAACAACCACACCTTGATTGATAACTCCGTCCCTCCCTCACACCCTCCTCCTTCTCTCCTTGTCCCCTCCCATCTCTCCTTGCTCTCCCTCCTCTTCCAGCACACTGTCCACCGCAGAACTACTCAAGTGAAGACCTTGTTTGGTAAATAACCAGTGTTGAGTATGTAGCCTGGGTGTAATTGTGTGTGTGTTTACTTGTGTTTGCATGCACACACACAGTCATGTATGCCACTCATGCACACGCACACAGATAAACACACCCTACATGCAGATGTAGGTGGGTGAGACATTGACCATTTAACTGTGTTTCTGACCATTATACAGTGTTTCTGGATTCAATCTGACAGCTGCTGCTCATTAACAAGACTTGATTGGCTGAGATTATGATAGTGATTGGCTTTGAATCGGCAGATGATTTCCTGGAAAGATTTTGTTTGGCTGGATAATGACTGAATATTGTCGAGGGAGATGCAGATTGGCTGGATGCTTTTCTGAGTGCGTACCACCCTGGAGACAGCGTGGGTTTTGGGGTGCAGTCGCCATAGTTACAGAGAGTTCCAATTAATCCCAACATATTTACAGGGATCCAATTAAACGTCTGGTTATTTATCAAGGTGTGTGTGTGACACAGTATGACACACTTCCCAGGTCGGTATGCATGTGGTATTTCTGTCACATGACAGACTTATCAATTAATGTCCTCATAATAGACTTCAGTAAGAATCAGGAAAAATAACTAAAACTGTGTTGGAGGAAAAGAGAGAGGCAGAGACAAAGAGAGAAGGCTGTTACAAGAATGAACAACAAAGTGGAGCCATAGATAATTGCCAAGGTAATTATTATAGTATGGTTACCATGGACCACGAGAAGTGAACAATTAAAGCTAACTACTGTTTTTACTCAGATGAAGCAACTGCCATTGGCAAAGTCTGATGGATTCATCCCAACAAATGATTTGAACAGGTTTGACATCGATCAGCGAAGAAGTCTGTACTTTGAGTTTACTGACAGCACAATAACCCATGAGGAATTCCACAACATGTGTGTTGAGTGTGTGTGTGAGAGAGAGAGAGAGGGAGAGAGAGACGAGAGAGGGGAGGGGGTTGAGTACCCACACTCTGTCGGAACTATGGCTCATAAAAGGCTAATGACTTGAAGAGAAAGGTCACTGCTTTTTAACAGACGACCATAAGTCACAGAGAAAGAGAGAGGGAGTGTGGGAGGAAGGGAGGGATGGAGAACAGGAAGGGAGAGATGGAGAGTTTAACAAATATAGAAGAAGGACAGAGGAACGGAGAGAGAGAGAACAAGAGTGCAAAATGGAGAGAGGGGAAGAATGATGGAAAGAAAAGAGAGGTTGGAAAAGATGGAGAGATGGAACAAACAAGAGAGAAAGAGAGAGAGGAGGCAGAAGGGATGACTTCTTTGAGCCGTCTAATAGAGGTCACATCTAACGAGGGTGTCAGTAGATTAACCAGTCTCTCAACCGGTAACCCACACAAGTGGTCATCCTCCTCCTCTCCACCTCCTCTCTTTCTCTGTCTCATCCCTCGTCTCACACATTACTGACTTCCCTTTCATGTCACCCCAAAGATCTACTCTCCGTGGTGGTGCTAATGGTCTCATGAAAGGGTGCAATAAGATAGAGAGAGGGAGAGATGGAAATAGAGAGGGAGAGATGGAAGAGAAAGAGAGGTAGGGTGGACAATCTGTTTGTGTACTAATTGATCAGGAAAGGAGTTGGGGTTGAGGAGGAGATGAGAAGAATGACCTGCAGGATCTCCAGGAGCTCACTAATGGATGCATTTGATATTGACTCGTACACAAGGCAGCATTGGCCTAAAACAGAACACGCACACACTGACACATGCACAAACACAGCAACCTTTAATCCATCCCATTCCTTGTTCGTTTCAACCCCAGCCCAACCAAGCACCATCCCCAACCCCAACTAAGCACCATCCCCAACCCCAGCCCCACTTCCCAGCCAACACGGATATACACACACAAACACACATACCTAATGCATCATACGCACACCATTCAAGATTGTACCACTATACAAACACACATGCATGCACGCGCACATACACATACACAGGGTGCCTGTTTTCTTGATTGCCTGTCTGGCTGTCTGTCTTCCTGATTGTCTTTCTTTATCCATTCTGGCAAGACTTATGTGTAAAAGCTGGAAATTCTTATCTCTACCCCCTCCCCTCCCTCTCTCTCTGTGTGTGTATATATATTATTTTTTCTATCTCTCTCTCCATCTCTATCTCTCTCTATCTCTCCATCTCTCTCTCTCTTTTACATAACTTGAGTGAGAAGAGCAGGCCAGTTCCGGGGCCCCAGACACACTACAGAACCACTTACACAGCTGCAACAGTTACACAGCTAGATCTTTACCAGGAGATTAAATATATATTTCTCTGTCCGTTGCACACAAGAGGCGGCTAGTCTCTCCCAGAGAACTGGCTGCCTCCCAGCAGAGCACTAACCGCAATCTGGTGCATTTGTCGCTCTGGCAGCTTGGGACTTAAGAGCTGCTTCAGTCTATTCCTCCAGTCTACCTTTTTTTTTCTTCTTTTCTCTGCCTGTATGTCTCTTCTCTCTCTTCACCTATGTCCTGGGATGCTACTCCTCTCCTTACCTCATCTCCTCCTCCTCCAACTCCTCGTCTTGTTCCACCTTGTTCACCCCCTTGGTGTATGTGTGCGTTTGTGTGTATCACAACCTGCTGGATTATCGCAGTATTAGATTTGATGTGGGCCAGTGGTGCACACACAACCACACACCCACACACACACAAATACACATCCACGCACCCAGAGCACCCCCCCCACACACACACACACACAAATACACATCCACACACCCAGACCACCCTCCCCCCACACACACACACACAAATACACATCCACACACCCAGACCACCCTCCCCCCACACACACACACACAAATACACATCCACACACCCAGACCACCCTCCCCCCACACACACACACACAAATACACATCCACACACCCAGACCACCCTCCCCCCACACACACACACACAAATACACATCCACACACCCAGACCACCCTCCCCCCACACACACACACACAAATACACATCCACACACCCAGACCACCCTCCCCCCACACACACACACACAAATACACCACTCACCGCGTCGACAAGTTGTATGTTATTTACGTTTCAGCGCGTCCCAAAAAAAAAAGCGTCACTAAAGTCCTACATCGCACACAGCCAGGACTATTACTTAGACAAAAGCACGCACCTCTCGTCGGCATAGATATTACACCCCCCCCATTCTTTCAAGGTGGGCAGGCTCCTATACTTTTCAGGACAAAAAGGTGTCATATATTCCTAAATCTAACGGTATGGATTACTAAATTAGTAATTGAGAGAGACAGCGGCCTAGTGGATGGGTTAACAATCCGGTCCGATAAACCTGTCTTGCTGGCACAGCGCTCATGTTAGCGGGCAGACACTGGTTAATATTTTATAGCCGGCCAAATAAAATAATAAAAAAATGTGTTCAACCGCCGACAAGCATACACATAAATAACCAAATCATCGTCAAAAAACTAACGACCCTATATAGGAATTCCAGATTATTTTCTAAAGTTATACTATTCCATGCCTAGACCTTAGCAAGGAAAATAAATATCTAATCATATTTTTTATCCATCTGTAAAAAAACGGGTCTTCTTTTAATAGGGTTTATGTGGTTGTTATGGATCAAATGAGCTGCCGGCCCAATATAATTCCCTGAAGTATGCCTTTGTTATATGGATAATTGATTATCATAAGCGCTGTCTAATTGATTTATATTCAAAACTCGTAAACTTGAGCGTATTAAGGAAAGTGAGTTATTCATTTCAAGTTGTATTTTCTCTTGCCACAAACATTTTAAACTATTTTCTATAAAGCATTTTTCTCTCTCGTGTCTGCTATGTTTCAGGAAGTACAATACCTAACCGGGACAAGGAAAACGTTATGCGATTCCCACTCTTTAAAAAAAGTGCCAACGCTCACACACAAACATCTACATGGATCATAGTATGTACCCCAGCATGTACAGACCTTCATCCTCTCTCTCTCGTCTCGCTCCTTCTTCCCTCTCTCGCTCCTCTCTCTCTCTCTCCTCTCCTCCCTCTCTCTCTTCAATCTCTCTCCTTTCTCTGCTCATCCCTCTATCTCCCCTCCTCCCGTCCTCCCGCTCTCTCTCTCGCTCCTACCCCTCATCTTCTCTCCCTCTCCTCACTCCCATACACACAAATAAACACACACACACACTCCCACTCACTCACTCACTCACTCACTCACTCACTCACTCTACCTTCCTCTCTCTCCCTCTCTCTCTTCCTCTCTCACACACACACACACACTCTTTCTCATACACAAACACAAACAGCTTCAGTCCCCAAATCCCTTCACCACTCCAGATCCACCTTCATTTAAAATGTCTCCCCAACTTCATCACTCACTCTGTACCCTCATTAATGAGCTTTGTTGTTGATGTTACTGTCATCTTGTGTTTGTCTGAAACATTTGCAAATAGAAACAAAGGTTGTTTTTTTTTTCTTTGCCTAAAACAAAGCAGTGTAATTGAGAGTGTGAAGGGTTTGATGTTGAAGAGCCTTACATCAGATCTGTCTTATATCAGATCGGCACTGCAGAACTGATTCAAGATGTTTATCCCTGCGCGCAATAAAACAATTAACTGTGTTTGAAGGCAGAGAGACTCAAAGAATATTAGCATCATTATAATCAAAATCAATCAAACTTTGAATAAAACAATACCAATGATCAGAGGGTACGCATGGCATTAATTTTTCTATGTGGGGAAGCTGTTTATTAAATCAGAAGACATCATTTCAGTCCTCCAGTCACCCTAATTGCTATGACAGCATGAATATGCATGATTTCCTCACATTTCTGAAAGTACTGTAATCATCCATTGATGTTTACAAGGGTTAGGACAAGGGTCCTGATTTCTGTGTTCCAGATGGCTGACATTCCAACGCCGCAGGTACGTGCCAATCGTGGCGAGCCACAGGTGGAAGACGGGCACGCGTCCGTCACCTCAGAAGTCAAAGGGTTCTGATGGGGCCGCGGAGCAAAGGAATGAGCCGCGACCCCAAGGAACCACGAAGCAACGCGAGGGAACACAAACGGAGGGATCCCAAAACACCTCCTTGAGGAACAACGCCGAGCCGACGAGACGCTTCTCCTCTCGCTCCTGTCATCTCTCCCGCATCTGACGCCCAGGTTTCCGAACCTCCCTCGCGCTGGTGCACCAGGTGACTGCGCAGACTGATACATTAGCGCGGCTAAATATACAAACTGCCACGAATCTCATCAGCACAGAGCAGTAATCTTGATAAATAACTGCATCTAGAGAAACAGCATGAGCACGCGGCTCCGCGGCTCCTCTCCCATCCCAGCCCTCCGTAATCATCTTAATCGTGCGATGGCGCGTATAATTAATATGGCGCGGCAGGGGTGAGGATCACTGAATGAGAGGAGAGAACGTACGGAGAGACCCAGCAGGAGCCGGTCCACCACCTTTGCTGCGACGAGCGTCGCTCCATTCTCAGCAACACGCACTCAGCGAACGAGGAGAAGGATGGAAAAACCCGTTTGGAAATCTCCATTATGAATAGAACTCCTTCCCGGTCTTGAAGTAACGCTGCAGAGTTCTGAACGTAACCTTCTGGAGCTGCAGCAGAAAAAAAAGGTACTCATGTGGAACCTGGGAAATTTGACGGAAATCCGAGTTTGTGTTGAGGTTGGCTTCGTCGTAATTATGCTGGCACTCAAACCTTGGGGAGCTGCCGCCATCTTGTTTTCTGGCACTGTGTGGCTGGTAGTTGTCACACAGCACTGAACTCTAATCTCATTACAGAGGTGAGGATCATGCCCCTGTTTATGGCAGCACACTAGTTGGGGGTGGTTCAACACACAGGATTAAATTAGAGATTATTAATCCCTGACAAGCATACACAGGGTGATGGTGTTCTGGGCAGAGTCTTTGTGAAGAGGATTTAAAAGAAAGGCTAAAAAAAAATCATGACTAGTCATGCGCTGATGCCAGCAAAACAGCTATCTTTATGTGTGGGTGGGCGCGAGTGGGTGTGTGTGTGTGTCAGACTGATAACATCTACAGGAAGGATGACTCAGAATCAAGTCAGCAGGTGCATTTCTGTCTGTCACATCCTGCTGTTCTGTGCACTGCCAATCAGAGCTGCTATACTTGGGTCCTCCCTGGTTCCTCTCATACAACACCTCGTCTAAAACGTCTCTCCAACATCAACCGACCTTACACACGCACCTCGGCAATAACCCACGTTGTGACACGATGCCTGTGTTGCCGGCATGCGGTTGGCGTGTGGCCACGTCCCGGTAAACGCACAGGACACCCTAACCTGCGTCATTGGGGTGATTCCCACGCTGGGTGAACATGTACGCAGACACTCTTTGAATACTTGTAGCACTGCAATTTCTATGTCAACCTAATGAAAATCCAAGCACATTAGCATAATCAATTTAATCGGCCCTTCGAACTCCACCGTAACCCTAGCGTTGACCCTCATTCTAGTGGAGGGAGTAGAACACAATCTTCACACAGTCAATTCAAACTGGAACGAGCCTTAATAATCAATTCATGCTTGTGTAATAATGGAGCGGATGGGGTATCAAGAATACTGTACATGATATTGAGCCAGTGTCACACTGTGCAATCCGTGCTCAGATCCCTGTAGATAGTGGAGGTGGTTTAGGTCTAGAGAGCAGGTCCAGGCCTGCCAGAGGGGGGCCTGTAGTGGTGGTAATGGCCACGCCCACCTCCTCAATTAAATTGTCTGTTCATTGGATATAAAGTCCTTATGAGCTGCTCATAAAATGACCTGCCCCTCAATTTATTGGACTGTGCTCTGTGAAAATTAAGAAGGGGAGATCAGAGGAGAGATGATATTATTAGGGGCAAGGAAATCCTCATCAGTCGTCCATGTTTTTGAAGCAGAGCTGCTCAACCAGGAGGTTAGCTTGGCCTATGAGATGACAGGTTATTGAGCCAGCTCAGCCTATGACATGACAGGTTATTGAGCCAGCTCAGCCTATGAGATGACAGTTTATTGAGCCAGCTCAGCCTATGGGATCTCAGGTTATTGCCCAGTGTTACTGGGAGTCATCAACACTCTGGAAACACCAAGGAATGACAGGAAATACTTTGTCTGGCTGCTATCCACTACTTTCTCACCCCCTCTCCCTCTATGTCTCTCTCTCCCACTCTGTGTGTCTATCTCTCTCCATCTGACTGTCTCTCTCGCCTCTCTCTCTCTGACTCCCTCTTACAGTCTCTCCTCTCCCCACCTCACACACACACTTCTCACACACACGTACACACTCACTCCTCTGCTGTGTGCCATTTATTAAGGTTAATCTCTGTGGTCTGAGAGTAATCATACAGGAGCAGATGGTGAAGGGACATGTCCTCTACAAAGTTTGAAGTTCCCCATGCTAGAATTTTTACAACGGTGCACTTCAACTGGTTTCCCTTCCTCCTCTCTCCGCTGCCTCCCTCCACCTCTCTCATTCACAGTCTTTTCAACTCAACGGGGAGCCATTCTCTCACTCGGTTCTTGGCCTGCCGGTCTTCGCTGTGTTCGCTCTTCTTCTCCCTTCTCACGCCTCTCTCTCGTTCTCTCTTCTCTCTTCTTGCCGCCTTCTCTGTCAGACAGGCCACCTGTCACATTTCTAATCTTTGGGATAAAATGAGTTTTTTAATTGGAGAGAGAGAGTGTCGAGCCTCATCTAATCACTTAGGAGCTTCAACTGGATGCTCCGATCCCTCCCATGTCACTTCCTGTGCCTGCGTGGCAGGTTACTCAGGGTCCCCCGGCGGCATCGCACCCCCGCTCGCAGGCCCTGCACCCACACACACACACATCCACCCCCACCGGCCTCCCCACACAACCCGCTGGGAGCCCCCTGGTGGCTCAAAACAGCCTAAGCAGACACAAACTGTTTCCAGGACGCCTTGGTGGACAGGTGCTGAGTATGAACTGTGTTGGGTGGAACCGTACAGTACAGGAACAAAGTAAATATGAAATTAAATGTGGGCCATGTGGTTTGATTTACAGCATGTGTGCTGTTGGGTGGCCTAAGTGATTATCAAGATATATCTCACCGTTTCTGTGCTCCAGGATTCATTGAGCACTGTACAGACACTGTCAAAACAACTTCAACATGATCGATGCAATTAGCGGTGTTGTGCGTTGAAAAGGAAGGGAATGTTTATTATGAATGGCAATGCTTCTATTGTGTTCATTTTCCAAGACTGTGTTGCACACAGGTTTGCTATGTGCTTGTTGGTGTGTGTAAGTGTGTATGAAATATGCAGGTTTGTGTGTATGTGTGTGTGTGTGCATGCTAGTGTTGAGGGGGCGTGGGAGATGAATGGAGTTGGGACATTTTTGCAGTGAGCCTCGATTGTTGCCATGGTATTTATGAAGGCAATATCCATCACTTCAGAGTGATGAACATGTGCGTGTGTGAGTGTGTGCGTGTGTGAGAGAGTTTCAATGTCTTACAGTAAAGTTACACTGTTCCTCTCTTCCTGAGAACAAAGGCTCACACATGCACACAGACCACATCACATGTGCACACATGCACTCCCTCACACACACTCCCTGAGGGGCAAACCTCCCATTTTCCTGAACTGTATCTCATGAATGCTGGCATTCATTACCACCATAATGGCGGTTGAACCTTAAGACTCAGACAGAACAGAGCACAGTCTTATTCGTGTAACATTATCAGTCGGTTAAATGGTTCAACTGAAGAATGCGCTTCATCCCAAAATACAAAGTACATGACCAGATGCGCTCTCTATTTGCTCGTTTTCGCTGACTACTTTCCAGCCTGTTGCACTAACTCACGCGACAAACGTCAGACACAAAAAACAATCAGTGTCCGACAGAATAAATCCAGGCCTGACTTTTCCAAAGCGATCAGCTGATCTCAGAAGTCATGATGCTGCAAGACATACCCGGTGCCGTTGCTCCAAGTAAGAGCACCCCCACTCAGAACAACATCGACTCACGATATCCCAGATGCTGACTTCTTCACTCCAATGCGCTGGCGAGTGATTCATGAGAGTCCTCCGTGATACACTGTGAATACTATCCTTCAAAACTTGATAGCCCGCACCCTACCCCTCACTTAGCTGTTGGATCTCGCACATCCTACCGGATCGCGGTTGAGTGGTTTGTGGTGTGTGCCAATCCAATTCTCCACGAGACGCCAAACAGCATCTGCAACACGCAGGAGCATTCTCAGGTTCGCCACCAACTACCAGTATGAGCATCCTGGCCGAAAGCCTACACCGAAAGAGACCCCCACCCCCCCCCCCACGTGAGGAAGCGACCTTGTAGCGAAACGAGAGAGTTGTTGAGGGGCCGGTGTGTGGCCTGAATGGGCATGGAAGTGACGAGCTAATACATGGTTAGGGGGATGAAACAAGTCAAGTTGAGAGAGGCAAGGACGGCAATAAGAATTTATCAGCGGTTGGACTGTAGCGAATTCCAAGAGGTGCTGGGTTATTATGTCGATGATCAGGAACATGTTAGGGCTAGCGGAGCAAGTGTACACAGCTGAGGTGACAACTAATAACTAACCAGAAATCAGCGTCCCAGCTAACCAGCTCAGTGAATATACCTCTTACAGGAACTACACAAAGCAACGTAACTTATACCCAACCTAGTCTCCTTTCACCACATGTATGTTATAATCACAGCACGTTACTACCGCACGAGTATCTCACAGTCTAGCATCAATTCAACATCATTAGGAACTCACCGACAGTCTGATCAGAGTTGTTAACTCTCCACATCTTACGAAAGTGGACGTCGTTCAGACGAGAGACTGAGAGAGGGGCAGCAGGAACAGAAGGGAGTGAGACGCAAGCGGCAGTAATAGAAGAGAGTCGAGTACGCCGATCCCAAGTAGAGAAGAACTAAGATGAAGCAGGGCGCCGACGCCAGGAGGAAAAGACAAGAGGGCACTAACCGACATTAAGAACGAACTAACGTAGGGTTGGGGACGTAGCTTGTCAGCGAGAAGGACTGGAGGAGGGGGAGGAGGAACAGAGGGGGGGGAGGTGATGGGGCAAGGAGTAAAGAGAAGGGAGGAGAGGGCTGGAGTAAAGAGAGAGGGGAAGATAAGGAGGGAGAGAAGGAGGAAAAAGGTAAGACGAGAAGGAGGAGGTTAGCATTCTTACACAGAAAGTTGCAACACAATTAAGGATCTGTCAGACTTGTGAGCTTCAGTCGATAATAACTTAGTGACAGAACATTTTATTTCCTTAACCCGAAGTATCATCTTTTTTCTAGTTGGTTGGTGATTATGTTGCTAGTGTGTAGCTCCCTCTCCCCTCCCCCCATCCTCATGCTCTCTCCCCCCATATTCTCTCCCTCACGCTCTCTCCTCCCCCCACCCTATCTTCCTCATGTTGCCCCCCCCCTTCCACCCATGTCGCCCTCCCTTGCTCTCTCACGCCTCCACTCCCCCTCCAACCAAATCAACAGACCCACCTCCCCCCACAACCCAATCAACAGACTCCGTCTCGTTCCTCTCCTGATGCCCCGAGAGCCTAAATCCTGATCATTGAGTGACGGGCCGTGAAATTAGGCGTCGCCCTGAGGATATGGCGAGCAGCTGAGTTGTGTCACTCTTGGGGAAGAAGGGTGTTGGTGAGATAGAAAGAGGAGAGAGAGAAGAGGGAAGTATGGAGGGGTGAGGGAAGACTGCGAGAAGGAGGAGAGAGAAGAGGGAAGGAAGAGTGTGGAGAAAGTTCCGGTTATTAGCATGTCTTCAGCTCTCTCCCACTCTCTGTCGCAGTGGATGACATCACTGTCACAGTGCATGACATCACAGAAAGGTCAGTGGGAGGAATGTCCCACGGCATCTGTGCTGAGCTCTGCCCGGCGTTCCCCTTTCCACTCCGTCTCGCTGCCTCTTTTAAGAATGTTCTCTTCTCACGTTATTCCTCCTCCACACTCTCCCTCTTTCCCCACTTTCACCTTCTTACTGTCTTTTCGCTGGTCTCTTTCTTCGTCTCCCTCTTTTTCTCCCTCTCTTTCTTTGGCAAGGTTTACCATGAAAACCTCCTGCCTGAAAAGAACAAGTTCACTTTGTTCCTGTTCAGTTGCCTTGGGTCCATGACGTCATGGACCACTACACACAAGGAAGCCAAGTGGGGCATGATGCCCAGCATCGTTCCAACACACGACATTCCTCCTCATCTAGCCTCTTTGGCTCGAACACAAACACACTCCTGCACACCCGCACTCGCACCGCGCCCCCCTTACACATGCCCCAATCTGTAAACACGTTCACTTGGACTGGCAGCTCTGCTCCTGCCTGTGATCCCACGCGTCTCCAGGAAACTCTGGCAGCCCCCTCCTGTCTCTCTCCTTGTCTCTCCTTCTGTGAATCTCCCTGCCTCTCTCCCCCTCAGCCCCTGTTGTTACATGCTCCTTTCCCTGCTCCGCTCGCTGCTCATCCAGTTGGCTGGGAGGGTCATCATTACCATTGCTAATCCAGAATCCATACACATGAGAGGGCTGTGGGCTTAGCATGAACCTTAGTGGAGACGGTCTCTCCCTGACTGGCGTTCCTTGTCTCCTACCAAGCATGGAGAAAAGGGTTTTCATTGTGCTGTGTGAATAACCTGGCCTTGACCCTGACTCACCAGTGCTGTGACTGTTATGTAAGGGGGCACACACAGTGTCCAAGCAGGACGCCCTCGCCAGCAGGAGATGGCTGGGGCTTCTCGGCTCTGTTCTTGACAAGCTTCTTTTCAGAACTGAAGTGTTCTCTCCTGGGAGGTCATGATACACACTTTGCCTCCACAGAGAAACAATCTGTCCTTGGGTGAGCACAGGGCGTTGTGCGTGTTTGACTGATGCAAAGGAAAATTGATAAGTGAAATCACAATTTTGAACAATTTTACTTTTCATCCTTCAATACTTGAAGGTCTCGACAATCCTAATACATGTAAATCGTAAGCATTTGTCAATGGAAGTTAGACAAAGATCAGGGTTGTTGACAATAGTTTCCAGGACATGCAGAATAATAGTTTTCAGAACAAGAAACAATCTTTGTATTTCGTTTGATTGCTTAGTTTGTAATATTTAACGTTTTGTAACGTTTTGTAATATTTGTTTGGTGATGGTAGTTAGTTCACTGTTTACCTGACTGTAATTCGATGAGTGTGGTTTGTTGGTTGCTTTCTATGATTGTAGTTTGGTGACAGTAGTTTGGTGACCAGTTTGGCAATACCGTTTCATTGACTGTAGTTTACAGTAACAATGATAGTTTGCTGACAATATTGGTGACAAGTCTTAGGTGGCTAGCACAGTGAGAGTGATGTAGCATAGTGAGAGTGACGTAGCACAGTGAGAGTAGTTTGCAGCTGTAGTTGCCGGTAGGAACCAGGAACCTGTTTGCTTGTATAGTCTTGGATTGCTGCCATGACACTTCTCATCTCAGGAGACCATTGGTTGTGTGCTGACAGCTGGTCTCCAGGACGCTCCGGTCAGGACTTACTCTTTCAAGCCCACATGTGGCACCAAACACTGTCTGGGTGTCATATTGTCACCGAGTTGCCATGGCGTCTGTGGAGTGTCATGGGCATTGCAGGAATCAGACAAAAAAAAACTTGGACAGATATACAGGAGAGCAGGACTCCTAATTATATCTGTTCCAGTGTCACCCACATGATGATGGTGTTGCCAGTACCCTCATGCCCTGTGTTCTGCCACCTTGGCTCTCATCAGACACCCGTCTCAAGTCCTTGCGAGAGGGCAGGATGTTCCTCCTTCCCCCATCTCTTCCCCCCTCTTACCCCCATGGCCTCCCTCCCCCTCCTTTTTCCCCATCTGTACCCATGCCTACTCCCCTCTCTCCCTCCAGCCCCCACAGCCTCCCTCCTCCTCTCTGTTCTCCGGGCAGCCATGCTGATGCCTCGATAGCTCCAAAGTGCCGCTCTAAAAATGCAGCAAATTGGCAGGACCGAGAGATAAGATCAACAATGCTGCTGTTGCCTTCAAATCAGTCAGCAGAAAAAACCCAGCGCCTTGGGCTGCAAAACCAACAACAGCCAAATCATCTCTGCTGTGAAAGTGCAGAACACTGAGACTAAGGGGCAGAGGCTGGGGCAGAGGCTGGGGCAGAGGCTGGGGCTGGAGGTTAGGGCTGGAAGACTCTACAGAAACACCATTGTGTTTTAAGTGTAATAGGCCAGAAACAAACCCTCCTATTATTGCGTTCCATGTGGCTCGCTAGAGCCCGTCCAGTGTAAACCCCACTGACAGTTATAAATAGATGAAGCCATCTCATTGTTACCAGAGATTCAGATTTAAGCAAAAGAGTTGAAGAACATCATGTCTCTCAAGGAACAAGGTGAGCCAACATGAGCGTTAGATGTGCAACACACACACACACACAAACACACACACAAACAGACAGTGTGTACATACACGTTCACACACTTGCAAACATATAACCACCTACAGTAGCACCTCATCTCCCAGTCTAGCAAGTGTGTTCCTGGGATGTCAGAACTCCCCCCCCCCTGCTGGGTCAGTCCATCTCAGAGTTGAAGAAGGAGGAGGTCTCCAGGGCAACAGGATACAGTCATATCCCTGGAGCAAAGTAGCTGACACAGGATGAACAACTGAAATGGAGACATCACACATTCTGCTGTCAGCTCGCAGGTCAAACACACACACACATACCAAACACATACACACTCACTCTTACTAATGCACACACGCATGCCCTGTCATGCACACAAACACACACCTGGCTGCCGTTTATGCAAACATACAATCCCACATCTGTTTGCCGCAACACACACACGCACACGCACACACACATGCACCTGTCCACTCAGTCAACGATAATCTGTTGTTCAATTTCCATTCCAGCAGGTGTTCACATGAGTATCTCTTTGTGACAGGTCTTGGTTTTTGACATACACATGTACTGATCTAACATTCCCACACAATACAATCTGTACCTGCACCACCACAAAATAATGCCTAAGGACTCAGGCATCTGGGATGTGTGTGTGTATGCACACACAGTGTATTTATGTGTGTGTTTGTGTATGCTATCAATTAGCCCAGGGCACACAGCTAAGGCTGTTCCCAGTGCAGCCTGTGTGTCATGGAGAGTAGAATTAACGTTATGGCTTTGATGTGACTGCATCCCCAACTCACCTTCTCTCTCTCTCTCTCTCTCTCTCTCTCTCTCTCTCTCTCTTACTCTCTCTGCATGCATACATGTATGAATCTAAATCAATTTAAACCCACTGGAAAAATTGCTACTTGAATCAAAATAAACACAGTCCTGTTCCCCTCCCCTGCGGCCCAGTGTGCTGGGAGGTACGGAGTGTATACAGGAGGGCTGCAGAGCAGAGAAGGAGTGGAATGCAGAGAGAGGCTGCGCACCAGCGGAGCGTGCCCAGGTTATTGGTGCTGCCTGGCTGGGCTTGGCTGGGTTGATGAAGCCTGCAGTTGGGAGGGAAGGGGAGACAGGGGATCTATGGAGGAAGGATGGAGGGATGGAGGTTGGATGGGTGTAGAAGTGGGGAAGGAGGGGATGGAGGTACAGTGGGACATGGTGCTATGGAAGGATGGAGGGAGACCGCAGGGGCGAGGTGTCATGTTACAGAGAGAACAGGTTTTGTTTGCCACGCACACACCAACACAGACGCACGCATCTGTCCACGCCTGCAGAGGTAGAAATGGGATGGAAGAGGGTGATTGTTGTTTGACAGAACAAGCAACTTCCCATACATGCACACACACACACACACACACACACACACACACACACACACATACCTGAGATGTGAAGGTTCTGGGTCAATCTGACAGAGGTGTCCAGTGAGTGGGTGTGAAACAATGTTGTGTGACATGTGGTGGTAACTTCCATGCAGCTCCTCTGAAACCTTGAAGTGATCTAGAGGCAGCCTGGATGTTGTGATCTATTACATTTGATATTTCATTCATGAGGCTTTCATCCAAAGAGATGCTCAAACACAAAGAACACGATGTACAGTCAGCACAGCAGAAGATCGTCGATCGGTTCAGTTGAGTTCCAACAGTATTTCAGCAGTAGGAGGTTGAAAAAACACATTTTATCTCATCACACATAATCACATCTCAGCTGGCAGGTTAGGTGAACACGATTAAATCCCTCACCCCCAGAGACAGTCAAAGTGTTCACCAAACGTGAGAGATTCATGTTCGAGATGGAACGTGTTGATGCCATCAAGCTCAACACAACGTTCTTCCTGAAGGTGATGCAGTTCCAGACTCTCTCAGGTAACCCTTAACGAACTCCCACCGTGGTTTGACATCAGAGGTGTGAACTGGATTTTAAAAACGAGAGAGAAGATTCCAGCTGCATTTCAGTTCTACCGCAGCTTTCGATACGGAGCTGGAAAGTGTCCTTCCCTTCTGTTCTCTCCTTCATCTGGTTCCGCCTGGAGGTGAGAGGAGCACTTTGCCTGCATTAGCGGATGCTGTTTTTATAAGTTCTATATCATCATTATTCAAATGTCTCCGCGTGGAGTAGGGAGAGTGGTGCTGAGGGGATGAAGCCTTGCCACTCAAACACATTAAAGATCTGGAACGTCTTTGTGAAGTGTTTATGAAGCAGTGGACAAAGTGATCATTTATATTTTTGTACAACTTTGCTTTTCACCTCGGACGATACCTGTGCACACTGTCATCGCTCCGCCCTGCTAAGTCGGCCCTGCTTGGCATCCTTCATTTCAATTCATTTGCCTTATTTCTGTGTTTAACCGCAGAAGGCCTCTGCTTTCTGTAACATTTGGAGGGGAGGAGAAGTGACAGGCTTCTATGGAAGATATGGGGGAGATGAACCCACCCAACCAGTACTGTATCCTACTATTCTGAATGGAGATTGGACTGTCAACGGAACAGGTGCAGCAGCTGGATAATGGTCAAAGTCACAACCCAGAGAGACAAGGATAGAGTCACAACCCAGAGAGACAAGGATAAAGTCACAACCCAGAGAGACAAGTATAGAGTCATAACCCAGAGAGACAAGGATGGAATCACAACCCAGAGAGACAAGGATAGAATCACAACCCAGAGAGACAAGGATAGAGTCATAACCCAGAGAGGCAAGAGACAAGGGGACTGTCTGGATAACCTAGGAGTGAGTGTGCGTCTGCGCACATGTGTGCACGTGTGAGACTCTCTGGGTCTGTGTATATGTGTCTAGTCTAAACTTCAAGGCTTCGCAGAAGCTGAGAATTGCCAACAACAGAGGCTGAAAGATCAACTCAGAACCCCCCTCCCC
>BROE01000005.1:14171907-14188849 GCA_036571765.1 Plecoglossus altivelis
TGTGCGGTTCTTGGAATCGGACACCCTCTTGTCATCTGTTGGCGAATTTCCCCGAATGAGAGAGGGACCTTCAAAACTGTGAACTTTTCTTTGAACTTCCTCCGAGTTATTTTTTGCTGTGAGATGGACATCACTAGAGGTACTGCCAGGTCCTGTAGAGAGAGATCCTTCATTCACCTGCCTACTCTGTTGCAGCTCAGACCCCATGGAGAGGGGAGGAATGAGCTGTGGCCCTAGTTGACCTCCAGAGTCTGGCTAGAACTTCTGTTACCCCAGAAACTCTGAGGAAGGAAATGTTTTCAAGGCAGATTTTCTGCTTTGCGATTCATGAACTCAGCTTACCTGCATGGGAAAGTGCTTCTGGTTCAGAACTCTCTGCTCATGTCCACACACTTGTGACTGGGTTCATGTTAAGGTTCTGTATCTTCTAGAATGTTGCTGCACCTGACTCTCTGAAGAAAAACAAACACAAACTCTCTTTTCACACTCACTCGCTCGCTCGCTCACTCACTCTCACACACACACACACACACACACACACAAACACACACACACACACACACACACATGCACCAATGATTCTTGCTGGAAATGCACACACATACAGACACAGGTTTACTGTAAACACATCCACACACTCTCACAACAGCACACTGCATACACACACTCATTCTAATGGACTGGTCTGTCTTCATCTCTGTAATTCTCTCTCATCCAGTCTCTCCCCATTTTCAGCTTCATTGTCTTCTCTTTCAGGGCTGTTTGTCTTCTTTCCATCAGTCCAGTGCGTGTACGTGTGCATGTGTCAGTGTGAGCATGTGTGTGTATTTTGTGTCAGTGTTTGCCTATGTGTGTGTGTGTGTGTGTGTGTGTGTGTGTGTGTGTGTGTGTGTGTGTGTGTGCGTGTGTGTGTGTGAATGTGTGTGTCTCTCTGTCCTGCCATGGACAGAAACAGTCTACTGCTTTATGGTCCCATCCTCAGATCGTCAGAGAATCCACCAGAAGAAAGAGGAAAAAAAAACACAACAAACAAAAAAAACAACACAACTCCTCTTCTCTGTTTTCTCTTTATTGACTTTTCCTCACTTCCTTATCTTCAATCAATCGTTCTGTCCTGGGCCTAGCCTGTAGCAGATAGACATTTGCCAGCAGCCTATCTCCTCCATCATTTTGCGGATCTCGATCTCTCTCGCCCTCTCTGTCAGTCCGCCGCCCCCTCACCCCAGGGATGGGATGAATGAGTTGCCAGGTGAGATAGCCAGAGGTTGCCTGGCTCCATTTAACACCAACCTTGTGTGTTTGAAGGACATCGTTACTGCAGCCCGTGTCTGTTCTGAGGCATTGGAGGCTTGGAGTGGAAACATACTGGGAACAGAAAAGAAGAAGGATTTGACATCGATGTGGCCAGAGGCTGAGAACGTGGGCCGCTGAAGGTGAGTCAGCAAACATTTGTTTTACCTCTTCATCTTTTTTATTTTATTTAAAGACAACAATGCATGAACATCTCTGTTGATATCAATGATTTACACTTGACAATGAAGAAGACTTTCGTTCCTACCAATTTCTTTCCTTCTTCCTTTCTTTTCTTCTTCCTTCCTCCCTTCTTCCATTCCTTTCTACCTTCCTCTTTCCTTCCTCCTTTCCTCCTGCCTTTCTTCCTTCCTTCCACCTGGTTCTGGTTCACGACTTTGCTCCAGCTTCCTGGCAGGTTGATGCGTAGTCAGAATGTGACCGGTCTGTTTTCATCAGCGTCTCACGCCACACAGGCAGCGGCGTGCAGACAGCCAGTGGACAAGGGATCAATGTCAATACCTGAAGGTGAAGCCTGACAGGACAGGAATGATAGGGCGATTGATTGATCGTCAATAGACATTTCAGTCATGTAATCTCCGATGTACAGCAGGCTATGGCACCCTCGTTCTGTACGTATGGTGTACAAACACAGTTAAGACTATAGCTAAGAGTTCTTTGTTGATGTCAAATGCGACCTGCACTTTCCCTCATCCTTGCTATTGGTCCATATGCTTGCTTCTGTGTGGATTATTGTAATTTGACATGTTTAACTGAGGCGAACTGTACAAATACCACCACACAGACAAGTATGTAGGTCAACAGAATTACATCCAGCTGGACTTCTCCCCCTTGTCATTCTGTAGGAAGTGCATGACTATAAGGAGGGTTTACAGCACCTGGCCCCATACTGTTTCCTGGGAAGTGCTGGCATTGTCAGATGCTGAGCCCCAGAGAGCATTCAACCCTAAAATGAGATCAGAGAGGATGGAACTGCTTGTCACATAGAGAGGGAGCGAGATGAAGAGAGGGAGAACGCGACTGAGAGAGAGAGAGAGAGAGAGAGAGAGAGAAGAGAGAGAAGAAGATGAGAGAGAGAGAGAGAGAGAAGAGGAGAGTAGAGAGAGAGAGAGAGAGAGAGGCAGAGAGGGGGAGAAGGAGAGGGAGAAAGGAGGGAGGGCCTGGGGGGAGGTGATCAGATCAGACTGATGTTCGGGGCTAAAGCTCATTCCGCTGGCTGGATAGTGGAGGGGGGGGGGGGGGGGGGGGGGGGGGGGGGGCGTGACATCAAAGCCCGGTGCTGAATCCCGACGCGCCCTGATCGGCGCTCCTCATGGTACTTATAAATTGATAGGCGGCAAAAAGACGTTATAAGGAGATTTTATGAATAGCACTGCTGACATAGAGATTCAAGTTTTTTAAACAAAATGTTTATTTTGATGTCATGTTTTCTCTTTTTGTCTATTACAATTGTATCTATTTTAAGAGTGTATCCATCCAACTTGATTAGCTACAATGAGCCTTCTGAACTTCAAAGTAACTCAAACTAATTTATGCAACGTTCCATGACACACACAATTAACTATTCCTGTCAAGGCCTCGCATGCACATGGGATTGCTACCGAACCTGCTGTGCCATGTGATGAAGCCTCCATACCCCGCTAAACCTGCAAACTAGCATCAAATAAATCCTTTAATTGGGAACAGTCAAAATAATCTCATGGAATCTGCAAAGTGATCTCGGTAATCCGTGCCTAAACGAGAGCCGCTGGTTAACGCAGCAGCTATATTAACACCCAAGCATCACACAAGAACAACACGACGAAATGCTCTTTTTTCTGATTCGTTAAGAGCCCAACAACTGTCTCGTAGTTTCGGTGTCAATAAGGGTGTCTGACGGCGGTCGATGGCTTGTCTCCTGAGGCACATTCCTCGTGCTCGATAGCAGGCTTTGACAGTATGATACCCGGTATATCCGAGTGGTATAATCTTATAAATGCTACGTACGTACTGTCAACACAGATCGGACAGCGGTAAAACCAGCTTTGAGGGACAAGTTGCTGTGAACTGGCAGAGTACGTCGGCACGCAATGAGTCGGTGAGGCGGAGCGAGTCTCCATTCTAAAGAACTCATCAATCGGAACAGGGCAGCGCCGACGGCCGCACACTGCCAGTGCTGCACCGGACTCCGCGGAATGAAGTTCCAAGGAAGATTCGTCTCATTCCAGGATGCAGGCTTTACCTAAACAGGATATTCCTGCAGTAACTACATATATTTTACTTTAGAAACCAGGAGAAGCTTTTACTGAAAGCAGTGCATTCGTTTCACATAGAGCTTTGGAATGACAGTTGAGCTCTGCGTAATTGGAAGC
Organism: Plecoglossus altivelis; assembly: GCA_036571765.1. Classification (NCBI taxonomy): domain Eukaryota; kingdom Metazoa; phylum Chordata; class Actinopteri; order Osmeriformes; family Plecoglossidae; genus Plecoglossus; species Plecoglossus altivelis. Next base: position 14,175,570 of record BROE01000005.1, read on the forward strand.
GGGAAAAGGGCATTTAGTCCGTTTGTCAGGGAACCTTTACTTCAAGAAGAACCCTATATGGATATAAGACTCTAATGTGTTTGGTTGTTATGTGATGGTATATCTTCTGTATCTGTGGGAACTACAGTATTGTCCGTCCTCCACGGTGCCAGTGAGGGTGCCTCTACAGAGCGAAAGGTCCAGATATCTTGACTGGTTATGGTGAGTCTTCAAGAACACTGGCGATAAAAGGGGCATTCGTTTTCATCCACGGTAATTCAACATACTTGGGCTATTCACTACAAACCGCATATCGTCAGATACCGGAGCGGAATTGCAACACCGCGGAATAAAGGTAACCGTAGCCTATATTTATCTTATTCTAACCTTTCTCTGATATGTCCTTTCTATCGACTTTAGTCAAAGTATGAGATGACATATCCAACTTATGTCATTGAACAGAGACATCAGTTAATTACAGTTAGGTTCACACACACTGGCTTAAAAGGGGGAAGCCAGACCCTACTCGGGGAAGGCAGAATGCTGCGTAATGGTTGGTGGGTATTGCAGTGCACCATGAGAAGGTAGATCCGCACCTTTGCAACAAAAAAATATATATATATATATGGCTGCCTATCAGAGATATAGTCAGCAACCGTGCTACAGTGTCTAAATGATTTAACTATTTAAAGTGATCATTAAATGCTTATTTGTTTTAGATTGACACTCCGGGCTCATAATCGGCGACCCCGCACGTGAAGTATTTATACTTGATTTATAAATCAGTTTTGTCCGAAATCCGTAGGTCTAAATATGGGTCTTTGATCTAAACTGAGAACCTCTAATTGCATTTTTTCTTCTACACTTGAACCCGGGCATATCGCTTTGCTCTGCCGTAATGTGAACACGGCTTCCCGGTGAGAGAGTCTAGCAGAGCGGAGAGGCAGGGCTCTCTCATCTGTGGACAGCCTTGTCTTGTCAGAATAAATGGATTGTTTGTTGATGGCTCGGATAAAGAACGAGAGACGAGGCCGAGGCCGTGAAATCGATTCCGACTCACACTGCTGTACCTCCTGACTTCGGGACGGAAGTATGGGTGCTGCTGGGCTTCTCTCTGACAGCCTAGCTGGGCTCGGACCAACTCGCAGAACGGAAGGGAGGGGCTGGGATGCGCGGCAGTGTGCGTGATATGCCCCCTCAGGTCAAACTGGTGTCTGTATGCGAGATGTCCTCACAACGTTGCTGCATATGGGTACATACATGGTTTTGGACTGTATTGAAATGTAAATGTGAAAAATCTTTACAGCGTTGTTTGAACCTATCCAGTGTAATACACCGGTATATGTGTAGATAGTGTGATAGCTGTGATAGATAGTAGATATATGTGATTTACTGGTAATACAAGATGAAACAAGTTATAACTTGCATCTCCTATGATTTCATAATGTTGTAATCATTTTTCCGTTTCATCCTAACTGAAGGTCTATAGAGTAGTTAAGTGTGGGTCTCTATACATCATTTCTGTCTGTCTGGTCACTCCCCCCCCTCCTCCTCCTCCTCCATTATCTATATTTTGGCACTGATTGCTCTCTGGTCAATCAGGTCCTTTGTCAGCCTATCTATCTCTATAGCTTGCTGTTGTGTGTGTGTGTGTGTGTGTGTGTCATCTGGTGGTGTATGTGTGGGAGTGCGTGCTAGTGTGTGTGTGTGTGTGTATGTAGGTGTGTGTGGGTGAGTGCAAGCGTGTGTGTGTGTGTGTGTGTGTGTGAGAGAGGTGTCTGGCTGAGGCTCAGTATAGGGGCAGTTCTCCACAGAGATGCAGACTGAATGTCACACTGCAGAGTGGATGAGAGTCTTATTCTCCATCACAGGAATTCATCCCAGTCACAAGGCTGGCCCCCAGCAGCCAACCTCACCATCGGGGACCCAGACCCCAGCCTGTGACCATCAGTGCCTGCCCTCAACACCTGTAACAATAAACAGTCCCAGTCACTTCCCATGCAACTTCCCCCAACCCTATCCCCAACCCTAACCCTATCCCCAACCCTAACCCTATCCCCAACCCTATCCCCAACCTTATCCCCAAACTTAACCATATCCCCAAACCTAGTCTTAATCTTTGGACATATGTTCACCTAGCTACAGATTTCAGTCTTTAACTACTCAGAGCCTCTGGGTTAAATGACATACTGAAACATGTTTGGTCTGGTCTATTCTATCTGTGTGTGTACTAGTTGTGTGCATGTACAAGAGAAGCGATAATGCGAGTGTCTACACTACTCGTGTGCTTCTGTCTACAGAAGCGATTGGTCTATCCTCTTGGATAACCATTACTCAGATTACTGTGTGGCTGTATTTGTGTTTGTGTGTGTGTGTGTGTGTGTGTGTGTGCGTGCCCTCGAAAAGCCATCACCCAAGCTCTGTCATTCTGTTGCTAGCTCAGGGTGACAAATCAGACCTGACATGTGAACCCAGAGACACACAGTCCTCAAATTGACAAAGAGTGTATGCACTCCTGAGTTATCCTCTGAGATCTATTAACGCTGTCTAGCGTCCGCTCTCTCAAGATGATAGATGGATGGTCTGCTCTCTACATGATGTTCACTTTCTCTCACTCGATCCATCTCCTACCTCCCCCCAACCAACCCCATTTTTCTCCCTCAAATATCTCTCATCTTCCACTTGTCTTCTGCGTGCTCCATCTCCCTCTCTTCTTCTGCGTGTCAGTCTGAATATGCGCTGTGGATCAGCCGTCCCTGTTGCTGCAACGAACACAGGGGTCAACTCAGTTGTGGAAATATAGTATACGGTCTCAAAAGGATTCATATTCCGACCTTTTTTGAGAAACATGACATTTTTTGTGCCAAATCGGTTATTTCATGCATAAATATGGATGTCTTCCTCTCAGGCGGTCATTCAGTTATCTAGATACTGTTAACTAACGAGGTTTATAGAGTATTATTTTTCCTGCATGGAGACCTACATTAGAGTGTCGCATACATATTTGATGTCATGTTTGACAGGGACTGTAAGATACAGGGAGAGCAGAACCCAACTCATTAGAGATCATTTGCTAGAGGGCCTCATTAAGACTTGAAACACAATTTAACGGATGGAAGAAGAGATTTTACAGGCCACACAGTGAACAGTACACAATGACCAGGCCGCATGTTAACCAGGCAGCCTAGTGATCAGTCTGTGAACATGAACCGTTCACCACAAACAGCCTAACAGCCAAACAGCCTTCACATAAACTGGTCTGTAAAAGACATTAAGAAATGGCTATATACGCCTCCTACAGTGCCAACTTGTACATTACCCTTTTACACAACCCTGTTTACAATTGAACTTAATGATCACCTTTTTAAACTCTGAGCGATATCAATAGTCAACTGATACAGTAACAACAGAGCCAGCACACAGTCTGCCAGTCAGCGGATGTGGAGAGGCTGCAGGTGTGCCTGCCCGATGTGCCAGATCAGCTGTTCTGAAGCCAAGAAGTCCCTCCACCATCCTCCTTTGGGCTGGTAGTCATTAGCAGTCTAAACCACTCAGGAGCTTATCCATCACACCAGAGAGCTACCGCACCATGCCAGAGCTAGTGGGCTAGCTGCAGCCTCTGTGGAATGATGACTTGCTAGAAAGCTTCTGCAGCTGGCCTGTAGGCTAGCAGCATCTTAGTAGTCACTCCAGTGAGCTTCTGTAGGTTAGCAGCACCTCAGCAGTCACACCAATGAGCTTCTGTAGGCTAGCAGCATCTCAGCAGTCACACCAGTGAGCTTCTGTAGGCTAGCAGCACCTCAGTAGTCACACCAATGAGCTTCTGTAGGCTAGCAGCACCTCAGCAGTCACACCAATGAGCTTCTGTAGGCTAGCAGCACCTCAGCAGTCACACCAGCGAGCTTCTGTAGGCTAGCAGCATCTCAGCAGTCACACCAGTGAGCTTCTGTAGGCTAGCAGCATCTTAGAATTCACACCAGCGAGCTTCTGTAGGCTAGCAGCATCTTAGAATTCACACCAGCGAGCTTCTGTAGGCTAGCAGCATCTCAGCAGTCACACCAGCGAGCTTCTGTAGGCTGGCAGATTCTGCAGCCGTGTAATGACATGAGAGAGATTTAACAGGCCATAAATATGTGTATAGATTAATGGGCTGGTTTGATTTGAGTAGAATGCTAAGTTAGGCTATGCTAACAGGCTAGCAGACAGCTAGCTTATAGGCTATGAGACACTGATCTAGTACGCCAGGAGGTGCAGAGCACGGACACCTGCCATCATTTCGAAGACCATGCGTAATATACAACCTGTGGTGGAGACGTCACAGCATATGATAGAAAAGAGAAGGAAAGAAGGGGGAAAGGAAAGGATAGAGGTAGAATGTCACAAGTAAAAAAGCATCTGTTCAAGTTAATCCTGCCAATTTCAGGAGATACTAGCAGCTCTCATGCTTGTCTCATCAGAGGGTAATGAGCTGAACGTGTCAAACAGCTGTCATTTACTCCCTTGGGATGACTGTCTGTGCCAGAGCCACACATCCTGCCACCACACTGGGAAACCAGCAGGGAATTGAACCTCTGCACCCTGTGGAGTATTAGATGTGCTCATGCTAACTTGCTAAGCTATGGTGGAGATATCATGATCATAGATTGAAAAATATTTGGATTTGGAGATGGTTAGATACATGGATAGATAGATGGATGAATGGATGGATGGAAAGTTAGGTGGGTGTATGGATGTGCAGACAGACTGACAGAGTTATTTTATTAATCCCTCAGGGTAGAGTGGAGAAACATATTGCCACTCTCTCCCATGCTGTGTGAGCTTTAAGTCGTAAAGTCATTAAACACAAGGTTCATTAGGGTCAGCTAAACTGTGTCCATTCCACACTCACCATGTTCTGTCCCTGGCTGCAGCGGACCCTGTTCCCAACCCCCTCCCTCGCCTTCCTCCGTCCCCCTTTCCCAGTACTTAACGCCATCCAGCGTTCCTACACAAGCGCACTTATCTCCCCCAATCTGATGCTTCACATCAGGCTCTCCGTGGTCTGGATCCACAATCAACCCGGCATGTAATTTGCCAATTGATCCCTATCAGCTGTAATTAGAGTTCAGTGGAAGAGTGTTCACCCGATCCCCATCCCTCTCTCTCTTGTTCCTCTCGTCTATCTCTCATTTTATGTCTTCTCAACGCCCTCCCTCCCTCTCTCCCTCTCTCCCTCTCTCCCTCCCTCCCTCCCACCCTCCCGCCCTCCCTCCCTGTAACTTCTCCTCGTTCCTCTAATCTCTCTCTTGTTCTGTTCCGTTCTTAAACTTCTCTCCCTCTCCTCCTCCCTCTCTCGTTGTGCGGCCTCCCCTCTGCTTTGAGTGTGACAGAGTAACTTTACTGGACTGTAGACTTTGCGTTGGCCCCTCCCCTCCCCTCCATCACCCATTCCCCTATACCCCATCTCAGTACGAGACGAGAAGAAAGAAGCAAGCACATCAATAGAGGGCCTGAAACCTCTTTACACCTCTGCAGGAAATCAATGACAGCCAGCAATTGCAAGGTCTGGGTCAATGTCTTCAGTTGTGTCTTCTGGTCAACCTAGTCTGCATGTTTGAATGTGTGTGTGTGTGTATACACATATGTGTGTTTCCTTGTGTGTTTGCTGTATACGTGTGTGTGTGTGACATAGGATTTAGTTATCATTCAAATATAGAGTGTGTGTATTTTTGTTGGTGCGTGTTGTGACAAGCCTGAGGTTAAGAATGGTCAAGTATGACAATAGTGACTCATTAGCACTCATTATTCAGCTCACAGCAGGGCAGTCTGTCTGAATGGTCTACTGTTGTCCTACTGTCAGGTCTGTCTGTCTGACTGGCTAACTGCCTGTCTGACTGGCTAACTGCCTGTCTGACTGACTGTCTGACTGTCTGACCATCTGTAGCAGCACGGTGGCACAACACAAATCAGAGAAAGAAGCTTCAGAGTTTGATCCCTGCATGGGGCTCTGGGGGGCATGTTCTCCCCAAGCACATTGGTGCTCAGGTGGGCTACATTCCACAGATTGTTGGGTGACATTCTCACTGATCCTTTCTTAATAGTTGAACATCCCATAATAGCCTGACAACCGTGTATGCGATGTCCTGTTCTGCGTTGTTATGGTCGAAATGTAGCGTGAAGGTTACCGGTCTGTCCGCCTGACTCCCTCCCCTACACAAGCATTGGTCTCCATGGTGACTCAGCAAACCTGCATCCTCTCTCACAGACTCTTTCTTAGACACACACCACACACATCACACACACACACACCGCACACACACTACAGACACACCACACCCCACGCACACCACACACACACTACAGACACACCACACACACCCCACACACACTACAGACACACCACAGATACAACACACACACACACACACACACCCACTACAGATACACTACACACACACCACACATGCACCACACACACACACCACACACACTACAGACACACCACACACACACCCTCACACCACAGACACACATTGCAGACACACAACACACACACATACATCACACACACATTACAGACACACCACACACACACCACACACACACTACAGACACACCACACATACATCACACACACGTTACAGACACACCACGCACACACCACACGCACACTACAGACACACTACAGATGCACGTCCATGGGATGCTCCTGAACCCTTCCTTAAAATGCACACATGAACCGCGGTATCATGTCCTTTCACTTTAATTCCCCAAACTTGCTAATTGTAATGTAACAACACACTGTACATTCAGATTCACACATCTCTGGAGTCCAACAGACTATCCCCGGAGACTATCATCTCTGTATGCAAATATGAGCTGGAGAGGAGAGGGGGGACGCTAAACGATAAAGATTCTCTCAGCTCCAATGCGACAATGGCAAGCGCACACGCAAGACAGAGACAAGCACATTTAAAGAGGTCTTCCAAATTCGCTGTCACAGTTAGGACTCAGCGTTCAAGATAACAACAGTGGCGAAGACCGTGCTAAACAAACTAAAGAAAGTTTCCAAACTTGTCTTTGCCACTGCGGGCCGCTGGAGCAGAACACTCCTAATGCGATGTCTCATTTCCATGTCCTCACCCAGACGTGTCCCAAGCATTTGAGCTGAGGCATGGAGGGTTCACTTGGTAGCGTAAACACAAGTATCTCTTTCCAGCAATAGTGTGCGACGGATTCGGAAAAGCGTAATGAAATAAGGAAAGCAGAGGGAGTATTCGTAGTGCACCGATTTAAGGGTGAAGGTTATTTTTTCTTCTTTTTTTTCATAACAGATATTACAGTGAAGTAAAACCACACTGTTACTTTGACCCCAAAACTGTGGTACTTCTCATACTGATATGCTGACATCCCTATCTAGCACACACACACACTCTCACACACACACTCACACACACACACACACACACACACACTCTGTCTCCTGCCCAGCTCCAGCACCAAGGCTATGTTTAGGGACTTGCAATAGCATTGGTGTAGCTAAGGCTTGCCTGTCCGGATGGCTAGGAAACAAGCCTGTGGGGCGAGAGGATTAAGACCCAATATTGCATCTCCTGTCTTCCTGTGGCCCTCAGGGACCTCTGACAGATTGTCTCCTCTCTAAATAAAAACACTGTGACTGAGGAACAACAACAACTGAAACAGGAAAGATCTACTGATGAGAGGAGCAGATGCTGAGAGAGAGGGAGAGAGAGATGCAGAGAGAGGGAGAGAGCAAAGGGCCGGGGAGAGGAGGGGAACGAGAGGGGTTAGAGGGAGTGAAGGGCTTTTAGAGAGAGACAGGGTTTTAGAAGGAGGGGGCGAGAGAAGGGGTAGTGACAGGGGAGGAAGTAGTTTGAGACAGAGGAGGGGTGGAGAGAGAGGGAGAGGACAAGGGAGGTTCAGATTGGAAAAAGGCGAGACAAGTAGGCAGGGTGAGCGTTCTAGTGAGTGAGAGCAAGATAGAGCTTATGAGATATTAAGGGACAGGGAGAGAGAGAGGGAGAGAGAGAGGGAGAGAAAGATAACGAGGGAACGGAGGGAGGAAGATACCAGCTGCTCCTCCATCATATCCTGTCAGTTTACACAGATCAGATGATTTAATGCTAGATTAGGCATCAGGCCTGGAGGCCTGGGTTTGTGAGCACCACAAGCGTGCACAACTCTCACTCTCGCTGCCAGCAGCGTGCCCGTGTCGGAATGAACCCTGACTCCCTGTGACACACATACGCACACGCACACAGGCCCGCACCACTGTGCCCCCTCCCTCTCTCTGTCTAAACAGCTGCTAACGTATCTAATGTAGCCTTTGATTGACAGGTCCTTCATACAACATGATGTTGGAAGCTGAGAAGTTCTTGTTAAGAAGACATCCAAGTGTGTGCCCTTGTGTTTGCCATATGTTATGCTACACACGCACAAAACTACACTCATACACACAAACAAACACACAGTTTGCTGACATTTGCACACACACGTCCAGGTTTTGCACACAAACACATACACAAACACACAGATTTGACACACATATTATACACACATACACATTCACACACACACACATTTACACACACACACATTCACACACATATGCTCCGACACTGCTGCTTAGTTGTTCAGGCTCTTCTGTTGCACCACAACGTTGTTACACAAGCTCTCCTCCCACGATGGCCAGGGTTTGATGTTGAGACGGTGATGCTGAGATGTGAGGGGGAGGGCCTGTGATGCCAGCTTCTGATCTCAGGACCAATCAGCCCTTGGAGGAGTTTGCCAGAACATTCCACAGCGGATCAATCCTCACCACGTCCGGTTATGTCACCATGACCCCGAGTCTCTTATCTGACCCCAGGGACATCTGCAGCTTTTGGCTCTTGTAGTGTGAGTGTATGTGTGAGTGAGGGCATGTGCGTATGTACGTTGTATGTAGGTATGTGTGTGTGTGTGTGTGTGTGTGTGTGTGTGTGTGTGTGTGTAGAGAGAGGGGGGGGGGATGTTATAGAGAAAGAGCTAGACACAGGTAGGGACAGTGAAGGAAATAGAAAAAGTGATGCTGGATGCAATGCAGAGGGAAGGAGAGAAAGGGAGAGCAAGAGAGAGAAAGGGAGAGAAAGACAGAGATGCAAGACGTGTGTCCGGAGCTCACAAAACCAGATCATCCATGACTAGTCTGGCAAGGCTGGTATTGTTGCAGTAGAATAGAGATGAAGGAAAGGAAAGATTGAGAGGAAGTCAGTCTAGTGTGGGGTGAGCGGAGTCTCCATGTTACTCAGATATTTCAAGGCTGTGTGTGTAAAACTGCTTCTCTGATACGCCCAGACAGATTGTGTCCAGCCAGTTAGACAAGCCATCTGCCAGCCAATCGTAACGCGCACCTCCTGGTGTGAGCGAAGGTGTGAAGTTTGGTGGCGATGCAAAACTGCTCATTGCCATGGTAGCGGGGCACGCAGCCACGCGGTTGCTAGGCAGCGTGACTGAGGGACAGATCTGGTGATAGATACCACGACCATAAACAAACTCATTAGCATAACAGTCTGCCAACAGTCCCCGCCTCCACGTGTGTGTGTGTGGGGGGGGGATCTCGCATCTGATTGGCTGAGGGAGAGCTCCAACAGTCAGCATCCAAGTGCAGATGGTGGCGTTGTCCCCTCAGCAGGAGGGGGTAGGCTCTGTGTGTTTCCTGTATTGGCACGGCGCCGGACTTGCATATTCCATCAGAGCACATGAGTGAGGTCTGGATGAAAGTTACCCAATCTTCATTAACCCCCCTCCTCCCCCCGCTCCTTCGCCTTGTTCCACCTCTACACCCCCCTCCCCATCGGGTCTGTGAAAGGTCCCGTGGACCTCTGAGTGTGTTCATCCAGGACATCCTCCATATTTCACAGGAAGGCTTGCCTCATTTCTAAGCTCCCCAGCTTTAAGATAAGCAAAGGCAGGGGGAGACCCTGGCTCTAATCCATATCACGAGTTTACTCGGGTACAAAATAGTTTTAAATGGAGCGTGGGTTATCTGATGGCTGTTTTAGTCTGGATTAGTAAGGGTCCTAATAGCTTCCTGCTGCTAACATGTTAGCGATAATGGGCACTTGGAAAGTACATCCGGTGTAACATGGGCCGACACCTGTGCCATGTGTGTGCGTGTGAGCACAAGTTAAAGATGTGGTTGTGACGGGTCACTTGAGCAGTGACTAGTGTGGCATATTTGTTATTGGCTCAGGGTGTGGGCAAGGAGGGTTAAAATGCACGATCCAGAGAGGCTACTGCAGAGGTCATATAGGGGTCGTAGGTTACTGTAGGGTCTTGAAGGGGATCAGCAGCCTGAGAAGAGAGTAAGGGAGAGCGTAGAGCACATAATGTGTGTGAGCATGATGGGAATATTTGACCCACAACATTACTGAGGTAAATGTTAATTAGAGTCAATGAGTCATGCGAGTGAAAGGTTAGGTAGCTACAGTAGCTCGGAGTGGAGAAGACCCATTTCGGGTACGAGTTATGTGAATGCGAGGGAGAGGTAGGTGAGGGAGGAGGAGAGCGAAGAGATGAAAGAGGAAATGAAAGAAAAGGGGTGAATAGGAAAGAGGTGAATAAGCAGGTCAGGGAAGAGGTGAAAGACGAGCTGAACAAGGAGGCGAGGGAAAAGTTGAAGGAGGTGGACAAGGAGGTGGATGAGAAAGTGACTCTGTACTAATGTGGGCTGGTGACTGTAGAAATGCAGAAGCATATCTGTTAGATTGAATTAGACAGAGCCTGAGAGAGCCAGACTAAGTGAAGAGGGGAGAGGTATGGAGAGAGGGCATGAGAGAGAGAGAGAGAGAGACAGAGAGACAGAGAGACAGAGAGACAGAGGCGGAAGAGAGAGAGCTGGAATAAGTGTTAGATTGGGGGTGAGAGAGAGTGGCAAACCTACTAAGGTGATCATTAGCTACTGCAGTTCCCAGGTCTGCTGGGATGATTATGACTAATTTATGGAGATCTGTGAAAATGTATGAAGAAATGCAAATATTTGTTAGATCTAGTTTTTATAATCCAGACTCATGATGTTGCGAGGGGTTATTTTCGTCCACGTTTCAGACGATTTCAAATGAAAGAAAGAAGTGTTTTCCAGCTCACATCCCATTCTGGCATTACATGAATGGGCTCAGCACCACCCAGAAGACAGGTAACTTTCCCAGGGAATACTGGGATTTTTCTAGAGCAGACAACCCCACCAAAAGATCTTAGAAATACCTAAACGCTAAGTATTTCTTCAATGCACTGAGTGGGTTGAGATGCTCAAATCTTTTTTGATGACCATGTGTGTGTCTGTGTGTGTGTGTCTGTGATTGTGAGACTGTGCATGTTAGTGTCTGTGTGTGTGTCTGTGTTTGTGAGACTGTGCATGTTTGTGTCTGTGTGTGTGTGTGTGTGTCTGTGTTTCTGTGATTGTGAGGATGTGCGTGTGTGTGTCGGTGTGTTTGTCTGCTTCTGTGTGTGTCTGAGATTGTTAGGATATGCAGGTGCGTGTCTGTGTGTGTCTATGATTGTTAGGATGTTCAGGTGCGTGTCTGCGTGCGTCTACGATTGCTACGACGCGCACGAGTGTTTCTGCGTGTCTGCGTGCGTGTGCGTCTGCGTCTACGAGTGTCCGTGATCGTGAAAACGTGCATGTGTGCGAGCACGTGTGGGGGTGCCTTCTAGACCAGCTGATACTCTCAGTTCGATAACGCTCGCGCAGAAAGGAAGCGTTAGTCTCCTGTTGACGCCCTCGCTCAGCGATGACACCGGGTGGCATTACGGCTCGCGTCTGAGCGGTTTATCGCCAGAGCGCGACCAAACGCCGCTGACCACTCACGTCTGACAGATGGACTCTAACCCGGCTTTGCGACAGCATGTCCGTCTGTAGGCTCGTTCGTCAGGATTACCGAGGAAGTGCTGCGGCGCACTGCACTTCTCTTCCAGGAAATGGACAAAGACCGGTCCGAACTTGTGCCATTTAGTTCCTATCTTGAACAGATTGGTCACTGGTTAGCAAACTGAGCTAAAGGTCTGGAAATGTTTTTATGAGACATTGCTGTCACAGACTGCTAGGCTGAAGCAGATCGTTATTGAACCACCTCTGCTGCGTTTTCTCTGGCTTTGGCTCTGACTGGCTAAAACATCCCTTATGCAGACCTTCATTAAAGTTGACTGGGCCTGGTAGTGGAGATGTGGTCACTGTGCACTCTGTCTGGTATGTAAGATTTTGGTTACTTTTTACTGTGCCCGGTAGCTGAGATGTGTCTGATAAATACAGCTTGTTTTGTGACTGCTTGCCGACTGGATCCGAGACATCCTGCTGCACCAAGCAAATCAAATGAAACTGTAAATCCTCATCACGTATCAGATGGAGTGTGTGTGTGTGTGTGTATCCTTGTGTTTTCTGTGTCTAGGAGTATCTCTTTGCAGTGTCAACCACGACAGTTAAGAGCCTTTTGTGGTATCGAAGTACGGTGCATGTGTGTTTCTTTGCTTCATTGTGTGCGTGTTGTGGGGTGGAGTGCTGTAGGAAGTGCCTCTGTCTTCAGCTAACAGGGCTGAGTGTGACTGAAGAGTCCCAGACTGGTGCATCACCACCAAGAATCCCACATACACACCTCTCCATTGGGAAGTCCCACCCTGCTATCTCTCTCTCTCTCTCTCTCTCTCTCTCTCTCGCTCTCTCTTTCTCTCTCTCTCTCTCTCTTCTCTCTCTCTCTCATCTCTCGTCTCTCTCTCTTCTCTATCTCTCTCTCTCTCTCGTCTCTCTCTCTGGCTCTCATCAGACATGTGAAGTGGAGACTTCAAACCTTCCACTTCTTGTGACCATGTCAAAGTACAAGCTGTATCAACTCAGCCAGCATAGATCTCTGTACAGTATTGTACACCACAATCACACACACAACACACCACACAGCACACACAACACACACACACACACACACACACACAACTACACACACACTGCCTGGAAGACCCACCCCACTATATCTCTCTTTGTCTTCCTCTCTCTTTATCTTCTAGTCTCTCTCTCTCTCTCTCTTTCTCTCTCTCTCTCTCTCTCTCTCTCTCTCTCTCTCTCTCTCTCTCTCTCTTGCTCTCTCTCTCGCTCTTCTCTCACTGATCCCTCTCTTTGTCGCTAAACGCTCAATCTCCCCTGATCCCCCTCCTCCCCTCACTCCCCTGCCTCCTTTCATCTCCTGTCTCTCTCTCTCCAAATTAGCAAAGTTATTTCTCTCAGTCACATCAGTACAATGTTACTGTCATATGTCACATGCACTTTCAAAGGGTCC
>BROE01000005.1:14194140-14232373 GCA_036571765.1 Plecoglossus altivelis
TAAGGGATTAGCATAATCCAAAGTCTGCACTAGGACAATGATCAGAGTTGAGGCTCATCAATATAGCTATCGAAAACCATATTGATCGGTATTCCAACAGATGGCAGAGACCTAGGAGGGCTGACAGACCTCAAATAATTAACTATCGACCTCTGTGCCAGGTAGCCCTGTGGAGGCTGGTGAGGCTTGAGGCTCCTGATGAAGGACTAGAGGCTGGGATTAGATCTGAGGCCAAATTAGAGACCAGATTAGAGTGTTTTAGGAGGCTGTTACAGTAAGCAGGACATTAAGAGTGAAGATGCCTAGTGGCTCCCGAGTCATCAGAATGTCCTCTTCTCTTTTACTCGGCTTCCTTTCTTAATCTTCCTCTCCTCTGCTCTCTCCTCTGCTCTCTCCTCAGCTCTCCTGTAATCGACAACCCCCCTGTCACACCCTCCTCCTCTCCTCCGTTCCGTATCTCTTTACCTCTTCTCTCCTTCCTCTCTCTGCTCTTCCCTACTCTGCTCTACGCTGACTTTTTTCTGTGGGTGAGGCCAGACACTGATATAACAGATGCTACTAATAATAACATGGCAGACACATCCAAGATGGCTTCACTTACAACAGCTGATAACACAAAAACAAAACTACTGTATTACAAGTACTTGTCAAGTTAACATTTAATGTATGAACTTGCTCGGTGAAAATATTAATACTCCTTTTGAAAGTGTGTGTGCGTGTGAGCGCGTGTGTGCGAGTGGTTATTGATCACGTTGCAGTGAAACGTCTCCCTCTGGTGCTGATCACAACAAGTCTGGGAGAGACAGCGTTTATCTCAGAGTTCTGCCAAACGACAAATCGATACCCTGAATGAAGACTTTTAATGAGAAATCATCAGGGGGTTTTGCCCTCACCAGTTGTGTTTGTATGTGTGTGGTGTGTGTCTGTGTGTGTGTTTGTGTGTGGGGGGGGGGATTCAACCATTTCCATTTTCCATGTGTAACTTCTCCGCACCGCTACTTTCATTTATTCCCTCTTTTCTCTTCCTCGGTCTCTTCGCCTACTGTACTCTTCTCTTTATCTGATTTATCTCTCTCTCTCGCCCCAGAGACAGAAGAGAGCGCGAAGTGGAGTGGAGAGAGGGAGTGAGTGTGGGAGAGACAAAGAGAAAGATAGTTCAGCACATTATTAGTTTAGTGTCAGAGCACTAAGAGGAGGAACATAATATGCTTCTCTGCCAAGAGTTTTTGTGGGAAACCAACTGGGTGAGAAAGACCCGTCTGGCCAGGATGCGTGTGTGTGTGTGTGTGTGTGTGTATGCGATGTACAGTACATATCTGTGTGTGGAGAGTGCGAGAGTACGTTTGTGCATTTGTGTGTGTGTGGAGAGTGCGTGAAGAGGTAGAGAGGCTGTTCCACGCTCTACCGGAGTTCACCATTAGGCTGTCCGCGCTCGTTGCCCGTCTGTAATGATTGGGGTCCTCAAGGTGGCTGGTGTCTCAGTAGCTGTCTGAGCTCTCGTTAGTAGAGGGTCTAAGCTGGCACAGGAGGGGAGGAGACCCGCCTTGTTACTGGACCAGACTATGGGAGACTTTCCTCTAAAGCAAAAATACAAATGTGTCATGAATAAATTAAGGAATGATTTTCAGCCTCAGGCAAGGCTGTCTGGGGGACATTAGGGAAGGAGAGAAGGAGAGAACAGTACAGACGAAGGCAGAGAAGATGAGAGGCAGGAGCAGGGAGGGGACAGTTGGGCGATTAGCCAAGATGGTTGATGAGAGAAAAAAGAGGACAGACGTGATATGCGAGAAATGGACGTATGGATGTGACGTATGGCATGGAAGGAGAGACGGATATAGAGAGAAAGAGAGGGAGGCTGAAACGAGGAAGGGAGGGTGTGGTGGAGGACATGCCAAGGTCAAACAGAGAGAGAAGGTGACCTGCAGAGATTCGGTGGATAAATGTAGAGAGATGAATCGAAAAGAATTTGGGAAGATCAGTGGATTAAGGAGTTCAATCGGAAGGTTGTGTGTTTAAAGGGTAAACAGAGCACCTGTTCCTTACCTTGGAGAACAGTAACAACACTCTTCACACTCTGCGAAGTAGGGAGAGAAGAGAGGGAGGAGGGGAGAAACAAGAGGAGGGAGAGGCGAAGAGAGTAGAGGAGGGAGATGTGTCGAGGAGTGGAGAACAAGGCAGAGAAGTGGAGAGAGAGGAGGAGATAGAGGGGTGGAGGGAGAGAAAGAGGTGAAGGGTGAGAGGGAGAAGTGGAGAGAGGAGGGAGGAGAGGGAAGCGACCAGGGTAACGGCCAAATAGATGTGTTGAGCCTCTGTCCTCAGCCTGCTAAAAGGTCAGCAGGATTTGGTGCCAAATCTTTCACATCTGGAGGAGTCTGTCTCAGACAATCAGCTCTGCTGTGAAACAAACCAACACTGAGAGCAGATAGACTGACATGCAAGCACGCAAGCATGCGAGTAGACAGACAGGCAGATCGGCAGGCACGCAGAAAGACAGACAGACGGGCAATAATATGTGTTTTGCTGTTTGCACCAGAGCATTAGTGTTGATCTGAGACTTGAGCAGGATCTAGATCCTGTCTAGCAGCAGTCTAGCAGCAGGCGGCGGAGGGATACTGTCCTGTGAGCAAACACAGGTATCTGGGATCTGTCCCATGTCATCAACACCAACCACTGTGTAATGTCAGACACAGAGCCATGGACCAGCCTGCACTAATCTTAGCTGGCTGCTAACTGTCACTCCGTAAAACAAATGTGAGAACGATCATGAAACCAATCACCAAAATCTATTGTTTTCAGTAAAATTCAACAAAATGTAACTAACCGACTAAATAGGTACAAATGCACATAAAAGCCATATTTTGATCATCTTGGCAGCCACTGGAATATTTTGATGTTTCCACAGATGGTCCCATGTCTGTGTCAATAAGCAGTTAACTTTTACAGAATATACTGTCAAGGAACGGCCTGTATTTACGAAGCACAATGCAAAGTAATCTGTTTTAGTAATCTATGGCTAGTCTAAAACTAGAAACAAAATTGACGGTCCAGTGTAATTCTACTGTAACTCGCCTGTATAGAGGTCGTAATCTGTAATCTCTAATCTACTTGACATTGGCATCTGTGTCCTCTGAGCGTCAGTGTGTGCGTGTTAACTCCTCCACGCTTGGACCACCTCGCCTGGGTTAAAGGAGAGGCAGCCTCACACCCACACACACCCACACACACGCACACTTGAACAAGTAACACACATAACACACATGTAACACATACATATATATGCAGACTCAAGCACATGCAAACACACTTGCTTCCAAACTAACAAGCACACACACATGCACACACACACTCACAGCCACACATACACACAGTGTTTAAATAAGCAAGGCAACATCTACCTCTGATGCAGGGACTGTAGAGACAAGAGGTCTCAGATCAGTGTGTGTGTGTGTGTGCGTGTGTGTGCACCTGAGAGAGAGAGATAGAGAGAGAGAGAGACGAGAGAGAGAGAGAGAACTAAGAGGGAGAGAAGAGAGACGAGAAGGAGAGAGAGAGAGAGAGAAGAGAGAGAGAGAAGAGAGAGAGAGAAAGGCAGTGAGGGATCATCAGTCCAGAAGCCATTTGGGTTCCATGATACATTGTCCTTGTTGTTGTTTTACCTGCCATTACCCACACAAACACACACACACACATATACACACACACACACACAAACACACACACAAACACACATACACACACACATACCACACACACACACACACACACAGTCATGGTCACATCGGCCAGGAGAAACGCCAGGGGCAACAATTACACAGAGCACACATCCATGTAGCAACTAGAAGTGAATCATAGAACAGAGGATTCTTCCTCCCCACTGAAGCCCTGACCCTGCAGGGGCAAGTACGGGGGGTGGGGAGTGGGGAGGAAAATGGGATGAGAGGAAAGAGGTGGAGATAGAGGAAAGATGAGAAGGTGAGGGGATTTAAACTGTGGCAGACTGTGACATAGAGATAGCGGCAGAGAAGCAGAGGGGAAATATATGCATATTTATGCACTGTACATTGTGCGAAATAGAATATGAATACATATGTACAACACCACACACACAGCACACCACACACACATATAATATATATAATAATATAAACATATATATATATAATATATTACCAGATTATTCCATATTATATATAATATATACTATATTATATTTATATATATATATATAAGTATATATATATATTATAAATATATATATATATCGTGGTGTCATACTATACAGTATATGTATATATAGAAAGAGGGATTCAGAAGAAAAGGGATTGAAAGGAAGAGACAGACAGACATCTGTGTACCATATAGTTAGTTTGACCCAGATCAACAGTACTGCAGTGTTCTGTGTAGCTGCTAGCTGCTAGACATGGCGCCTCGCCTCAGCGGAGCCTCCGTCTGAAACCAGCAGCAGAAACTGGAGCTCTGCAAGATCACGTCCGAATGAGAGGAGAAGAAGAAATAAGCCACTCGAGGCAGAGGTCTCTTTTATCAGGGCTGTTTTCACTTTCTGAAGTGTCCGTGACAGTTGTCAGGGCGTCAGGAGAGCCACATTCATCCTTCTAAACCTGCTTGATGCCACACGGAACAGCGCTACAATTAGAGTGTCATGTTTAAGTACATACATGTGTACTTAAATGTTACCACTTGCTGTCAGAGGTGTGAATGGACAAATATCAACGATGCTTTTTTAAATTTCCGGCCGATATATGTTAATAGACCTGCAACAGCCGTTCGGTAGATGGGTAGCCCAGCCCTGAAAACAGCCTATATAAGCAATGTTTGCACACAGACTGACATGCAGATGTTTACGTGGGGAAATAGGTTTTCTTTGCTTCCGACAGTAATTGCTGCTCATATCACAGAGAAGAGGCTAACAGGGATGGGGGTGGAGGAGAGGGAAAGGAGAGAGGAGAGTGGGTGGAGGATGGTAAGGGGAGGAAGAGCGGATGGGTAGGGGAGGGGAGGGAGGAGGGAAGGCAGGGGAGAGAAGAGGTGGCGAAGAGAAGAGAGGAAGAGAAGAGGAGGAACAGAAAAAAAGGGAGAACGTTGGCCCAAATGCCTGTGAAAATAAAAGCCTTTGTTTTTTGTCTTGATGAGCTGTTTAAAGTTGTAAACAACAACAGGTCAGCTATTCAAATAACCCCTGAGATAACCGCTGGGCGTTTGTTTATATTATGTTTAAGTGTGTGTGTGTTTATGTGTGTTTATGTGCGTCTGTGCCTGTGTTTGTTTCTTTATTGGGAAGGCCATGACAGCGCTTCAGAATTATTATGCAGATGTTTGGTGTTTTTCCCTCCTCAGCCATGCTAATGTGCACTCCTTCTCCAGGGCTTGTTTTCAACAGCAAGTACACGAGTTCAAAGACAGCCAGTCTGAGGCGGAAAGTTGCGGCCATTTATAGTTTGCCCCCTCTCTCCTCCTCTCTTCTGCCCCGCCTCACTGCTCCTCCTCTCCTCACCAGCACCTCACCAGCACCCTTCAACCAACACCGAAGGGAATCAGCGTCCCTTTTTGAACCCTGTACTTCCCAGTTGAGTGACCATTTCCTGTTTCCTCCGTTGTCCTTCCCCCCAGGTACTTCCTCCCGCCTCCGCACCTGGATTGGCCACTTGAAGCAGGACATCCTGATCCCATCCTGGTGTCCTGATCGGTGTCCCTGATGCCCCAGGGGCTCTCCTACCCCCCTGCCCTCCTCTTCATGTCCCAGAACCCCCCAATCAGCTTCTGTATCCCCTGCTAGATGACGATCTTCTCCAGCCCCTCTACCACTACCTTCATGAAGATCCTTCATCAGCCAAGACACACCTGATACAGGTATGTACAGTACTGAACTATGACCGACCAGACCCTGTTATCCCATTAAAGTCAAGCCTGCATGCGTAGATGAGCCTTATTCAGCATATACATGTCAGTCACACAGTGGTACCACACAGTGATACCATACAGTGATACCACACATCTTATTAGAAATTAGCAGCCTTTAGTAGGTGTAGGACCAGAAGTGTGTCCTATTTGTGTCGTGTATCCGTCTCCAGCATTTGATCCTCTACCTGTCACCCCTGTGACAGCGGAGGATTGACATTTACAACACTTATAACAGGAGCCAGTTTGCACATCATGCCTCCGTCCATTTATCCATCATTAGTGGAATTGGAGAGAGTTGTGTTGTGGTAGAAATACCAGGAGGTCTCGCAGGGCGTTGACAAACGCTGCCAGGTCACTCCTCAACACTGGCTGGCAGTCAGTCGCGCTCGTCTTGATAAAGTTCACTGAGGGAGGAGAAAAAGGGATACGACCAAGTGAGCTAAAGGGAGAGGAGAGAACGTTTGAGAGAATAAAGAAGAGAAATAGATTTTAAAAGACAGCGATTGAAAGAGAGCGATGAGTAATTTTGCGTTCTGGTGAACTGGAGATCAGAATGTGTTTTTCAATATATTTTCAAGATGTTGTTGATGCAATGAATGATCAAATAGGCAGATCAGTTACAAACTGTAGCACTGCCTTCCTGTTCTACCAGGACACTGTCTCATCTCTCATCACTGTCTCATTCACTGACATACAATACTGTCTCTGTACTACACACACACACATTCTCGACCGCACACACACACATTCTTGAGCACACACTCTCAAGCGCATACTCACACATTCTTAAGCACACACACACATTCTCAAGCGCACACACACACATTCTCAAGCGCACACACACATTCTCAAGCACAAACACACACACACACACACTCTCAAGCGCGCACACACACACTCTAAGCACACACATACACAGACACACAAGATCAGAGGGGGACTCTGTGACAAAAACAAAGGGACTTCATTCTCCAATTTTTGACTTCAAATGAAATCTACTGTAAGTCTGTACCTCAAAGCCATTTGGCCTGGCTGTGACTTTTCCTCCGCACCTGTCGGCAGAGATAAGCATTCTGGGAGGAACTAGGAGCTGCAGTGTGAGCGGGGGGGGGGGGAAAAGGCGCGATGAAAACGAATCATTTGAACGTCCTTCTGATTCCTCCGCATGGCTGTATTCAAGTTCGTTCTGTGTTGACAGACGGATGGCTGGTTACGCAAGAACCTGTTATGAGATGCTCCTTTTGGAATGACACGTTCACTGCCAAACCAATGCAACAAAGACTGTTCTCTATGCTGCCTTTTTTACTCCTGTAAACATTCGGTCTCTTCCTTCGCACTTTTCCTCAAACTGTGCATGCAAATGATTTGGCGTTCTAGAAACTGCTTACGGAATGTCAATGCGTTCTGGAAACCGTATACAGCATTGTCATGGTTTGCTCGGAGGTTCATCTCGCCTTCTGGCTTCAAATGGAGTTGGTGCTCTTGGAAAAAAAAAATAAAACATGTTTAGTTAGTCTAATATACACAGCCGAAAGGGCTAGTGTGAGCTCAAAGCAGCATAATAGTTTTGTGTAGTATATTTCTGTTGGGTAACTTTTTCTCTAAGCAGCAGATTATCTAGCTAGTTGCCAAGGTCTCTTCAAAGAGAGGGGGCCCACGGAGACAGCTGCATGCTGCGATCATGAATGGTGCACAGTGGGCTCTGCTGACTATCAAGTAGCTTCTCTCTTCCTCCATCCCTCCCTCCTTCCATCTCCATGCCCTCCTGCCTTCATTCCTACCTCTACCTCCTGCCTTCCTCCGCCCCCAAACCCTATCTGCTGACTGCCAAGCAGCCTGACTCTTGCCCCCCCCCTGCCCCACAGACACACACACACATCTATCCCTCCCCTCCTTGATGGAAAGCGACGTTCAAAGCCACCCCCACCAGCAGAGTCACCACATTAAGACCACAGCCACGGAGCATTTAGACTCTGGCTTTGATTTAACATCCATTTAGTGGGCTGTGGGGGAACCTCTTGCTTCAGTCTGAGGTCTCCCTCTACAGGGGCCACCCTGTCCTCCCCCCAGCCCTGTTTCCTCATACTACCGGTGGCGTTAATGAGATTTGCTCCGGAGCTGTGTCTGTCGGATCGCTGGAACACAGTAACAAACGCTTGGGATCACAGGAAGAGGAATAATGATGGTTATTATACTTTGCTTTGAAGGTTCAAGGTAGACCCTTATTTTCAAGGAAGAATATGCTGAATACATGCACAATATATACATCTATGGATATACTGTGCATGTGTTTATTATGTATTCCCCTGCTGTGGCAGTGGTTTACAGAGGGTATCAGGAACAACATTTCCATTGAGAGGAACAGACTGCTTTAATATTCTCCTGTTTATTAGATACATGCTGCTGGGTGTCAGATAGAGGACCTGCTTCTGAGACATAGATTGCTTTTATATGATTTCATTCGGGCTAGTCTGGGCTGGTGGTCGAATGCGGTGTGGATTAGTATAGGTTAGTCTGGGCCAGAGCGTAAGTAGGGTTGACCGCACTTTGATGTGGGTTTACATTTTCAGATGAGTTTTGTGTGGTTTAGTGTGTGGGAGTGTTCTATAAGTGTAGTTAGTGTGGTCTAGGATAGTTGAGTGTGTGTTTGTGTGGGTCAGCGAGTTTCTGAGTGGTTTATTAGAGTTCTGTATGTGTCTCAGCCTGGTCTCTAGTATGTTATGATTAGCAGCGCTCTCTGTGGCCATGTCAGTCTGGCTCCCTACCTCCGCATCCACCTTTTCACCCTTGGCACCATCAACACTGTCTCCACATGTACAATTTACAGGCTTTGAAACCCAATCCCAGCTCCACCCTCCACCCCCCCTCCCTCACCCACCCACCCCTTCTCCCCGTCTTTAGACCTCTCTATCTGTTCATTTGCCGTTGCTATGAGACAAGACCCTCGGAGTGCGCTCCGAAGGCTTCCCCTGACCAATCGCGGCGAGGCGTGCTTTTGCGTCTTGATAAATGCTCTCCTTTTTGAAGCACTTTGTTTCTCTCCCCCAGCCCCCCGTCCGCTCCTTCGCTCGTCCCTGGCTCCTTCCATCTGAGGAGGGGACGAAGGAAATGGGAAGTGGGGGCTGGATGCAGCCTCCTGGTCTAATGGACTGGCTGGGCTATCGCCCACCCTGCCAGGCAAGAAGCTGCCAGGAGATATTTATAGGATTTCTCTATAGTGCTTATACCCCTGATTGTGTATCGGCAAGAATTGTAGATCACCCTTCAAAGCTGACCTTGTGTACGGATTGAAAATGCTTTTATTCTGAAGGGCCCTTTAGAATCAGCGGAAGCACAAAGTGTAATCTCCAGATGCACAGCAACTGGTTATATTGTTTTCTTATTGATCCGGTAGTTTAGAGTCTAGGTCTAATGTATTGTCCATTACGTGTCCTATTGCTCCTTGGTAGAGCAGCTACATACGTCTCCGGTCTTTCTGGAGCTCTGATGCCATCAGATCTAGTTCGTGAGCCCGCAGTAAATTGCCAGTTTGAGCTGCGATATTAGAAGCTCATTAAACAAACATGCAGATATCTCTGTCAGAGGTGTCACAGAGCCTCCCAGGTACCAGCTCCCAGAGCTTGATGGACGACGGCTTCACAGACCTGATTAATACCGCGCACAATCACCGTTGTCGTAGCAACATGGAGTAATTACGACGGAGATAGATGGTGCGTCACAACAATTGGACTCGGGCGATTCACGACAGCCTGATTGGTTTTCATCTTCTCAGCCAAAGAATAATGGCTTTGATTGGTCAAAATCCACTCTGGACTGTAATCCGACCATAATTGGTCGACAGCCAGTGTTGTAACTTGAGCCTTGGAAGGTTCCGGATAACCTTCTGCAGGAATGATCTGGTCGTGGTCCTTGTCTCATCCAAGCCCCAGAGCAACTAAGCATGCAGTACTAATCTCCTCTCTTTAGCCTTGACCTTGCTTCTTATTTCACAGTACTGCCGAAATCCTGACACTGATGTATGCTAAAACATGACTAAGGATCACGGTTCTAGCTGGGAAGGCTTCTGTAATGCATCATGTACACAGGAGTCTGGAAGGACAGTTTTACTGCTCTTCATGTCATGTTTAATTATTCATTAGCCTTCAATATAACCCATCTGAGAGGCAGAGGCAATGGGAACAGAATGGAGTATCGCATGACGAAGAAAAGGGTTTAGCAAGAGGAGAGGGAGGGATACAGGAGGGACCGGGGTAAAAGTAGGGATCAGAGGAAAGGAGGAAAAGAGAGAGATGAGATGTTGTAAGCTCAGCCTGAGTGTCGGGGGCAACGCCACTCAGGCAAGTTATTTTCTCCACATTTTCTCTATTCTTGTTCTACTCGGCCCTCAGAGAGCGGTGCGCACACGCAAACTCTCTCCCTAACACACACACACACACGCGCAAACTCTCTCCCTCACACACACACACACGCACACACACATCTCAGGAGGCAGCCAGCCGTTCCACTCCACAGCGAGAGAGCCTAATCTATCTCCATTGAGGGGAGCGAAGGATCCTGGGACTTGTGGCGAGGTCATGGAGCTGCACCCGTAAATAAGCTCAGCAGCGGTGACAGTCTCTTGTCTCTGCTGTGACCCTGAGGAGTTGACCCCTGGATCGTTGGTATTGATGCTTCCCTTGGGAGATCTGTACCACGGACGGCCCCCAAGTCTTGAGAGTTGCATATCTAGCTGGTGGACCTGCTGGCTGTGCAAGGTAGACAAACAGGCATAGGGCTACCATAAATGATGAGTTCACAGGCTAGAAGGTGTAAAAGAGAAGATTAGCTGACTTCCTAACAACTGTGCCACAGAAGATTAGCAAACAGGCATGCGGAAGCTGCCACTGAATAGTTTGATCTGTAACTTCACCACAGAATTCAGAATGTAGCTGATATACGGTACATGGGCAGAGTGAGGCAGAGAAGAGAGAGAGAGAGAGAGAGAGAGAGAGAGGGGGAGAGAGAGATAGGGATGGAGAGAGAGAAAGAGAGAAAGGGAGAGAGAAAAGAGATTTAGGGCTACCGCCATCACAAAGTGCTACTGGTAATGAAGTAAATGAGAGGATTTGTTGGACTATGTTGCGTTGCAGCGTTGCTGTGGATGCGTCTGCTCTTATCATGTTCAAAGCTGCTGACATCATTATTAATTCAACAATGGTGGGGGGTTAGAGCTGTGCTTTTCATCTCCTCATTTAACTGTTTTCCCTCATCACTCCTCTGAACTCTAATCTTTGCTTTCACAAATGTTTCTCCCAACATTCAGCCCACTGTTCTGTTCTCTTTTGCCCCTTTGGCCTCGTTCTGGCCCCTTACATCCTTTACACTAGCCTCTCTCCTCTCCTTGTATCTTTACCTTGTCACGGGTCACAGGTGCAGCGCTGAAACAATCGAACACTGCCTCACTACAATGTAATACAATCTACTGTGATATAATGTGAACTGTCTGATCTCTAGGGACATATCAATCTTTCACACCTCTGAGGTCATAAAACGCAGCACGATGGAAGCATCACCCGTTTCCTACAGTACACCACTTCCTGCTTATATTGGCTTCCTTTCCACTTCCTGGTTTTATTGGTTTCCTCTAAAACAAAACAGTGGGCTGTATTATGGCCTCCAGTAGACCATGAGATCATACTACTGTTATATAGCTGTTCCTGTCTTGGTACTGTATGAGATGTCAGCTTAATGACTGGCACCAGAGCATCCGGCTTCATAAAACCTTGAGAGCGACAGAGAGAGACCACTTATAGGATGTGTAATGTTAGCTTGGCTACCGTGTTTAATTTACAGTGCTATGAGAACGGTGCTACCGCCATTCCATATTTCATCAGGTTCTGTTGGGAGAAGCAGAAAAGTGGAGCAGGAAAGAGAAAAGCCAGCCACCTCACCACTGCTTTACATTATTAGCTGTTAAGTGCTATGCAAGTTCATCGAGGTGTTAAATGGATGTTTGCACTTTACGAAATAATGAAATATGTTGCAACAGAACGTTACACATCAACACAAACTGACTAAGTGTTGCAATTTGAAGTTCATATTTCCTGAGTAGCACGGCAAGGGGATAGTTTAAATACTGATTTAGGGGATATTTGAAATACTGATTTCCAGAGAGATGTATCTGGTGTTCCTGCTGGGATGACTGGATAGACAGGGAGCTGACAGATGGTATGTTTGGCCCACAGTTACAAAAGGTTCTTCAATCGCACACACTTATCCTCCCATTATCTGCTCATTGGCAGCACTGAGTCCACTCCTGGGGAGTCAATCAAGTCATGGATTCATGAATATTTCTATTAACTTAGAAACATGCAGAGGAAGGCAATAATGTTTCAATCCAATTAGGAGACTGCTCATCTCTTGTGTCTTTCAAAAAAGGGGAAGGTAATCCAGTGAACAAGGTCATCTCACAGTACAAATGTCACTCTGGGATTAGATGCTTTCAATCAACACTGATACACCATACACTGTGGTGTGATTGGTCTGTCTTTCACAAGTCATAGGGCTTCACTGTCTGATTGGCTTTGTAGTGGAGGGAATGTCGGAATCAGGTGATGGATCCGCACCTGTCTTTTTCTCCATGAACTGACCATAGTTGGATTGCGATCCAATTTCGGAGATCCAGCTTTTGGTATCTGTTCACCAGCTTGGTTGCAGCTTTCCAAAACCCATTATCTACAGAAATCTATTCATTTTTCTTTTGGGTCGCAGTTTTCTTTGGCATATCTAGTTGAGGCATCTACACCTTCTTGAGACTTCATTAACTTGACCAATTGTCTGAATCTGTCTTATGAGGGTTCTCCAACTGCTCCTTATCCACCCGACACATCTTATCTGGTCCAGCAATGATGTTGCTTGTGTCCGCTGCAGTGTCCTGGAGCAGTTAACATATACGTACAGCACATACTGCTATACGGTCTGACTTGAGCTCTTTCCTATATGTGTTTCAGTTTTCCCGCGAGGCGCAGGAGGATGGAGCGGCTGATCTTCTCCTTGCTGATGCTGGTCGTGACCACCAGGGGGCAGCTGTGCCCCAAGCGCTGCATGTGCCAGAACCTGTCGCCCTCGCTTGCCATCCTCTGCGCCAAGACGGGCCTGCTGTTCGTCCCCACTGCGATCGACCGACGGACGGTGGAGCTGCGGCTGACGGAGAACTTCATCACAGCCGTGAGGAAGCGTGACTTCGCCAACATGACCAGCCTGCTGCACCTGACGCTGTCGCGCAACACCATCAGCCAGATCCTGCCCTACGCCTTCGAGGACCTGAAGAGGCTCCGCGCGCTGCACCTGGACAGCAACCGCCTCACCGTCGTCAGGGACGACCACTTCCGAGGCCTGACCAATCTGCGTCACCTAATCCTGAGTAACAACCAGCTGCACAGCGTCTCACCCCACGCCTTTGATGACTTTGTGTCCACCCTGGAGGACCTGGACCTGTCCTACAACAACCTGGTGGAAATCCCCTGGGAAACCATTGGACGCTTGACCAACGTCAACACCCTCAACATGGACCATAACCTGATCGAGAACGTTCCTCAGGGGGTTTTCACCAACCTGCACAAGCTGGCTCGTCTGGACATGACCTCCAACAAGCTGAAGAAGATCCCACCAGACCCTCTGTTCCTCAGGATCCCCGTCTACGCCAAGTCTAAAGGTTCTCCTCTCACCTCGCTAGTGATGAGTTTTGGGGGGAACCCGCTCCACTGTAACTGTGAGCTTCTGTGGCTTAGAAGACTGACCCGAGAGGACGACCTGGAGACCTGCGCCTCGCCACCAGATCTCTCTGCCAAGTACTTCTGGACCATCTCTGAGGAGGAATTCATTTGCGACCCCCCGGTCATGACACGGAAGTCTCCTCGCATGTTCTCCATGGAGGGTCAACCCACCAGCCTGAGGTGCAAGGCCAATGGCGACCCTGAACCAGAGGTCCACTGGATCTCCCCTGATGGACGCCTCATCTCCAACTCATCCAGGTTCCTTACCTTCAGCAACGGCAGCCTGGAGATCAACATCACCTCTGTGAAGGACTCTGGTACTTTCACCTGCATTGCCTCCAACGCGGCGGGGGAATCTACCGGAACAGTGGAGCTAGTGGTCAGCCCGCTACCCCACCTGGCAAACAGTACCAGCCGCGTTCGAGAGCCTCCGCCAATCCTCACCCCCAAGGCGACGGCTGGGGGAGGGGGGGGCAACGACACCAGGGGACAGGAGAGGAAGGTGGTTCTGGTCGAACTGACAGGGACCTCGGCTCTGATCCGCTGGCCCAGCCAGAAGGCAGTGCCAGGTGTTCGCATGTACCAAGTTCAGTACAACAGCTCTGTTGACGATGCTCTCGTCTACAGGTGAGCAATGTCTGTCTATGTGTCTGGTTGCCTGTCTGATACACAGCTGTTCATGTTTAGCCAGCTGAAGTTTTCACCTGTCAGTTTTATTCTCTGGAAAGAAGAGTCCTGTCAGAAGGGATGAATTAGGCAGGATTTACTGTGAGCTTCTTCAAGTAAGCAGTCACTCAACACTTTAATGCATCAGTTGAAATGAGGTATTTAAGTTGGCCTGCGATAAAACTACAATTTATCATAATTGACTAATAAACTGACACAGGATTAGTCCAATAGTTGGTTGAAGCTTGGTAGAGATGAAAAACTAATGCCAGCCATTATGTTCCTCTTCTCTATCAGGATATCAAATCCAATCAAATCTTGGGTAGCTGTGCATACATTTTCTATATTTTATTCTTCCAGAGCAGAGCCTTTACTGTATGGTAATAGTCTGCAGAATTTGACCTAAAACGAAGCAACTCAGTATTTGACACCAATGAAACAAATCGCATCCTTAGAACTCCATGACTCCTATTTCCACCTGAACCAGAACATTTACATGAGTGTGTAATCATTTCTACCTCTTAAAATGCTATATAGTAGTCATTTAGACTAGCCTAGGGTGCTCCAAATGGCTGGTTAAGATGACCAATGGTGGCAGTTACCATAGCAACAGATTGTGGCAAACTCACGTTCAGGAAGTGCACATGTCCAAATTGTTGCGCCGTATGCCATTGATGCTGGAGGGGCTGTTCACAGAAGCCAACAGAGAGATTTACTGGTGTACTGATTTTCATTTCGGTCTCCAGGAAACTGATTCTCTGAACAGTGTGTCTGTTTCTCCGGGTGTTGAACAGTGATGTGGGATTCTGGTCACGGACAAGGCCTTCAGCTCTTCCTGGGTTTAAGAGAGGGAAGAAAACAGACAGGCAGTACGGTGGCCCAGCAGGTCCACAGCAAGCACGGTGCAGCAGTAATGAGCTGACACTCGGCAGGAGAGAGTTCAGACCAGATGAATCTATCTACTGATAATCACTCCTCCACGGATCCTCAGCCACTTTCGCTATCGACTAATTGTCCTGTTTGTTTAATTGGACTGGGCTGAGTGAAAGCACACACAGATAACATACACACAGAGTAGCAAGCTCACACATGCAAAAACACACACTGGCAAATTCACACAAACATACACACACACTCAGACTGTTACATAAACAGGCTTGTTGTGTGTTGCACACTTGCTTGTGTACACCATTGTTATATAAACCATTACACTTGCACATTGCGTACATTTTCTCGTGTACACCCACCACCTAAGGTTTGAGAATGCATTGTGCCAAGGGTATGAGCACACTCACACAAAGCCTCCTAGCACCCTCACCCACACACACAGCCAGATAAAGGACCCTCGGTGTTCTTCTTAACAGCTTAACTTGCTTGCTTGTCTGAGGATGAATCACAGGATTCCAGCCTCCAGGTTTGAGTGGTGGAGGTTCCTGCCTCTGTGACTCCTGGAG
This sequence comes from Plecoglossus altivelis, assembly GCA_036571765.1. NCBI lineage: Eukaryota > Metazoa > Chordata > Actinopteri > Osmeriformes > Plecoglossidae > Plecoglossus > Plecoglossus altivelis. Next base: position 14,209,934 of record BROE01000005.1, read on the forward strand.
AGTTCGTCAACATGAAGGTACTAAGCACCCAGGGCTGTGAAAGACTGGAACAAAGAGATGACAAAGATGAGAAAACCTCAGGCTGTTAGGGAGGACCTCGGAACAACCGTAATATGGCTATTAAAGAGGATACGAACCGGGACCAGAAGGTCAAAACGGAGCAAAACTTGGACCAGGAAGTAGTGAGGACCAATCAGGAGCAGATGGGAGATTTATGAAAAAGCAGCATTAGACAGCGCCTGGCAAGACATGGCGTAGACAGGACCAGACAGTTTAGTGGGAGTATGTATTAGTGCTGGTGTATAAGATGCATACTAACAACACCCTCCAGCAGTAATTAGTCAGCATTCTCGCTCTGTGTGAGCCATGAAGAGCCGAGCCATGAAATAGAATCGGACCAACAGCCACCGCCAACGCTTCTGCATGCCAGCCCCCCAAAATGATTAACAACCAATCAGTGTAGATCACACAGGAAGTGGGTTGTCTTAATGAAGACTTGTGGTGCCAGGTCGTTACCCCGGGATACTGGCATACAACCACTGATTGGAACGGAGCAGATGTTATGTAACTCTCCGCTCCTCGACGTGAGTGGTTACCTCCCGACGCCAACCTTGATTGTGATTGGCCGTCCCATCGGAATGGGGAAGTGCCGCGGCTCTACAATCGTGTTAGTGAGATGTACTGAACAAGCCCACCGCTCCCTCTCCTGTGTCTCCCCTGGTGTCGGCCATTGTTGTTTGTGCCTGTATCAGGGAGCAGACTCACTGAGCATGAAGAAGAATAAAGCTGATAGTGGAACCAGAGAGGAGGAGGAGAGAGAGGAGCAGGGGAGTCGATGGGAGGATGAGAGGGAGGAGGCAAGAGGGGAGGAGGAGAGGGATGGTGGGGAAAAGGGCAGAAGAGGAGGGGGACAGCTGAGAGGAGAAAACGGAGGAGAAAGAAGGGGCTGAGGAGCAGGAAGAAAAGGAGGAGGAATCCATGAACTGGTGTTATAGCTCAGTTGTTCTGGTGATCAATGTCGCTCTAGGAGAACAGACAGGATGTGAGGGCTGCTGGGAGCCGCTGGATTGCTGGCCCAGTTTTTGGGCAGTGCCGTCAATGTTGTCAATGGGCTGGCCAAGCGGGAGAGCGAGAGCTGGTCAATGCCGAGAGTCGGACCTGTACAGACAGAAGGCACTTATGAGAACAGCATGAAGCAGCATGAAGCTCATGCAAACACAAGACAATCGTACTGGCTCAACTCCCCTAACGTCTCTCTCCTTCTGCACACCTTGTCTCGCCTGAACCCCTTCACTTGCCTCCCTCTAACACACACAGATACACACACACACACACACACACACACATACACACCTATACCTTGTTCACCTACCGATAACCTCCATTCACATCCCTAAAGATATGCCCCCAGCCTCACAGCTTACTCTCTCTTTCAATTTCTTCTCTGCGGTAGATTCTCTCTGTGGGTGATTTTCTCTGAGGATGAATAGAGCAAAGCATCTTTCTCTGCTGGACACGCGCTCCCTCTCTCTCCGCTCTCTCTCTCAGACCATCTCTCTCACCTCAGCTTTTCAAATCGCCCCTGCATGGGGCACTGTAAGGCGAGGGCAGAGCACCACAGTAAAGATGGATGCGAAGAGATAGAGGGGGGGAGGCAGAGGGACGGAGAGAGGGGGAGGTGCAGGGAGAAATAGAGAGGCACAGAGGGGGAGAACGAGACAGATGAAAGCAAAAGAACATAAAAAATGGACACGGAGCGAGAGAAAGAGTGAGAGAAAGAGCGAGAGAAAGAGCGAGAGAAAGAGCGAGGGAAAGAGCGAGGGAAAGAGCGAGAGAAAGAGCGAGGGAAAGGCGGCGAGGGAGCGACACTGAATAAAGGCAGCAATCCAGGGTCAGAGAGGAAGATGATGACAGATCAGTAATGCTGCGATCCTGTCATATCATGACCATCATGACCCCATGTGTATCAGTATGGGATCAGTTTAATTGCGTAAAGGTCTTGGGCTCACTGGGATGTGTGGATCTCAGTGCACAAGCATTTGACAGCAGACCAAGAGGTTGCAGGATTGAATGTCCCCCTGCATGTCTCTTTGGGTAATGGAGTTAGCCAAAGAGAAACATTATTATGACTATACTATTCTACTCCGGGCTCAAGATTGAGAAGGGAGGAAGTGCTGTTATTGCAACTGGTTTCAGACTATCGGACATTGAGTCCAAGCCGACACAGTTGTTGGTGCTCCACCTGTCAATCATCCAGTTGTGATGACAGGTGATGACCGACGTCTGTACCTAGATCAGACCGCTGCATACAACTTGATCCGCACATATGCTGTTGCTGCCTGCCACTGATTGGCTGAAAGCTGTTTGTCAAGTCAGTTTGGAGGGGAGCATATGGTGTCCAATGCTCTCAGGACCGGCGGTCATTTATGCTCTGAAACATGACTGAGTGTGTGTGTGTGTGTGTGTGTGTGTTTGTGCGGGAGTGTGTGTGTGTTTGTGTTGCATTTAGAGCAACGCAATCAAGAGCAGGATGAAGTGTTGGAGAAGGGAAGAGACAGATGGATTCTACAACCTGTTCTGTCTAATCCGCATGTACCCCTACAAGTTATCTCTCACACACACACACACACACACACACACACACACACACACACACACACACACACACACACACACACACACTGAACTAATTGACAGGTAGTACCAGTACACATCGCACACATAACAAGCATATACTGCATTCACAACCCTCTCACATACAACACTGGTGTCATTAAGAGTGCTGCTTGCCATTAGGTCATTGTCTCCTAATTCAATGATCTACTTAGCAGCAACTTACACTGTGTTGAGTGTTAATGAGCGTCACACACCTTCTTCTACTTATCACAGCCAATTAAGAAGAATAACACATAATCAACAGTGAAATCCCATGCAGCCTTGGCCAGAGATGGTCATGTTGCTACTCTCTCTCTCTATGTCTCTCTCTCTCTCTCTCTCTCTCTCTCTGTCTCTCTCTCTCTCTGTGTCTCTCTCTTTTTTTCTCTCTCTCTATGTCTCTCTCTCTCTCTGTTTCTCTCTCTCTATGACCCTCTCTGTTTCTCTCTCTACGTCTCTCTGTCTCTTTCTCTGTCCATCTTGCTCTTCTCTTTTCTTCCTACCCTCTTTCTCACTCTCCTTCACTCTTTCTTCCTCTCCTACTCTTCCCACACCCTCATCCCCTTCCTCTCACCTTTCTCGCACCCTCTCTCCTGCATTCCACCTTTCATCAAATCAAATTCAGCCTAGCTCAGCAATGGCCTTGTCGCCACCTACCCACAATCCTCTGCGTCTTGCAGAGGGTTTTCATCATTCCTCTCATGGCCCAGATCAATTTTTAATTATGGTGCTTGACACGCCCCCCTCCTCCACCCTCCTCCTCCACCCTCACCCCTCCTCCCCTGGGATACAGGGATTAATTAAATGCTGGGGACAGCTATAGTTCTAACAAGGCAGACGACAACAGGTCACACTCCACACATGAGCCAGTATGATACCAGTCCCTAACACCACTATGTAAATAGCTTGTACAGTCAGTATAATACTGTGTGCACAGCTGGTATAGTCAGTGTAATACCAGCATGTATCCAACTGGTATAGTCAGTATAATAATGTGTGCACAGCTGGTATAGTCAGTGTAATACCAGCATGTATCCAACTGGTATAGTCAGTATAATAATGTGTGTATAGCTGGTATAGTCAGTGTAATACCAGCATGTATCCAACTGGTGTAGTCAGTATAATACTAAGTACATAGCTGTAATAGTCAGTATAATACGAGTTTGTCAGACTGTAATAACAGTATGTATACTGTATAACTGGTATAGTCAGTAATACCAATATGCATACAACTGGTCCTTCATCCACACCTCCCTGTGGCGAGGAGGGTTCGAGTTGTCAGCATCTGCCTGGTCGTCGGTCTGCCAACACTGGACCTGGTCTCCAGTTGACAGCGATCTGTGACAGTCTGCCAAAGCTGGATCTAGTTGCCAAGTGGACATTGGTCTCACTGACAAACAACAGCGAGGTCCTGGTCCTTTCCCTGATCCCCCTGCCTGTGATGCTGCGCTGGTAACAGTCCCCAGCCTTGTGGCTACCTCTGCTTCAACAGACAGCCACCAACTCCCATCGCTGACCCAATTTGAACACTGGTTTTTGGTGTTTCAACAACCATTGACACCTTTTGTTTGCTGCATGACTATGTTTAGCTTTTGTTTTGAACCTGTGTATGTGTGAGTGATAGAGAGAGAGACTTCCTCACTTTGTTGATCTTGTACCCACTCTCTCTTGCGCATACACACTCAAACACGTCGTTAAATAACACACAAATACATCATGGCATGGATTTCTAGAGTTCAGCAGGCAGAGGCAGGTGGAGTGTGTATGTGTGGGGGGGTGTGGGTGTGGGGTTGGTGGGTGGGTGGGTGTGGGGGTGGTTGTGTGTGTGTGTGGGTGTGGTGTATAGGGGGGTGTGGGTGTGTATGTGTGAGTAGGTGTGGGTGCGGGGGGGTGGGTGTGTGTGTGTGTGGTGGGTGTGTGTGTATAGGGGGGTGTGGGTGTGTATGTGTGAGTGGGTGTGGGTGCGGGGTGGGGGTGTGTGTGTGTGTGTGTGTGGTGGGGTGTGTGTGCAGGGGGGAGGGGAGGATTGTGACGGGCAAGGGAAAGTGGTGTTTGAGGTTCCGATGATGTTTACGTGGTTACGGTCTGATAAGCAAAAAGTGGTCTGGCATCAATTATTGAAGCAAATCTACCTCGGCTCAACAAATATTTGTTTTGTCTATGGAGGAGCAGACAGTACAGTTGACTATACAAACATACATACACACACATACACACATTCCACTCATTCAGTGTCTCAATTGTCCTGTCGTTCCACCTCTCCTTCTCACCTCCTCTGCTTTCCCTCCTCGCTTCCCCTCCATCTCCTCCATCTCCTCCTCCTCTCCCCACTCTTCCCCTTCTCTCTCCTCTTCTTTCTCCTACTCTCCTCCTCTTCTCTCCTCCTCTTGCCTCACCTCCTCTTCTCTCCTCCTCTTGCCTCACCCCCTCTTCTCTCCTCTTGCCTCACCTCCTTTTCTCTCCTCCTCTTGCCTCACCTCCTCTTCTCTCCTCCTCTTGCCTCGCCTCATCTTCCCTCTTTCTCCTCTTCCCTCTCCTCCTCTTGCCCCACCTCCTCTTCTCTCCCGCCCATCAGGTGGCCATCGCAGTGAGCCATGAATAAGTGATAAAGTGAAGGTCTGTCAAAGAGGCTGGTCTTGTCTTCGCCACTCCTTAAAGTAACCCACTCCTCCCCCATCCACAACACCTACAAGCCTTCCTTTCCAGCTCTATCTTCAACCTCCTCCAACAGCTGCCCCCCCTACCCTCCCCATACATACACACACACACACACACACACACACACATGTCTCTTTCAGCCAGGCCCCCGCCTGGCTCTGGGACAGGTCTCTGCTCCCAGCAAGGCCACCAGGCATCTATAATACATCACATCCTCCTGCTAGATCCCTGGGTTGTGCGTGTGTGTGTGTGTGTGTGGGGGGGGGGTTGGGGGGGGTGGAGGAGTCTGGGGGATAGGGGTACTGATAATGTGAAGGGGTACTGAGGCTTGGGGGGAGACTGGGGGACAGGGATTTGAAGAGAGTCTGGCATGGAGGGAGATTTTGGAAGGCCTGGCAGGAGACTGAAGAGGCGGGCAGTGGGCCTAGAGAAGCAGCAGGAGTGGGTAGATTCTCTGCCCCATCCAGACTCATCCTCCCCTGGCTGCGTGGCAGCACGGTTGCCTGTGGAGCGGAGGGGACTCCCTGCCAGGAGGGGGTTTAGTGGGGCCCCTGTGCCAGCTCTGTGGATGCATGGATGCCAAGCTCCCCAGGGGCCATTAGAGAAATGACTCACCTGTTAACCAGCCAGTGATGTGTGAGTCCCAAACTCTGACGCACACCAGAGGTTAGATAGCCTTCTGGGGGATGATTTGGAGCCCTGTGTGCGTGTGTGTGTGTGTGTGTATGTGTGTATGTGTGTGTGTGTGTGCGTGCGTGAGAGAGAGAGAGAGAGAGAGAGAGAGAGAGAAAGAGAGAGAGAGAGAGAGAGAGAGAAAGAGAGAGAGAGTATGTGTGTGTATGTGCATGTGATATGTATATAAGGATATGTAAGTGGAGATGTATAAGGGCATGTGTGTGTGTGTTTGTCGAGGATGCATATGTGTGTGTACACAGATTGCAGGAAGGGATTAGTGTTTATGTCTTGGTTTTAATCTGTCTCAAACCCAGCTGGTCAACTCTGCATACCGGGACAGATAAGGCACAGGGGGGACGAGGGCAAGACATCCCCCTGAATGAGACCTCACCTTTACGTGATCTCACTGCCTTGTTATTCAGACACCGTGTTCTGTCGCCACGTGGTTTGAATCCTCTCTGTGCCTGTTGTCCTCGTCGCAGCCTGCATTAATTGATGGTGTTGTGAGAATGGGGTGTTCTCAGCATGGAGTCTGCTGTGGGCTGCCTCTGTCTGATGTTGATTAGATGGAGTGACAGCAGGAGGAGGAGAAGGCTGTCATGTCAGCTGAACCTTCCCGTGGAACGATCTCCTCAGAGATGCCCGTCTGCCTCTGTTGTGTGCTTGTATGTGTGTGCGCATGCATGTGTAGATACAGTGTGTGTGTGTGTGTGTGTGTGTGTGTGTGTGTGTGTGTGTGTGTGTGTGTGTGTGTGGCGTGGGAGTATCTGTGTTGTGTTCATGTTTGTTTTGTGCGCTACGCTTGTGGGTTTCTTGGTATTGATACCATAAAATTGTGTGTCGTCGGTTTGTGTGTGGTTTGTAAAGAGTGTTTGTGTGTCTTCACCTGTGTCACTATCCTGGTTTAGAGGGCTGGAGGCCAAAACAAACGCAGCTTGACAACAGAGTCCCTGACCATGCAGGGGAATACACACACACACATAGACACACACACACCCAACACACACATACACAGCCACACACACACACACACAACACACACAGACACACACACACACCCAACACACATACACAGCCACACACACACCCAACACACACACACACAGCCATACACACACCGAACACACACACACACAGCCATACACAAACCCAACACACACACACAGCCACACACACACATAGCCACACACACACCCAACACAGCCACACATACACACACACACACACACAGCCACACACACAGCCACACATCCACACAAACACACACACACACCCACACACTCACACACACCCACACACACATACACAGCCACACACATACCTACATACACACACACAGCCCTGGCTTTAGTCCTTCTGTCTGCCCTGCTGATGATGATGGGGTTGGGGTTTTCTAGGTCATCGTTTCTCACTAGAGTGCACGCCAATCAGTCAGCAAATTATACAGTGTTGCCGTAGCGATGGAATTAAGAGGATGTGCTGAGTATTCTGGCAGATTTACATGTTTAAACTCGACTTTCACTCTGGAGCGGACAGGCACCGGGCTGGTCTCCTGACAGAGGCAACACACTTTATACACACATACACACACACATCATACACACATCATACACACACATTATACACACTTTATACACACATACACACACATTATACACACATCATACACACACATTATACACACATTATACACACATCATACACACACATTATACATACATCATACACACATACACACACACACATAATTCACACATCATACAGATACACACATTATACACACATCATCCACACACACACACACACACACACATTATACACACATCATACACACATCATATACACAGAGACATTAAATGCACTGCATACAGATAGACACGGGCATTACACACATCATACAGATACACACACACATTATACAGTTACTCACACATTAATTACCTCATACAGTTACACACACATTATACACATGGCATACAGTTACACACCTACACGCAGTATATACACATCATACAGTACATTTGCACACACCCATGCACAGACACTTTCGTATATGCATGCAGTAACATACACATACTGATAGACAGGTACGTACCCACACACATACACGAACAGGTGCAGGCAAATACACAGCTACATACTCTCTCACACACACACAGTTACCATCGAACTTCTAATCCACATTTCTCCATCATTTAGATGTTTACAATAAAACATACTCACGGTCTCATTTCTGAGCCCTAAATAACACTGTCACAATGAGAATCATTTCCTTTCCTTTCAGCCGCCCGCGCTTCGTTTCAGTGATTTGATTTAGCAGAGCTGAATATGGCTTCATGAATCACTTTCCTGCTGCTGACACAATATCACTGTCAGTCACTATTACCTGGTGCCCACACCTGCTCGCCTCACGCTATGTATCTCTCTCCCTGCCTGCCTCCCCCCTTCCTCATCTACTCATAAGCAACAAGTCTTTCCTCTCCCCTTCTCTGACAGTGCCGCCCTCTCCCCCTCTTTCCTCTCCCTTCTCTGACAGTGCTGCCCTCCCCCTATCTTTCCTCTCCCCTTCCTCTTACAGTGTGGCCCTCTCCCCATCTTTCCCCTTCTCTGACAGTGCTGCCCTCCCCCTATCTCTCCTCTCCCCTTCCTCTTACAGTGCAGCCCTCACCCCATCTTTCCCCTTCCTCTTACAGTGCTGGCCTCTCTCTATCTTTCCTCTCCCTTCTCTGACAGTGCTGCCCTCCCCCTATCTCTCCTCCAACCTCTCCATCACCCTCTCTCCATCACACACACACAATGGTACTGATTCCCTCCCTCTCTCCCTCCAAACCTCCTTCCTCTCCCTCCCTCTTTCTCTCCTCCTTCCTCTTACAGTGCTGGCCTCTCTATCTTTCCTCTCCCCTTCCTCTTACAGTGCTGCCTCCTTTTCCTTTCCTCTCCCCTCCTCTACCCACCTCCCCCTTTCTCCCACCTCCCCCCCATTCTCTACCCTCCCCTTCCTACCTCCCCTCCTCCCTCCCCTTTCCTCCCCCTTCCTCTTACCATGCTGCCTTCTCTATCTTCTCTCTCCCCTCTCCTGACTTACAGTTTGCTGGCCTTCTCATATCTTTCCTCTCCCCTTCCTCTTACAGTGCGACCCTCTCCCCATCTTTCCCCTTCCTCTCACAGTGCTGCCCTCTCCCCATCTTTCCCCTTCCTCTTACAGTGCTGCCCTCTCTCTATCTTTCCTCTCCCCTTCCTCTTACAGTGCTGCCCTCTCTCTATCTTTCCTTTCCTCTTCCTCTGACACTAGTGCATCGCCCTCTTCTACCTTTCCTCTCCCCTTCCTCTTACAGTGTTGCCCTCTCTCTATCTTTCCTTTCCTCTTCCTCTTACAGTGCTGCCCTCTCTCTATCTTTCCTTTCCTCTTCCTCTTACATTGCTTGGCCCTCTCTTTCCTTTCCTCTCCCCTTCCCTTACAGTCGCTGCCTCTCCTCTTCTTTCCTTTCCTCTCCTCTTACCAGTCCTGCCCTCTCTCTATCTTTCCTTTCCTCTTCCTCTTACAGTGCTGCCCTCTCTCTACCTTTCCTCTCCCCTTCCTCTTACAGTGTTGCCCTCTCTCTAATCTTTCTCCCCCTCCTCTTACAGTGCTGCCCTCTCTCTATCTTTCCTTTCCTCTTCCTCTTACAGTGCTGCCCTCTCTCTATCTTTCCTTTCCTCTTCCTCTTACAGTGCTGCCCCCTCTCTACCTTTCCTCTCCCCTTCCTCTTACGGTGCTGCCCTCTCTCTATCTTTCCCTTCCTCTTCCTCTTACAGTGCTGCCCTCTCTCTATCTTTCCCTTCCTCTTACAGTGCTGGCCTCTCTCTATCTTTCCCTTCCTCTTACAGTGCTGCCCTCTCTCTATCTTTCCCTTCCTCTTCCTTTGACAGCGCAGCCCTCTTGTGTCCCAGTCGGCAGTAATAGGCTTGGAGCAGACACGAGACGAGGATGAAGTACTGGAGGAGCTCTGGGCAGGCTAGATCAAGGTGCCTTTGCTGAGGGAAGCTCTGCAGCTTTAATGAGAGAGTGTGGAGCAGCTTGGAGTGATTAGTCTTCACAGTCAAGCTTTCTTTTCTATCCTGCTCCAGCCAAAGGTGAACTAAGACACAGACAGACGGACAGACGCATGCACGGACAGACAGACTGACTGACAGACAGACAGACAGACAGACAGACAGACAGGCAGGCAGGCAGGCAGGCAGGCAGGCAGGCAGGCAGGCAGGCAGGCAGGCAGGCGGGCGGACGGACGGACAGAGGTAACAAGTCCAAGACAGAGATAAAGAGATTCTATATTGAGATCATTATAGACAGACAGAGAGCGATAGAAAAGGTTTATTTAGGAACCTGTAATCCCTGTTGGGATCAAATGGGGAGGGGGAGGGGTTGTGGCAGATTGTCCCCTTCAATAGAAAGTAGAAAGCAAGGGGTGACCTGGAGTCAGTCTAACATCCAAGAGCGTACACCAAATAAATGATGCTCCCATCCATCCCATCATCTGTTTATTTAATGGAAATCATCCCATGTAATCCCTGACCTCAATCCCTGTTGAGATTATAGTCTGTCATATATGCATTTTATGTAAAGGAAGAAATGGTTTATTTCCAAGCGTCTGATAGAATTACGAATGCCAGGCTTTGTCTATAAGAGTATTACAGTAGTCTGCCTGTGGTCATAACTAACACTATATATATATATGTATTTGTGTGTTTAAGATTGTGTGCTTGCGTGAGTCTGTATGCGTGTGTGTAGGGGAGGATTAGACCTCAGACATATCCCATACTTAAAAACTTTGCGTGTGTGGGCAATGGCAACCAAATGCTAAGACATACTGAATTTGACAGTTTCCAGGTCTGGAATATGAATGCCTCTAACCTCTGCTGTGTGTGAAGTTAGATTTGCCAGTAGTGAAGTTTGAGCCCATCTAAATGTATAATGAATATGGAGCTAATGATCCCCTGCCAGCTCCAGACTCCAGGGGAATCATCCCTACTGAGCTATGCTAATCTTCTGGTCCCCCCTGTTTCCCTGGGGAAGGGATAGCATGGTGCACAGCCCAGTAACGCAAGCTAGGTGAAAGGCCTAACCCACTCATCCCATCAGCACGCTGTGTGTTGTCATTGCCCTCAAAATAATTGGCACATATATTAAAAGAAAGAAAAAAGTGAGTATAATAATGTAATAGCATTGTGATGGATAGAATATTTTCTTTCCTGTGTCCATAAACGCTGTGTTTGTCTATGGGAATTCATCTGCTCCTTAATGAGATAAGATGGACAGTGTTTACTAAATGTCTCCCACCTCGTCAGTCAGTCCCTTAAACTGTTGGCAGACTTTAAATGTCAGGTTTTGTTTGCCTGCTAATGAACTGTGAAATAGGAGAATGGGAGAGCGCGTTCTGCCATGTGAATTCCGACTTCTTGCGTTAAGAGACAGGTCTGACAGAGGGAGCTTCCAGAAGATTCTGCAGGTATTTTAATGATGCTGGGTGGACAACCCTGGTTGGACATGCTAGGCTCCTAAGGCTGTTAGCATACTCAGAAGAACACTTCCTTCCCTTCTACTTCCTGGGGAAACAGGCCTGTACTCCAACATGACTTCTGGTAACATCCAATAGGACTGTGCTCATTGCATCCAACCTACAACCTCTCACGGGTAACATCCAGTCCCCAGGTTTTGCTTCTATCAATCCCCTTACCAGTCCAGTTTGTGCTTGCTGCAATGGGAAAGTAAAATTGGCACGATTTAGGAAAGTGCAGCCGTGTCGAAAAATTACCAGCGAAAATGAGCGCAATCTTGTCAAATCATTACACTTTAGCGCTGAAAGGAGCAATTTAGATCTAAAATGACAAGTAAGTGTGGAGAGAACTGTTAACTGAGCCACAGTCCAAATGTTACCCTCAATGTTGCCAACGTCGTCTGGAACGTTTGGGGAAAAAATGTATTTTAGTGCCAATACAATAACTTACTTTCTCTTCCGTTGGTTTGTTTTTAAGTCATCCTTGTTTTTCCAAACATGAATCTTTCTTTTGTCCCATCGTCCAATACTGACAGCAGTGCTCTCCTTGTTGTCTCAGGATGATACCCTCCAGCAGTCAGGACTTCCTGGTTCGTGACCTGGTGTCGGGACGGGAGTACGACCTGTGCGTGTTGGCGGTGTACGACGACGGCATGACGGCCCTCACGGCCACTCGCCAAGTGGGCTGCGTCCAGTTCACCACGGACACCGAATTCAGCCAATGCCAGTCGCTGCACAGCCACTTCCTGGGCGGCACCATGATCATCATCATCGGCGGCATCATCGTGGCGTCAGTGCTCGTCTTCATCATCATCCTCATGATCCGCTACAAGGTCTACAGCCAGCAGGGGGGCGACGTGGGCAAGGGACGCACTCTAGGCACACTGCGCACCCAGTCCAACGGTGGCCAGACCGGAGGCCAAGTACCCCGTTCAGGGTCAAAGGTCACAGAGGGCCAGGAGGAGCCAGCCCATCCCTGTGGAGGGGTGGGGGCAGGAGTGGGGCTGGGTGGGGCAGCGTCACCAAGTCCCACCCTCAGGGACACCATGGCGCTGGTGGAGGACTGTGGGAAAGGCCTGGGGAAGGACCCGGCTGCCCAGCCTGGGTCCCAGGACATCATGTCCCCCTCCCAGAGACGACTCTCCAGGACGGCCATAGAGATGAAGAGGAGAGCCTCCATCACAGCCAAAGACACCAGCGGTCTGGACACACTAGGAAGTAAGTACAGACAGACAGAGAGAGGCAGAGACAGAAATAGAGTATGACTGAACGATAGAGGGAGAGAGAGAGAGGGACAAAGAGAAATGAGGGTGCAATGACAAAGAGGAATGACTCCGAGAGTGACACCGAGGACGAGGAATATAACTAAGGATAGATAGTCTGAGAGGTGTGAGGAGAAAGAAACTGAATGACCCAATTTTTCATTTTTCTTTCACCATTAACATGTCAGGCTGTCTGACTGCATTGTGGCTTTAGCTATCCCTGTCCGAGTGGTGCAAGCCGTGTGTGTTTGTCTCTGCATGTGAGTATCAGCGTGGATGTATCTGTCTGTGGCTGTAAGTGCGCATGTGGCTGTGTGCGTGTCTGTGAGTGATCTATTGCAGCGCACCCTTTCATTTTGCCCAGTGGAGCAGATCTAAGTGTGTGTTAGGAGAGTGAGTGGAGATTCTAAAGAGCTTCTAGTGTCGTGCATGGACGCAGAGGCGCACTCCAATCAGATAATTGCTGTTTCTGAGTGACTGGTCATGGGTTTAGACCCGGCTCCTTTAAATCAGTAAATCAATACAGAGAATAAGACCCAGGTCACAAGGACCTCCCACCACTCTCAAAACAGCCAATCAGCTGCAAGATTGATCCGGATGGGAATCACAGGGAGCAGTCAAGCGAAGAGAATGTCAGCCAACAAGCATTTATAAATGACAAATGTGGATGGCTTTGTCTAGGGGTTGTGCGTGAGACTTGTCTTGGCACACCTAACCTGTCTGGGACTGAAGGTCCGGGCCTCTGAGATCAGAGAGCTGAACCTAGTATGAACATAACTAGACCTGAGCTTAGTGTCAACATCATTCTGGATCAGGTTCTGAACCTGATTCTGGGTCGGACTGGACTTTGCAGAGCTAAGGATGCCTCGGGTCTTCAGACAGAACAGAAGCTGTCGTCACTACTGTCTCTTCCACTGGCAGTGCCTGAGTATTCATAATTTGATTTCCAAATACTGTAGCTGCTACAGGAAATGATGGCACAATAAACAGGAGTAGTGGATGGACCGCTGTAAGCGCTGTGGAACCAGAGACAGAGGCATAGACAGAGGCAGGGCGGAGGCAGAGACAGAGGCAGGGCGGAGGCAGAGACAGAGGCAGGGCGGAGGCAGAGACAGAGGCAGGGCGGAGGCATAGACAGAGGCAGGGCGGAGGCAGAGACAGAGGCAGGGCGGAGGCAGAGACAGAGGCAGGGCGGAGGCAGAGATCAGAGGCAGGGCGGCGGTCAGAGACAGAGGAGAGAGTCTGAGACAGAGACAGAGCATGACAGAGGCAGGGCGGAGGCAGAGACAGAGGCAGGGCGGAGGCAGAGACAGAGGCAGGGCGGAGGCAGAGACAGAGGCAGGGCGGAGGCAGAGACAGAGGCAGGGCGGAGGCATAGACAGAGGCAGGGCGGAGGCAGAGACAGAGGCAGGGCGGAGGCATAGACAGAGGCAGGGCGGAGGCAGAGACAGAGGCAGGGCGGAGGCATAGACAGAGGCAGGGCGGAGGCAGAGACAGAGGCAGGGCGGAGGCATAGACAGAGGCAGGGCGGCGGCAGAGACAGAGGCAGGGCAGAGGCATAGACAGAGACAGAGGCATAGACAGAGGCAGGGCGGAGGCAAAGACAGAGGCAGGGCGGAGGCATAGACAGAGGCAGGGCGAGGCATAGACAGAGGCAGGCGAGGCAGAGACAGAGTCAGGCAGAGACAGAGTCAGGCAGAGACAGAGTCAGGCAGAGACAGAGTCAGGCAGAGACAGAGTCAGGCAGAGACAGAGTCAGGCAGAGACAGAGTCAGGCAGAGACAGGCAGAGACAGAGGCAGGGTGGAGGCATAGACAGAGGCAGGGCGGCGGCAGAGACAGAGGCAGGGCAGAGGCAAGGCAGGGACAGAGGCATAGACAGAGGCAGGGACAGAGACAAACACAGAGGCAGGTAAAGTGACAGTGACAGAGGCAGGCATAATAATAGGCAGGGATAGAGGCAGCTTTATTGACAAAGACAGAGATAGAGGCAGGGACAGACTTAGAGACACAGAGAGACAGAGGCAGAGAGATAGGCAGAGACAGAGGCAGGGCGGAGGCATAGACAGAGGCAGGGACAGAGAGCCAAGCAGGGGAGGCATAGAAGAGGCAGGCGGGGAGGGTGAGAGACAGAGGCAGAGAGATAGGCATAGACAGAGGCAGGGCGGAGGCAGAGACAGAGGCTGAGGCAGAGAAAGACAAAGAGTCAGACGTAGAGAAGTCAAGGTGAGCAAGCATTTACTCTACTATATCTAGAACTGAGGTCAAATCAATGTTAACTCCTCTATAAAAGGAACCACAGATTACTTTCGCTAAAAACACTGAATCTTTTTTTTGACATTAGTTCCCCAAAGTGGACCTTCTACCCATTGCAACCCTTTTCCAATCCTACAAATATTACAGTGCATTTCAAATCTTAGCCGAAGGGATGGAATTGAATTGTAAAGTCGAAAACCCTTTACTGTAGAGTGAATCTCCACTGACGGGTTTTCAAACTGAAAGTGGTCTTAATCTCAGTCTCGAAGAGTGTTTCTGGGAGCTGTTTCCTGTCAAACGGGAGACAGATAGAGTCCTTGTTTATCAGTGTTGTCCCGGGTGAGACACTGTTCTGCTGACACCACCATGCATCACGTTCCCCAGGCCAGGGCCAGGGCCTAAGATCCCCGTGTCCCTGAAACATAGAGAGGGAGGCGAGGGAGGAGAGGGAGGCGAGGGAGGAGAGGGAGGAGAGGGAGGCGAGGGAGGAGAGGGACGCAAGTAGCTTGTCACTACCTCCCTCCACCTCATCCCTCATTCCTGCTTTCTCCTCTCTTTTTTGTTGATTTTTCTTTCTCGTTCACGCTATCTCTCTCTCTCTCTCTCTCTCTCTCTCTCTATCAATCTCTCTGCCCATCTATCTCTACATCTCTGTCTTGCTGTCACCGGTTTTCGTCTTCCATGCTTTGTCTCCTGTCTGAAAAGAACTGTTTGTCTGAGTAGACCTCTGTCTGTCTGTCCCTCCAGATGCTTCAGTGGCACCAGCAGCAGAAGACCAGAGGCCTCAGAGAGACTGGAGTGACTTCAAAATATGACGCTTCCCTCTGCTACTGTGCCAGAGGCACATCATGTCTAGCAGAGGAGAGCTGGTGCGTCCTCGATCTACTATAAGTTCCCTCCCTCCCCCCTTCTATCTCTCTCTGGCAAAAGCAAAACTGTGTGGAAAGAAGACCTGAATGTCAATGATTCTCCTAAAGTAACCCGAGCTCTCATCTTCACTCCCCAGATTTTTCCAGGATTCCTGAACTGGGAAGGAGCAGGAGATGTTATAGTAATAAACCATATCAGATGACATCAGAACTCTTGCTGGACTCTTTGCCAACACCTTCCCCTCTCTGCCACCTCCTTTCAATTGCCATCTGTTCTTCACCCTTCTAGAACTCTTCAACAATGTTTTGCCAGTATCTAACTGTCCGTTCTCTTCTGAACTCTTTGGGCTGGTCTGTCATCCATGGATGCTAGGACTTTAGAATGCCAGCGTTCCACAACCATGCGGAGAACTTGCTCAGCTCCAGTATTACTACACCCGAACCAGTAGGCAAAGAAACAGCTCTTCTGTCGACAGACTATCGCAGACTGTCATTACCACAGCAACACGGCACATGGACAAACAATACACAACAATAATGTGCCTGGATAGAGATCATTGTTTCAGGTTGGATCGTACCTGATCGCACCTGCCTCTTCCTGGACCTGTCTGGTTCTAGAACCTGTTCTGGACGTGTATCTGTTTTTTTGGTTCTGGTGGTTCTGGATCTGTATCTGGACATTATTAGAAGACATGCCCAGCCTGTAGGATATCCAGACAGGTGAGTCTCTGAGCTCAGACTCAGAAGAGATCTCTTTCTTGTTCTTAGTACCTGACACATTGACTGTATGGTGGGCTAGCATGGCTTTGTGTTGTTAGGTAGCAAAATAGAGAAGGGGACCGTATTTGCATGCAGGCTTTAATAACACAGTGAACAACAGGAGTTAGAGAAGCACTGACGTTTGTGTGAAAAGTGATGATGGGAGTTTAATGCCGGCTTGCAGCCTTCAGCTCACAGTATTCCATTTTTTTCTGACTCAGAAAAACCCACAAAAAACAGTTTCAGAGCAGCTCAGTTTCCAGTGGGCTACAGCTGCATAAAACTGGCTTGTTTCTTATCCTTGCGTCTGAGCTCTGAAGACTTATTTTGCATCCTAACCCCTCGCTGTGCAGACACAGCCCAGCCCAGGCCATCAAACAGAAGGCTCAAGAAAATGTTGGACAAGGCAATTCGGCCTATCTGATCTGGCATTTGGTGTGATTACAAGGTGATTTGTCCTATCGGGATGAGGTGGGTTACAGTGACGGGTGTGCTGTAGCATATTGCCTCTCAGAGACAAAGCAAGGCAGGCATGAATAATGGATAAGCGATGCTATTTCTGCCTCAGACGTAAACTGTGGCGCAGATCCTGTGCAAAGCCTCCGCTGGCTCTCATGTTAGAGCAGAGTACCGTGAACAACAGGACAGGTTTACACACACACACTGTCACACACACACACACACACTGTCACACACGCACACACACACTGTCACACACGCACACACACACTGTCACACACACACACACACTGTCACACACACACACTGTCACACACACACACACAGGACCAAGATGGAGGACTGTCCCTACATGTGCATGCACTTTCACAACTTACACACAGTACAAAACATACACGCATACATGCATGCACTCACGCTATGGAGCAAGAACGCTGTCCCATCAGTACACACACACACACACACACACACACATATTCAAACAAATACACCCATCCATGAGTTATTCCACAAACATACACAGTTTGTAGTGTTGTGTGTGCCCCTGCACACACACACACACACACGTCAATGTGCATGATTGTACAGATGTACAGTTGAAGCAAACAGACCAACCATCACTAGACCATTACTACTAATAAGGTTTAGAACAGATTTTGGCCTGTTTGATTTGTGCTCTTGCAAGTCAAGTTTTCTTTGTATTATTTTGTGGAGACGTGGTTTAAGGGCGAGCAATCAAACTGATTTTGTCCTCAGAGCACACAGAAGCGCACGCATACAAAACACACACACACACACTGATGTGAGACTTCCGATGGCCAAGGTGTGTTTTTCTGTCCGTGTCTGTGCGCATGTGTATATCCGTATCCGGGTTTGTGCACACTAAACAGCAGGGATCAAGCCCAGACTGTCTGCTCCGCTCCATGAGAGTGTGTTTGCATCCTTATCTTGTTCATCTAAGACACAGTTCAAACACGCCGTGGGATCAACAGGGGTTAGTCTCTTAAAACAACGTCCTCCCTCACTAAAGTGTTAATCTCTGCTCTCCTCATTTACCTAATCTGGCCTCTTCATTTAACTAACGAGAGTTTGATCATCACAGCATGAAGACCCATGAGCTTTCTGGCTACTTGAGTTTCTCTCCTTGTGTGTGTATGTGTGTGTGTGTGTGTGTGTGTGTGTGTGTGTGTGTGTGTGTGTGTGTGTGTGTGTGTATGCAATGGTCTATGTGCGTATGTAATGTGTGTGTGTGTGTGTGTGTGTGTGTGAGCAGGTGTGTGTGTGCAAGCTCTTCTCGCTCAACTGTGTATTCTCCCCCAGTAGTGCCAACCCTGGCGCTAACAGCAGAATTAGCCCAGATGCTAATGCTAGTGGTTAAGCAGAGCTATAAAGCACCAGGGAGTGAGCAGGTCTGTCAAAACATTACTAACTAGCCTGGCAGGCAGGGAAATGTCACAGGCAGTGGTAACCTTTCTATCTCACTTTAGCAGAGTGCGTGTGTGTATGCCATACGTATGTCTGCGCACGTGTAGACAGAATGTGTAGGGAATGTGTACACAGGAATTGTTTGTGCGTGTGTATGCAGTATGTTTATGAGTGTGTATATAGACTCTGTAGTATGTGTGTGAGTGTGTATAGGAATCATGTGTGTTTTAGTGTGATAGCTGTGCCAAGGCCCTGGGGCAGTACTGTAGCTGCATGGAAACTCAGCAGCGGTCCAACTAAACGTTGGCTCATTGTGCTTCACACAGTGCTTCTGTTCCTGTCCAGCTCTAAGCCCGGGAATACAGGACATCTCCATGTTTCTCTGGAGTCACAATGGAGTGAATTTAGCAGCACAGCGTGCTCTCCATCAGAATGTTGTTCGGGTGGCTTGTATTTGTCTGAGTGCATGTTTGTGTGTGTGCGCGCGTGTGTGTGTGTGTAAGTTGACCGAGAGAGGGAACACAGTACATCGGAGAGCTGCTATAGAAAGTAGTGAAAGGACTCCTGCTCTCTAGATGGTTCTCTGGCTCTGCTGCAACGCGATAGTCAATACCAGCTTTAGTTTGGTAATCAATCAAGACTTCACTTATTGCCAGGCAAAGTGGCAGATAAGGGGAGGGTGGCTATGCTGCACTGAGTAAGGTCTACACACACAGCACAGAGGGCTGGTTCAGAGCTGGAACAGACTGGCTCTCCCACAGCCATAACTGTGTTGCACTTATATGTAATCTGTATGCTTCCGGAATCATGACATGAGTTCGTCTAGATTGATTTGAGTGGGTTTAAGGAAGCTTGTCATTGCTGGTGTGTCAGCCAGGCCGGTTTGAGCCAGTTGAACCAGACTGGGTGTGGGATGTTTGACAGTGTGATGAAGGAAGCAGAGGACAAGCCAGGTGGGAATGCTAATGAGGTTCTGGACTGCCCAGCTAGGGAGAGACTCTGGGCCCAACAGCACCTTCCAGAACCTGCCTAACATTGAAAACCTCGGTTCTGACCTTGGAACACTGTCTGCGTCCAAACCACACTCTCCTATGAGTCTCCTCTGGGCTCATGTTGGTTCCTGTGCTTTCTCTCTCTCTCTCTCTCTCTCTCTCTCTCTCTCTCTCTCTCTCTCTCTCTTTCTTTCTTTCTCTTTCTGTCTCTCAGTCTCTCTCTTTCTCTCTTTCTTTCTCTTTCTGTCTCT
The DNA here is from genome assembly GCA_036571765.1 of Plecoglossus altivelis. Lineage (NCBI taxonomy): Eukaryota > Metazoa > Chordata > Actinopteri > Osmeriformes > Plecoglossidae > Plecoglossus > Plecoglossus altivelis. Next base: position 14,229,728 of record BROE01000005.1, read on the forward strand.
CAGTCTCTCTCTTTCTCTGTCTCTCTCTTGTTTATCTCGCTCTTTCTCTCTCGCTCTCTCTTTTTTGCTCTCTGTTATGACTTAGTCTCTTTCTCAATCGCTCATCTGTCTGTCTCGTTGCTCACTCAGTTAATTCTATGTTTTCCTTGCTCATTCTTGTCTTTCCCTAACGCCTCTCTCTCTCTCCCCCTCCCCTCTCTCTCTCTCTCTCTCTCTCTCTTTCCGTTCTGCAGATCTGTCCAGCCTCTGGAACACACAGCCACGAAGTGACCAGGAGCCACCACCAAGCATGTCGGGCTGCCATTACCCTCCATCTTTCTACTGCTCCTCCTCTTTCTCTTCATCATCCTCCCCTACAGTGCTGCCTGGCCTGACACAGACAGCGTTTATCCGAAGAGAGAGATGAACTGAAGCACGGTGATACGTACCCTGGAAGCAAACACACACACACACACACAGACCTGAAGAGCCAGAAGAGACAGAGGGATGGACACACTCGGATCCATAACCTTGTCCTCCTCATCCTCCGTGTTATACTCATGTATTATTTTGGCTTTATCTTTTGTATCTGTACATAACGCAATTAAAAAAATCTTATAGTTTTGTACATGTAATTTTTATGGTGTGTGAACATTTTCTAGTAAAAAAAAAGAAGAAAAAAAAAAAGTCCTTTGTGTCGAATTACTTCCTGTTTGTAGTTGTGCTAAATCATCATATTACTGAATTGCAAGGCTTATATAGCGGAACACCAGCAGCAGTTCCTTGTGTTCCATTTCTATTGATCCATCACGCCAAGTCTTGAAGGTGTAGTGAGTGCCTTTGACCACCGGGGCGCTGCTCACAGTCTGAGACAGAACTACACATTTGCTGTCAGGAAGGAATGCAAACAGACAGGAATCACAGCTGCTGTGTTGTCTACTGTCGACGGACTGTTCTTTTCCATCCTCGTCACTTCGTTCCTGCTTCAGATGTGTCTGCAGGAAGTGATGTTGGTCCACAGAGTGCTGTCTTGGCTGATTATTGATGATGCATGGTACTAACGCAGAGGCATGATTGATTCCGACAAACATTTACAGAACTTATGGCAACGCATCTCACATCCTGATGTAGGGTTTCTTTTACACATTCTTCACTTGTTTTTTGTCTTCTTGCCTGTCTACCCTCCCCACTTTTCCTCTCCAATCCCTTCCTCCCCTCTCTTGTCCCCCCACTTCTCCAGTCTCCTCTATTCTCTCCTCTGTCTTCTCCTCTATCTGCCCCTCTCCTACTCTCCCCTCCATCCTCCTCTACCCCTCCTGCCCCTCCCTCTCTGTGGATACTTCATAATGTGCTGGACCCTGAAAGAGTGTCTCCGGTGCGGATTGGTTCTCATAAAACAAACGGTGTGAGATGCTAAGCCCTTCTTCTCCTGGCCAGAGTCCTAACCTTGGACCCGCTCAATATCCGTTCCAGCGCCTCTCTGCTTCAGCTGTGTCCTTCTCCCCTTGATGAATTCCGAAGAAAACGAGAGAGAAAGCAAAGCTAATTAAATGTTCAAGGATGTTTCATGTTATTATGCAAGAAGTTGGAAAGCGATGGACTTGGAGAGACGGGCGAGAGAGAGGTGACGTGGAGACGAGAGCGAGGGAGAAGGATGGGCGATGAAGGGAGAAAGAGGTGGGTGGGAGAAAGGAGAGATGGAGAGAGGTGATGCCAGAGAGCTGGGTGGAGATGTAGGAGGTTTAGGAAGAGTGGAGTGTGAAGGAGAGAGGAGTAGTGAAGGAAGAGGGACCAGGATAGGAAAGCAAAGAAACAAATAAAGGATGTGACACCAAAGGAGGGAGAATGGAGAGAGGGTGAGAGATGAGGAAATGAAAAACAGTGGGTGGTCTTCTTCCTTTCTCACATTGCTCTCATGCTGGTGTTGTTCCAAGGTAGGGAGATACAGCCAATGACAGCTAATGACCGGCAAAGTCAACACTCCATCAGTGCCTGAGCTGCAATCCAGGCTTGTGACATCAGAGAGCTGTGCTTGGGGACAGGGCCTGAGCCAGGGCAGGAGGGGGGCTGAGGGATGGAGGGAGGAGGGGATGAAGGCAGAGGGAGGGAGGGAGATAAGCCCCTTTAGGGACAGTTTCGAAGGAGGCAGTGTTTGATCTTCTTCTCCGGAACCTGTCTCAATCACCTTCCCTCTTGGCTGGAATACACACACGTACACTCTTCTTCCCTGGAGAGGGTCCCTCTTCTCTCTCTCTCTCTTTCTTTTTTCACTCTCCCTCTCTCTCTCTCTCCCTCTCTCTCCCTCTCTCTCTCTCTCTCTCTCTCTCTCTCTCTCTCTCTCCATCTTTATGTGATGAGTCAACTACTGGACCATTGAAAGGTAAATACTGTTAAATTCATTCCCATTGACTTGCAGGTGAAGAGTGTGTGCGTGGTGGGGGAGGGGGTGCTGGCTAGGACCAGATGCAGGTGGAGAGAGTCTGAGAGGGAAGGTGGGGGGGTGGAGGTGTGCATTGGAGTGGACAGAAGCAGGTTAGTATACCCTCAGAGGACAGTGGCTGCTCAGACCTTGAGTTCACCTGCAGGGGTCAGGGGTTCTGGTGTAGCAGGACACTACTGCATATGAGCACAACACACACACTCATACACACACACGTGCGTTCTCTA
>BROE01000005.1:14247152-14259661 GCA_036571765.1 Plecoglossus altivelis
TAGGTGGGGAGTTAACTGGGTTAGGTGGGGCATCATGGTGTGGTATCTGTGGTGTGTCTGTGTGTAGCTGTGGTGGTTGTATTCTTGTATGTTTGTGGGAGTGGGGATATTATTTTTGTGTTCATGTGCGTGTTTTCCGTATCCCTATGTGGGTGTGCTGTCTCTGTCATTAATAATGTGTGTATGTGTGAAGGTCTAATTATTGATCTGACCAAGTGTCGTTAGTGTACAGTACAGCCGTCAGTGCGAGTGGGACTGTCTGATAGTGCTGTAACCTATTTCATCTGTTCCCCGGTATCGTCATGGTGATTGAACTGTCACAGTTTGCGATAAGCTGTAGTTGAGCGAAGGGATATTTTGGGATGTTAAATTGGAAGTGTTTTGACAGACAGCCTGCAGGCAGAACTGGGTCCTTTCTGATGTGGCAGAAACTGTTGAATCCAACTTTTTCAACTGAAGGTTTGTGCTAACAAAAATGTTGCAATCACGTCTCTTCCACTGTGGAGGTTGTGAGTGCTTCATTTACAGAAGCTCTGCTGGTCTGAAGTGGCTCCATCTGCGCTCTCAGATGCTCTTCCTCTATGACTCTTTACAGAGATGATATACAGACCGTTTACAGCTCCAGTAAGGTGTGTGTGTACGTGTGTGTGTGTGTGTGTGTGTGTGTAAGACAGAGAGAGAAAGAGGTAACAGGACAGGTTGTTGTTTGCCAAAATACATCTCACTATCATTCTCCTGTTCTCTCGTGTGAAGATCAGAGAGGAGAACCCTGAGTTGTTCTGCCAGAACTAGTTGCATTCTTACTTTGGAGAGCAAGGTGCTGGCTTCGACTGACACACGCTCTCTCTCTCTTCTCTCTCTCCTCTCTCTCTCACACTCTCTATCTCTCTCTCCCTCTCCCTCTCCCTCTCTCTCTCGCTCTCTCACACACACACAGACACCTGTTCACATACACACACTACTTCGGTGCTCTCCACATCACAGGCACAGAACTTCAGTTCACCTCCATGCTGATGACCTTATGTACACACTGTCTTCCACGCACGCTTTGCAAACACACACACACACACAGTTTACCTGCCGGATAGAGGCAGGAGGCATCGGCTCACGCTAACATTCTGACACGAAAACGCAGAACGGGAGAGGAGAGTGAAGTGAGAGTAGGAAAGCTGAAGGAACACAATTATTTGGTGAGGAAGCCAAACCCTGCAACCCAAACAGCGGGTGATGAACAAACAATTAGAGGACAGGGTTTCTGGCTGCTTGTGTATACCCCTCACACAGCCAGCCCAGGGGGGAAGCTGGCCAAGCAGCCGCCAACACAACACACTAACTGGCCCTCCAAGGCATTTGGCTTTCACGCTGCAGTGCCTGAACATTGATGTTGAATACGGGGAAGCTCAATTATACCAACAGACTCCAGGGCAATTGGTTAGTCTTGAGTTTTTTTGTGTGTTCTCTATGTGTGTGTTTTGTTGGGGTGGTTTTGGAGGATGGAATTGTTCCTTGCGATACTTGAGTGTAGCGTCAGCCTGCTGTGCTTGCATGTAACATCGGATAGCCTATGCTAACACGCCTGTTGAATTAGATACTGTAGTGGGTTGCTTGTGCTAATGTAGAAGGTTACAGACGTCAGCTGCTTGCCAGTCCTCCCAATCTTCTCTCTTACTGGCGCTGTATCCCTGGACCTGTGTGTCTGCAAGACTGGCTACTAGCCAACTGTGGAAACAATTTTTTTTTTCCCAGAGCAGCAACACTCCAAATTGTGTTGTATACAATTATAAACTTTGTGGGTGTGCACATGTGCTTGTTTATGTGTGTGTGTGTGTGTGTGTGTAAGGAAGAGAGAGGGTGGGGTGGATGGTTCAGTGATATATAACAGCTAAATGTGTCGCTACATCTAGATAAGCGAAAAGGAGTGGGGAGAGACAGCGAGAAATAAAGAAAGAAATAAGACACCGGTGACACCGTGAGGAAGAGAGAGGCACAGAGAGAGGAAGAGAGAGGCACAGAGAGAGGAAGAGAGAGGCACAGAGAGAGGAAGAGAGAGGCACAGAGAGAGGGAGAGAGAGGCACAGAGAGAGGGAGAGAGTGGGAGAGAGAGGCACAGAGAGGGAGAGAGGGAGAGGCACAGAGAGAGGGAGAGAGAGGCACAGTGAGAGGGACAGAGAGGCACAAGGACACAGGCACGGAGAGAGGGACAGAGAGGGAGACAGAGGCACAAGGATAGAGGCACAGACAGAGGCACAGAGAGAGGGAGAGAGAGGGAGAGTTACAAGGACAGAAGGAGAGATGGAGAGAGAGGCACAGACATGGAGAGAGAGGCACAGAGAGAGGGAGAGGCACAGAGAGTGAGAGAGAGGCACACAGCGAGGGAGGGAGAGGCACAGAGAGAAGGGAGAGAGAGGCACAGAAAGGGGGAGAGAGATGCACAGAAAGGGGGAGAGAGGCACAGAGATGGAGCGAGAGGCACAGAGAGAGGGAGAGAGAGAGGCACAGAGAGAGCGAGAGAGAGGCAGAGAAAGAGAGGCAGAGACACAGGTAGAGACAGGCACAGAGAGAGAGGCAAAGCGAGAGGGAGGGAGAGACAGAGAGAGAGAAGCACAGAGAAGAGGGAGAGGCACAGAGAAAGAGGTGCAGATAGAGAGGTGTAGAGAGAGAGGCACAGAGAGCGAGAGAGAAAGAGAGAGAGAGAGAGAGAGAGAGAGAGAGAGAGAGGCACAGAGAGAGGGAGGGAGCGAGGAGAGTGTTGTAACCCATCTCTGTCAGTCTGTCTCTTCAAGGTCAGGGAGCGGCAGAGCTGAGAGGAGGGCGTGGGGGGGGGCTTGGTCAACATGCAGACAAGAGGGTAGAGGAGCGAAGGAGGAGAGGGAGAGGTGATAAAAGGAGGAGAGACACTGAGAGGGATGAGAGAAAAAGATGACTTAAAAAGAGACGGAACAAGAACACAAAGAACCTGGTTTGGTTGAAGATGAGTGGAGGGATGGAGAATGTTGGCACAGACACACAGAAGAGAGATAGGATGATAAGTGGATATGAGTTTGTATGTGAATGCATGTCGGCATGTGCCCACGGCCTTGGGGCATCAAGGGAACGCTGTTTACAATGAAGAGAATACAATGTCCCACTCACACAATTCATCAATAGTGGCAGCATACCACTGAAAGGAAAATATTTCGAATCTACTTTTCCAATCAATTTTATGATTGCCTGGAACCGTCCTTTATTCGATTATGAGCGTGCAAAAAAAACAGACTGTTTTGAGCACAAGTCCATCTCCTATCCGTGGAAGAGCAGATGGTGGTAGCAGTGTCCATGCTGTGATAATGTGTGTCTGTTTAAGCCAAGCCTTGTTCTTGTCAGACGGTGAATAGACAGACAGACTGACAAAGGCAAATACACGGACAGACATGCAGACCGCCTTGGAAACAAACAAGGTGGATAGACAGCCACTCAGCCAAACAGACATACTCAGAGAGAGCAGGACTGGAGAGGAGAAGGCAGAAGAGCCGAGAGCAAAGGAGGAGGGAAGGAGAGGAGGGGACGTATGCTTTGTGATCGCTGCAACACCTCCAGACGGAGCTTTCAATCCCTCCCAAGGACGCCTTGACTGGCCTTTATTCTGCCTGTTCCATGTCTGAATTTGGCCCTGACAAACTCTTCAGAGGTGCTTTTCTCCTCTCTCTCTCTCTCTCTCTCTCTCTCTCTCCTTCTCTCCTTCTCTCTCCTTTTCCTCTCTTTCGCCCTCTCCATGTCTCTCTCTCTTTACACTTTCTCATGACACATTCATCTCTTTTCTTTGCTTTCATGCCAGGACGATGGCAGTTCTAGGTCTCACACACATTCACCTTGTGACAGAGCACCCCATCACACACAGTACACTGTGTGGAGCACCTCCGCACACGCACGCACGCACACACACACGCTCAATACAAAGCTACCTGCACGACCCCACAAGGCACACACTTCTCGCTTTCGTGCAAACACAAGCAACACAAACTATAAAAACACACTCGCACAGCCACCTAGAAAGCACACACGCACGCGCACGCACACAGCCCAGTATTTCGGCGGCTGTGAGTGTAAAGAAGCCCACAGTCCCTGTGAATATAGATGAGAGACCCTGACATTTCTAGTTATGGCTGGCCCTTATGCACCCATAACTCACTGTTACCGCCTCTAAAGCAAACAGTGTCTCTGTGTGTATGGAAGCTACCAGTGTGTGCACATGTGTGCGGGTGTGTGTGTGGGGCTGGCACAGCCGTGTGCTGTGGCAAGTCTGTAGATTTGTTCACACAAACTCTCATGGACAGATATACATGCATATGTATATATATATATATATACACAGTAATTATATTTATGTATAAATATTTATATATATCCAGAGAACCACAAATACAATACTTTGTCTCACTGGCACTGGATGGCTTTCCCTGAGCCTGTTGCTCTTTCTCTCGATCTTCATCTCTCTCAAGTCTCCCTCTTTCTCCCAATTGGGCTCTTTGTATGGGTCTCTTTCTGTCTCATTCTGCCTCTCTCTCTCTCCCTGTCACTCTTTCTACGTCTCTCTCTCTCTCTCTTCATTCTGCAATGAAATTGTGCTGTTGGCTGAGCTTGCTGGCGGCAGCGTGTCTCCTCAGGGTCGTCTCTGCGGTCCTTCATCATGTCGTTGAGGCAGCAGCGCCTCACCATCTTCCATTTAACCAGTTAGCACTTGTGTGCCCTGGCGAATATTCCTGCCTGTTGATGTTGCCTGTGAGCGACTGGAGGCTCAAATCAAATCAGAGTTCCATTATGTTGTGATGCGTGGGCTTGCTCTCCTGTTTCTGTGCCCCTGATCACCAACGGACACCAGCAAAGGCAGCAGCGAGTGGCTTCACGTCGGCTTGTGTTCATCCTGATATCGCTTGGATACTCGGAGATCGTGACTGCAGGAGAGAGGGTAGGAACCAAATCCACAGCTCCTCTACCTTTCAGCCAATGGCTGCTAACACGCCTCTGAATGAAGCAGGACTGATTAAGGCATCTCCAAGCAACTTCACTCAGCAGATGTATCTACAGTCAGTCATCCCCTCACCATTCCGCCTCTCCATTTCTCTCCCTCTCTCCCCCGACCTCCCATCCCTCCATCCCTCTCTCCCCCATATCCCCACCATCTTCCCTCCCACTATTTGTCTTTCCCTTCATCCCTCTCTCCCTTCATCCCTCCATCCCTCTCTCGCTTCATCCCTCCATCCTTTCGCTCTTCATCCATCCATCCCACTCTCCCCTCATCCATTCATCCCTCTCTCCATTCATCCCCCTATCCCTCTTTGCCTCCATCCCTCTCTTCCCTCCTTCATACATCCCTCTCTCACAATTTCCCTCTCTCCTTCTCTCCCCTTATCCCTCCTTTTCTCCCTCCTTCCATCCCTCTCTCCCCTTATCCCTTTTCCCCTCGTCCCTCTCTCCCCTTATGCCTCCATCCCTCTCTCCCTCCATCTCTCTTTACCTCCACCCCTCTCTCCCTCTCTGATTCCCTGCTCCCCTGTCTCACAGGTGTACTACTGCCCTCTAGTGACACAAGTGGGAAGTCTGTCTGACTGTGTGACATTTTGAGACCTTAACGGTTTCAAGAACTATGTTAACCATACCCCAGGTATACTAAAGCTACCTTGATCACACTGTACACATTCTAGATGTAAGTATATTCAGCCAGTAACTACACTGGTGTTTGAATAGGTGTTGTTAGTGAAGCACACACAAACCCATCATGTATAAATCCTTACACTGACACACACACACACACATTGACACGCATAAACTGACTCACACTACTGTGATCCTGCAGCATCATTTACAGTTTACCTTAGTATGATCTGCTTTACTGGATTTGTTATTCTTATCAGATTTCTACATTAACTTATCTCTGTCAGTGTGTCTGTATGTGTGTGTGTGTTTGTGTGTGCGTGTGTGTGTGTGTGTGAGTGTGTGGCGTGTGTGTGTGCGTGTGTGAGTGTGCGGCGTGTGGGTGTATGTGTGTGTATGTGTGTGTGCGTGTATGTGTGTGTGTGTGTGTGCGTGTGTGTGCGTGTGTGCGTGTGTGTGTGCGTACGTGTGCTCAAATGTGTGAGCGCCCGTCTGCTTGATGAGTCACTGAAACGTAAATGTTCGATGCGTTTCCTGGAAGACCTGTTTCTCAACAGAGACTCCTCCTCGTCATGTGCATGGAGACATCCTCCATTACCTGGTTAGTCACACACGTACACAAACACTTGCATCCAAAGCAATACTACGCAATTGACAAACACACATCGTCCAAGGAACGATCTGACCATGGACGCCTTGTCTGATCAAATACTGACCAGACTGCCTTTATCACTCTGACCCCTGGAACTCTGGTGGATCTGCCTTGCCTGGTACATATGTTGTTTTCCACATCGCCTGAACAAAAATGAAACATGATGATGGAAAACGCCCGGTGTTGGAAATCACAGCAGAGTAGATGTGTTGCTGAGCAACCCAACACACTCCTGGTTTCAGGATCCTTTCAGTGAGACCAAGGAATTATCAAGCCTGAGAAACTCTCTGCCATTCTGGTTTTGGGAAGTCCAGTCGCCCATGTCATGTGACCGGGCACCTGAGGACAGACAGATGGGCGTCGTTGCCAAGTCACGGCGCTGCCATGACGATGACACCATCGCACAGGGACAGGAAGCTCTGCTGTGAGAAAGGGGAAACAGACCTGGACCTGGGCTCACCTTGGAGAACCGTGCTACCACAGAGTTTTGTCTAACGCTACAAGGAAAACCCCATACACACACAAACACACACACACATACACACACACACACATACACACACACACACATAACCACAAACACACACACACTACACACACACACAACACCCACATACACATCACACACACCCACACCACTACTCCCACACACACACAAACCACACCTTCCAAAACACATACCACACAACACATAAACTACATCATCATCAATCAAAACACACACATATACACACCTTACACACCTCCACCCTCAAACACACATACATACACATAATACTACACAACACACACATCACATATACACATGACACACACACTACATACACACATATACACACATACACACATACATATACATACTACCCACACACATAACCAATACCCCATACACACACACAGACCAGACAATCACACACACACACATACTACATACATATATCATCATATACACATCACACACCACACAAACAACACACACACACACACACACGCTGACTGGTAGTTGTTTGAGCCAGCCATGGTTGTTTATCAATGTCTGTGTGGATCACGTGTATATTGCTTTTGTGTGTGTGTGTGTCTGTGTGTCTGTGTGTGTGTGTGTGTGGTGTGTTGTATGTTGTGTGTGTGTGTGGCGTATGTGTGGTGTGGTATGTATATATGTTGTGTTGTGTGTCTGTTGTGTGTACGTTGTGTGTATGTGTGTGTATGTGTGTGTATGTATGTATGTATGTATGTGTGTATGTGTGTATATATATGTACGTGTGTGTGTGTATGTGTTTATATGTGTGTGTGTGTGTGTGTGTGTGTGGTGTGTGTGTATGTGTGTGTATGTGTGTGTATGTATTTATGTGTATGTGTATGTATGTGTGTGTATGTGTGTTTGTATGTGTGTGTGTGTGTGTGTGTGTGTATGTGTGTGTGTCCGTATGTGTATGTGTGTATGTGTGTGTGTGTGTGCGTATGTGTGTGTGTGTCTGTGTGTGTGTGTGTGTATGTGTGTGTGTGTGTGTGTGTGTGTGTGTGTGTGTGTGTGTGTGTGTGTGTGTGTGTGTGTGTACGTGTGTGGTTAGAGGCGAGGCTGCTCACGTTCATTTCTCCAGTTATTGTAGTTCATGTATAACTCTGACTCATCTGTTCTTGGATGTGACATACACTCTATTACTTATACTACACACGCGTTTATGTGTGTGTGTGTGTGTGTATATGTATGCGTGTATTTGTGTGTGTCTGCGTGCCCCAGTATCAGTGATGATGACTAGCTGTGAAGGCTCACCACACTCCCAGCAGTTCCCGTCGTATGGGACTGCATGGCCACGATGAAACATGAAGAGAGAGCTGCTTGTTGGTTACAAGTCAACCAAGTGGGCCTTTCAAATGTACAGTTACACACTTTACACCAGAAATAATGATGCTGGCGGGTGATGAGGGGACAGTGCTGATCTAGGGAGGGTGACAGTGGGCATGGATCTAATCTGATGATCTAGGGAGGGTGACAGTGGGCATGGGTCTAATCTGATGATCTAGGGAGGGTGGCAGTGGGCATGGATCTAATCTGATGATCTAGGGAGGGTGACAGTGGGCATGGATCTAATCTGATTATCTAGGGAGGGTGACAGTGGGCATGGATCTAATCTGATGATCTAGGGAGGGTGACAGTGGGCATGGTTCTAATCTCCTTCCAAACCACAGACAGCAGCAACAGTCCCTTCACACTGAGATGAATTCAAGCTATGGCTTCCCAATCTGCAGTGTCATGTTCTGGCCCTGAGCTAAAGGCAGTTCCCTCAGTAGTATTTTGTGTAAGTGTCTAACTAATGTCTGACTGGAGGTTTCCCATCACCTGCAGGCTCAGAACAACAGCCTGTGTTCACTTTTTGCCACATTAAGACAGTCTCTTTGTTAAAATTCCGCTACTTCCTGTTGTCGACTGGATTCTTTGTGCTGTGCAGTTACCACAGACCGCTTTGACCAACAGCAGTGGTGGCCCAGCCTGGTAAGTCCCATCTCCTGGTTAATGTTACAACAGATGTGCTATCTCGACATAGTTCAACAGTACATTGTGTGCTGTTAAACATGTTCATGATACAGAATGTCGTCACGTTTGAGCCTCAGGGGATTGTCCTTCTCCTGACTGGCCACTAGGGGGGGCTCCAGCTGAGCCTCAGGCTGCAGTCTGCTGCTGTTGAAGTGGTCCTGTACCTGACCTCTGCAGACCACTGTGGCACCGATACCCTCAGGTCCAGACCTGTGCAGGTGTGAGGAGGTGACGAAAAGAGATGATCCAGGAAATGGAAATGAGGAAGACAGGATGGACTCTCCTGCACGTGATGTCCTGTTGTTGAGATACTTCAACACTGTGTGCTGGTTGCTCATATAGACACCTTGCAGGGAGAGGAAATCTGATTTGCAAGGTGAGCAGTTACACATGGAAACTTGCATGAACTCTCTCTTTCTCTCTGTCCCACACACAAACACATGAGATCAGGTTTCGTGGCGACAGACCAGGTGGAACTCAAGGAATGTTGGATAATGATCCTCTTTCAGCTGGCAGCCACTGTCAAACAGCAGCAATTTATGACTGTGGTTTACTTGCTTCAAGGAATATTGTTTTCAGAAAAGGCATAATTCTGCTACTCAATCTATCAAAGTCACTCACACTGACACACACACACACACACTCACACTGACACACACACATACACACTGACACACACACACACACACTCACACTGACACACACACATACACACTGACACACACACACACACACACACACACAGACACACACACACACATACACAGTCTCGTATGCTCTTCATTGCACACACACACACATATACACACAAGCATTCTTGTATCCATGCTCTCACACACACACACACACACACACACACGTAACGAACCTTGACGTCCCTGACCTCCGTTAAAGGATCACGTGCGACTGAAGGTATGATATGCTTCTTTCAAGCACAGGAAAGAGGTTTTCACTTCCTGTTTTTGCTGGAGCAAGAAATCTGAGGCAAAACGAGTCAAATCAGTCATATTACTGGCTGAACATCCTCCTTCCTGACTGTGTATGTAACTTAGAGACTGCGTATTCTCGGGTATGACTGCATATTCACCGTGCTGACTGGATTTACTGCCTGTTTCCTGGTCTGAGGTAGATGCTTCCTGCTGCCTGCTTCTCTTCCTTGTTGACTGTCTCTCCCACTTCTCTCTTCCCGTCTTCGAGTCTTGCTCCAACTTTGTCTGATGAACAGTCATAATGCAATACCATTCATCTGGCTTCCTTTACATCTCTCCTCCATCCTCCTCTCCTCCATCTGTTCCTCCATCCTCCACTCCTCCATCCTCTCTTCCATCCACTCCTCCATCCTCCTCTCCTCCATCCTCTCCTCCATCCACTTCTCCTCCATCCTCCTCTCCTCCATCCTCTCCTCCATCCTCCTCTCCTCCATCCACCTCCCCTCGTCCCTGTTGTGTTCACGTGGGCCCTGCTCACCAGAAAACATGTCTGAGGCCAGAGAGTGTGGTGCTCGTGGAATGTGTTCAGTCAAGAGAATGGGAGGGGGTGGGTTTCCTGGATGGGGCTGGGTCGGGCCCGGGTGGGCTAACGCAAGGGGTTGTGGTTGATAGATTTGGCTTGGAACATGAGGCTCCCAGGCTGAACGGTGGTTGCTGGGGCTTTGAGGAGGCGGGGGGTGGGTGGGCGGCGTTCGGGGAGGTTGTAAGGCGTAAGGGAGTGGGAGGGTTGAGGAGGGGTTGTGGGGGAGAGGAGGAAGTGTGGGGGGAGAAGGAGGGGTTGTGGGGGTAGAAGGCCAGGGAAGGATCAGGTGCTATAAACACCATGTCTCTCTGTCATTGCTGCTCCACTGGCACCCAAACTACAGGAAACAATACCCAGCTCCACCTGAGATCACAAACCTGATCCTGTACCAACACCCAGGGCAGAGGGGGCGCACACGTGCGCGTGTGCCTGTGTGTGTGTGTGTGTGTGTGTGTATGGGAGAGAGGGTGTAGAGAGTGTGAGGTGTGTTGGACGTGGGGATGAGGGAGGAGAGAAGGAGCTGAGCCGCAGGAAAGGTGTGGCAGGGGGAGAGGGAGCGAGTGTAAAAAAGACAAGTTCAGACTGGATTGACAGAACGGCTGGAAAAGGAAAGTGGAGAAGAAGAGGAGACAAGAGGTCAAGAGAGGAGAAGAGGGGAGAGGAGGGGAGAATAGGGGAGAGGAAAGGAGAGGAGGGGAGAGGAGAGGAGGGGAGAGGAGAAGAGAGGAGAGGAGAGGAAGGGAGAGGAGAAGAGAGGAGAGGAGAGGAGAGGAGAAGAGAGGAGGGGAGAGGAGAGGAGAGGAGAGGAGGGGAGAGGAGAAGAGAAGAGGGGAGAAGCAGAGATGGGAGAGCCGTAGAGGGGAGAGGAGAGGAGGGGAGAAGAGAGGAGAGGAGAAAAGGGGAGAGGAAGAGATAGGAGAACAGTGGAGGGGAGAGGAGAGGAGAAGAGGGGAGAAGAGAGGAGGAGAGGGGAGAAGAAGAGATAGGAGAGCAGTAGAGTGGACAGGAGAGGAGAGGAGAGGAGAGGAGGGGAGAAGGGAGGAGAAGAGGGGAGAAGAAGAGATAAGAGAGCAGTAGAGGGGAGAGGAGAGGAGAAGAAAGGAGAGAAGGGGAGAGGAGAGTGAGGCCTGTCATATCACCAGTAAGCCAGAACAGACACACACACAACAGCATATCTATGCACACATTCACAAACACCCTCTCACACACATGCACACACAAACATTTACCTAAGCTCTGAGGTACATGTGAACATAAACCTTCCCAAATGTTTTGAACAATTCCAAGAAATATGACGATAGCAAGTAGATAACCGGGAGGACAACACAACCATTGGCTGCATAAAAGAAAAGAGTGGATTGGCTTCACACAAGAACTCTTAACTTCATCAGTCAAGCCCCAAATGTTGGCTGCATCATGTCTCCTTCTCTTGTGTGTTCTGCAGCTGTAGAACATTCACCCCGCAGGTTGATAAGTAAAGAGATCAGAGGTCGGTAGGTTCGATCCCCCCCACACATGGCGTCCGAAGAATGAGCTAGCGATTCATAGACTCGGCTCATGGACAGCTGAATAATATGGGTCGACGATATGAGTCTAGCTGCCTCGCCACCCAGACACTGTCGCGCTTGGTTGAGTCACCTGGGTACTAACACGGAGTCAACAAAACGAGGGAGACCGAGAAAACAATTTCACTTTACACTCATTTCGTTTCGCACACGTGCGCTTGAGGACGGGCGGGCAAGCACAGCAAAACCTGAGAGTGGGAGTGAGAGAACGGCGTTGAGCGAACTCTGAGTGTCAGGATGTTGCCTGTCTGTTTCTGAGTGACTGGTTCCTCACTGCTGCAACTCATATCAAGGACTCAGGTGCCTCGCGCAGACACAGCACTCCTGTGGTTTATCGACGTATATAATATGTATATAGTGTATATAGTCCGTATATAATTCTGATATATATTTCACAAGAAAGTAAACATTGCTCTGTCAAAAATATTTGGTTTCACAGGATACACTGTACCTTATTTTGTGAACATGTACATTGTAAACACTTTATTCTGTGAAGAACTGCATGCTGTTATATGTGCATGTGATATCTAATGGTTGATACCCAATTATTAAATTATTATTATTATTATCATTATTATTATTATATACATTAGAAATGCTTACATCCCCTGTT
>BROE01000005.1:14259908-14273242 GCA_036571765.1 Plecoglossus altivelis
AGTGTCAGGATGTTGCCTGTCTGTTTCTGAGTGACTGGTTCCTCGCTGCTGCAACTCATATCAAGGACTCAGGTGCCTCGCACAGACACAGCACTCCTGTGGTTTATCGACGTATATAATATGTATATAGTCCATATATAATTCTGATATATATTTCACAAGAAAGTAAACATTGATCTGTCAAAAATATTTGGTTTCACAGGATACACTGTACCTTATTTTGTGAACATGTACATTGTAAACACTTTATTCTGTGAAGAACTGCAATGCTGTTATATGTGCATGTGATATCTAATGGTTGATACCCAATTATTAAATTATTATTATTATTATCATCATTATAATTTATATTACCATTAGAAATGCTTACATCCCCTGTTTACGTCTCTTTTAAATGTGTGTGGAGGGGAAAGGGGGCCAATTTACCGGTCTTTCTAGAGAACCAACTGGCCTTTGGTACAAATAAATAAATGAGAGTATGGAGAATATTATCTGATTACTCCCTTTAATGCCCCCATTTGGAGAAGAGAAGAAAAAATGAAACAAGGAGAGAACGAAACGAGAGAGAGAGAGAGCAAACGGACTCATAAATAAACCATGGAAACAGTCTCTGAATGGAATACAGTATTCGTACAGAACCACAGCGGAACAGTAGAATGTTCCACTGGGGCGTATTCTGTTCCGAAAACTATTGTTTCTGACTTCCTTTCTGCCCTGTGATTGGACAATTCACAATCACTAGGTTAACCCCACCGTCTCCAGGGGGCTGAAGACGACCCCGCTCCCTGGGGACAGATGCGTGGGGGGGGGTGGAAATATTGAAGTTTGAGTCGTGGAACCATGACAACATCTACCTAAAAGGGGACATGCACAGGAAGCTACCCTGCTGTGGCTTTGTGTGTGTGTGTGTGTCTCTGTACTGTATATGTGTGCTGTGGGTGTGCTGGGTGTTTGTGAATGTGCGTGCATACGTGCACAAGACACAGACGCGAAGGCAGAAGGACAGAGAGAGGGAGAACTGACGGCATCAGAAGATGTTAGATGTCGATCTCTTTCCTGTTTTTCACATTCACCCTCCAACACGACTGTCTCATTCTGTCACTGTTTCCCCGGTCCTGCTGACGCCCACAGAGATGTTTCACGAGCTCAGTTGTGAACACTGTGTGAAACATCCACTGAAGGGGTCTGAAGGGGGTCTTGGTAGCTGAGGGTCATCTGAACCAGTTGGGTGGAGTGGTCCAACGGCGGGATTAAACACGTGTGGTTCTGGTCAGCTGGTCAGAGGACAACAATGCCATGCTAGAAAGTGTCAAAAGTCATTCATTTTGTGACACTAATCGTCTGAATTTGATTACTTTGCACAGTCAATGGCATCAAAATGCAACGGGTAAATGCAAGGTGAACGTTGGTGAAGATGACCTGGTGTTATGTAAGAGGACCTGTGCCTAATGTTTCTAGGAAAAGCTGACAGACAAGGGCCTCCTGCCCTCTTCCTCTGTCCACTCCTCCTCTTTCTGCCCTCTACCCTTCTTCCTCGGTGGTGGACAGATGTCCAGGGGTCCGGACAAGCCTTTAGGCCAGGTCATGAGATCGGTTGCCATAGAAAAACACTTGCGGTTAATGGAGCGAGATTGAGGTTAGCTTCACTCCCGACAATCACTCACATACACATAAGGCGTAACACACGCAAATATACACAAACACATGCAAATACACACAGATAAATACAGACTCTCAATCGAACTCACACGCATGTACAAACGCTCGCTCACGGTCGTTTAAGCATGGGTTAATGATCTTCTCCTGACTTACGTCAGTAAACTAGGCAGGGGCAAAGGTCAAATCTTGCGTCTGAATGACATGGCTCTCCCAGGCTGCAGCTTACATGTGTTTCAAATGCTCACACTCGAGACACTACGTCGTGTAGCGAAAGGACAGTCATGAAAACACTTCTGCTGGAACGTTACCACTTGACATTTGAACATATCCAAACACTCGCTAACTCACACAGACAGGCACATGCATGCACTTGTTCAGGTTGTCAGAAGTGACGAGGCAGGTGACAGGCCCACATAGCGCTAGTGTTGGCCCCTCCAGCCCTCACGCTCCCTCCCCCTCTCCCACAACAACAACAACCCTGATCTCCCAAAAAAAACACCTTCTCTTCTCACCCCAGTCAGCTGAAACCAGACACATTCTTTTATGCTTAGAGTGCTCTGCAAAGCAAATTGTTTCCCTCCGATTACTTTCATGGCTGACATAATTCATATAACGATGACAGAGTTCTTTTGTTAGTAAGAGTCAGATGAATAGCTGGCTCAATAGTGGCAGTGCTGTAGAATAGATCTGGGTCAGTAGTGGGATTAGGGGCGTTTTTTGCAGTTGCTAGGCCTCAGCGGTGTAAACAGTTAACACTCCTACGCGTGTTTTTAACTGGTCTAAAACCGGTAGCCGCCTCTCTGTGCACACACACACATACAGACACACACACACGCACGCACACATGCACGCACCCACGCACCTACACACATAAACGGACAGAATTATGCAGAAATGCACACACAACACACGCACAAGCACATATGGAACACACATACAAAACGAAACACACATGGACACACACACGACGCGTAGGTGCAGAGAGAACGGAACGAACAGCACCTTGTTTACCTAGACTGAGCTGGTGGAAGCGGTGACAGAGGAAAGCATTGAGGGATCGATTGGCGTCTTGCTTCACAGCGCGAGATGTACGGCCTGATATGAGCAGCGAGATACGACTCAGACACACACTTCATGACGAGGGGAAGAACAGCTACCAACAACAAAGGGCTGAGGGTGTAAAGCTTCTATCAAGTAACTTCTGCTACCAGGCTGGTCTCAGACCAGGTTAGTCTCAGACCAGGTTAGTCTCAGACCAGGCTAGTCTCAGACCAGGTTAGTCTCAGACCAGGTTTGTCTCAGACCAGGTTTGTCTCAGACCAGGTTTGTCTCAGACCAGGTTTGTCTCAGACCAGGTTTGTCTCAGACCAGGTTTGTCTCAGACCAGGTTTGTCTCAGACCAGGTTTGTCTCAGACCAGGTTTGTCTCAGACCAGGTTTGTCTCAGACCAGGTTTGTCTCAGACCAGGTTTGTCTCAGACCAGGTTTGTCTCAGACCAGGTTTGTCTCAGACCAGGTTTGTCTCAGACCAGGTTAGTCTCAGACCAGGTTAGTCTCAGACCAGGTTAGTCTCAGACCAGGTTAGTCTCAGACCAGGTTAGTCTCAGACCAGGTTAGTCTCAGACCAGGCTAGTCTCAGACCAGGTTAGTCTCAAACCAGGTAAGTCCGGATAGACTGTTCAAAGGGAGATGAGGGAGGGAGAGAGAACAACTTGTGTCGGTTTTGAAAAGAAACGTGTTAGAACCACGTAAACGAAGCATCTCAGTAATGACACGTGTTAGTGTCCGCTTTGTCATGAGTGTCTGAAGCGTCAAGTCATAGCAGCACCGTGAGTGGCAGGGGAGAAGGCGAGAGTTAGAGGGACGGGTGTTACGAACACCACCAGCAGGAGGGAGTAGAAGTGCATGAAATAAAACTCTCGCTGTTCCTCTTTCCACATGATGTGCCTGCGTAGAAGGAGCAGAAAGCATGATAATGATATTCATCTTTTATGAGGCTCGCATGGCCAGCAGACAGTGCTCTTCCCATTGATAATTCATGCTATGATAACGAGTTCTGACTAGTAGGTTAGTCGATCAGCCAGCAGGCTCTATGGCGTGTAGGCGCACACCAGCTTTCCACGTTCACGCGCATGGCTGTTCCCCTTCACACACACAGTGCACTCACACACACTGCAACACTCCGTACCAGACTGCAACCTCATAAAGTGACAAATAGTGTACCGCTGGCAATAACAGAGAAGCAAGAAAGAAATAAAAGTTGTAGAGAGGCACAGAGGAGGGGGGAAGGGGGGGGGGGGGGGGCGTGACGTCTGGCATGCGGATAGGGTAGGATCCTCAACACATGAGCAGACAGCTGTCTGCTTTTACTCTGCAGGACACAGAACGACTGTGGAGCCACTTCATAATGGTGGAGAGACACTGAATAAGGAGTGACCCCAATAAACGGCGGGTGCGTGTGAATGAGTGTGTGTTTGTGTCTTGTACAATGCATACTCAGACGACTGTACCAGCACACCACAAGCTTTCAGCTTCAGACAGACACTATCAGGAAATGGCTGTAACTCTGTAGTAAAACATTAGTCAGAGTCTGTGATTAGTTTACGGTGAAGGTGAAAGGGTAATGTCCACCAACAGCCTGCCCTGCTCTCTGACCTGACAGCTAGAAATCAACGCTCTACTGCCAGAACCACAAGTTGATATTTAACCGAGTTTCCAAGTTTAAAACTAGACCCTGGTCTCCCTGTGTGTGTGTGTGTATTTGTGTGTGTATGTGTGTGTGTCTCTGTCTTTCTGTCACTCTACCCTTTTCTCTCTCCCTCTCTCTTTTACTCAAATCTCTCTCTCAACTACCTGTTGTTACCCAATTCACCAGTCAACTACCTCTACCCCAGCTGTTCCCTGATCAGCATGTTGGGGTGCCCAAGTCCACCAATCAGCTTTATCTAGTCCCCAGGTCCACCAATCAGAAATCTCTCGTAACTTAGTTCATCAATCAGCTAGAGCCACTGATTTTTCTCAACTGAAGTGTTGTGGCTGAGATAAGACCCCAGCTGCAGGCTGTCCCATATATATATATCCACATGGCATTTTATTCTGTCTTGTAATGTTAGATTTATGATAGGCTAAGCCTGCACTTCCTGAATGATATCCACAGGTTGGTTGTTGGAAGGGGCGGGGTTTTGATTTCAGCAAAGCAGTGTGCATGTGTGTGTGTAAGTGGGTATGATTGTGTGTGTTCACGTTACATGAGTCTTTGTGTGTATGTGAGCTTGTGTGAGAGAAGGAGAGCTAAATTTGGTCGAAACCCCATCTACCACATAGCAAAAAGCCAGGTCCAAAAGTTTTCATTGGTGACATCATCTTGTCAGAACTCCAATGGATCCAGGGTCACGTGACCTTGTCTGGTGACTTGCCACCCTCAGCTCGCTGTTTAAGGAACACGCAGAAGAGGAAGTCAACTTGTTTATCAGTCGCATTATTTTTATACAGCCGCTTTCCACTCCCTGTCCTTTCACAGTGGAATCTGTGTGTGTGAGAGAGTTTGTGGCATCATAATATGTTAGACTTCAGCATCAGGTGGTCCGGATTTTCCGGACAAGCTTTAGCCTCTGCTGAAAAGGAAACAGATGAGGAACATGCCAGTTGAGACAGCGTTACACACTCACTTACCCACAAACACTAACACACACACACACTCTAACACACACTGACACACACTAAGACATGCACTCTAACACACACACACTAACACACACTAAGACATGCACTCTAACACACACACACACACACTAACACACACAGTCACACTAACACACGCAGTCACACTAACACATACTAACACATGCAGTACAATACACAGTAAGACACAGTAAGACACACTAACACACAGTAACACTCAGTGATAGACACACTAACACCCCCACACACACACAAACATTTATGCAGACATACACACATTCTCCCACCGGTACACACTCACAGTCACACATGTACACAGATGAGACACAGACACACGTGACATCTTTTTCCCTCAGACAGTGTTTCAATCACAGGACATAAGGTCAAAGGTGAGGAGATGATTCATCCAGTGAGATGGTGCGTCAGGTGTTTGCCAACTGTCTACCTCTCTGTGCCCCAACCAATTCTGAGACACTCTTTCTCACACACGCACTCCCCCCTCCCCCCCCCACACACAAGCAGAGGTGTGCATATGTTTATTGTCACTCAGAGACACGCACATGCATAAATACATGCACACACTCTCACTTTCTGACAGACACTCAAACACAAGCTCACACACACTAATACACACACAAGAATACTCACATAAACTCTCTCTCTGTGTCTCTCGCACTCACACACACGCACACACACACACACACACAAATATGCCTGGTTATTGCCAATGACTCTGGAGTCAATGAAATCCAAAAGAAGATGTTGATATTAAAGGGTGAGGTTTGTCATCATTTTCCGAAGAAGAAAAACACTAACCAGAAAAGATGTTTGGTGTTTGCCCCCATGGAATAGCTATGACATCAGCAATACGAACAAGCAAATATTTGCAGGGCAGTTGACCGCTGGGGTGTGTTTATTGTCCTCCAGGCCTAAAACAGTCCTGGTCTGGCCCAGGCCCAGGCATCCCCTCATGCCAGGCCCATCTGTTACAGGGTGGAACAGTGTTAGACCGCATCTTCCACAGGTACAGAGACAAGACAGTATCCCCACAAGGGACAGGGGCCAAACATGTGGTGAAGAGGGAGCGGGTGAGGAGGGGGAGGAGGGAGAGGTTGAGGCAGGGAGTGAGAGAGAGAGAAAGAGAGAGAGAGAGAGAAAGAGAGTGGGGGGATTTGTTGAGAGGTTGAGTGGTTGAGGGAGGGAAGGAGGGAGGGAGGAAATGAGGGAGGGCGAGGGATGGAGTGGGTGTAGCAAGATTGACTGTTGCGTGAGTGGGATGAAGATCCTGTATGAAAGTGGTCATGTGAATGTTTGTCTGGCTGGTGGGTGATGATGCGGGGGGGGGGGGGTTGAGCGCAAGTACTGGGTCGGGGAACAAGAAGTAAGAGAGCAAGTCTTGTGGGAGGGTTCTGGGTCAGGGCTCGCAAGGTCTCTTGGTGTCAGTCACTGCGATGTCTGCCCTGTGTGTGTGTGTGTTGTGTGAGAGAGAGCCCTGTGGTCGTCTGGTCATGGTTCATGGTCATCTCCTGCTTTAACCTCTGCTGGTGGAGGAAGCAAGTCATCACACCACTGCTTGGTGACAGCATGCTTTGTGTTGGCCACACTGATAATTGAAATAGCGTGTGCTCTTTATTTCAGTGCGTCTGTGGTATCAGCGAGTGTGTGTGTGTATTTGTAATATGGTTGGGTGTGTGGCGTAAGATGGCGTGGTTGTGAGTGAGTGTGTGTGTGTGGAAATGTAGACTTGAGAGTGCTTTGATCCTTATGTAAGTGTGTGTCTGTGCGTGACAGAAACTGGTTAAAACAACAAGGTATTAAACCATGGCATACTCAAGGTCTAAACAAAGAAATTGAGTGTCCAGGACAACCGGAGTGTCAAAAAGTTGATCTGAGAAGAAAATGACAAGTAACTGACAGGAATGCAGGCTAACCTGCCTATCTGGTACTTTCAACATAATTGATGCGTTGAGTGGCAAGGAGGAGGGGGGTGGGGTGGGGTGAACAAGTATGTGTGTGAACAGGTATTGATGTATTTGAAATAACACAATTCACACATTCATAATGCATGGGATTTTGAAGTCTGTTTAACATGGTTGACACCATCTTTGTGCGCATGGTGACTTCCAGTCACAGATAAGTCAGTACAGATAAAAAAAGAGGGAACTATGTTTGATTTGGACGAAGGCTTCCCCTTACCAAAGTGTTCCAGTAGCTTTGTAATAGCTTCCCTGCTGGGGTTTACTCCACATCAAGCACGCCCTAGGTGTTTGACAGTTTGTGCTAATATTTGACAGGATTTGGCCGAGGTCTGGTTCCTGCTGAATTCTTTCCAGGAGTCAGTGAGCAAGCAGTAGGACAAGTTGAGAATCAGCATTTTCCAAACTGAATTATTATGAGATGAAGTTGACGTGCTCATTTGGCAAACGCTTTTATCTTTAAGCCTGCGATAGTTGTATGATCTATCGCTTAGCTATACCCATCCCCAGCACAGTAGGAATGTTCTAGAGCTCATTTATCATCCAAACTCAACACAGGTCAGACCGGCAATCGATAACATCTCATCACCTCTGTACAGAATCCGACAGGGGCAGGGAGAAAATCCAGACACCTGATTTGCTGATCATGACACAGTGGAAAATAAACATATTAGACCTGAGTTCGAAGCTCAAAACGTTCGTCTGACTAAATCAATGACTGCATATAGTTACACTTTAACCTGCCGAGTAAAAAAGAAAGTAACAAACTACCATGCACGCAGAACTGTCTCCATGGAAGGGCGCTTCCTCTGGGCCTGTGGTCATGGTTACAGGAGCAGGGAGCCAGTGAGGAGCAGAGCAGCTCTGAAGCAACCAGGGCAACAATGGGAGGCTTGTGGCTGAGAGCCTTCACGCCATCTTCTTAGTCCTCTGCTGTTTATTTGACCTGCTCCCGCACCCCCTCCTCCTCTCCCCTCTACTCCCCCTCTCCTCTCGCACCTCCCCCTTCACCTCCCCCTCTTCTCCTCCTACCCCGTCCTCCTCCTTCTCTTCTGTGTCTTCTAACCCTGCTTCTCCCCCCCCACCTTCCACCCCTTTTCCTCTACTTCTATCCTCCTACCCCTCCCACCCCCCCACCCCCCGCTCCTCCCTCATCTTTGACACCCCAGGGGTAGATTTCTCCAGCCTCTGGGAAGGTCTTCCAGATGGTGAGCAGGCGCGGCGGATGACGGGGAGAATGGCGGGGGGGGGGGGGGGGCGGTGGAAGGGGGAGGACGGGATATGAGGACCATGTGGGAACAGTTACACTGCATTCCTGAACAGAAAGTTCGAAATCAGGAAAACTAGGAACATTCCACAGACCAGACTTCTCTCTCTCTCTCCCTCTCTCCTTCCTCCCTGTGTTGGCAAAACACGCTCAAACTCTTTAAAATGCGGATTTCCCAGCGTGACAGCCTGGTAAAAAGTAAACAGATTATATGAAGTGGGTTTGTGACTAAAAGACTGAAGGAGGGTGAGTCACTCCCTTGGCCACAGGGAGGAGAGCACACAGCAACATGAGGAGTGTAGGGTACTTCCACTCACAGCTCTGGGGTTGGAACCCCCAGAGAGTGGTACCACTGTAAAGCCCTATCAGGTTAGGGCAGGGCAGGGGGGAAGGGGGACAGGGGGGCAGGGGGACACCCGGGGGGCAGGGGGACAGGGGGGCGAGGATGTTGAGTATGCTGAGGAGAAAAAACTCCTGTAATTCACCAGCAGCTGATTCTGTTTTTCACCACCCCATATGTACCCTCTCCCCCTTCTCAAAACCCTGCCCCCCCACCTGTCCCCCCTCCTGTCCCTCCCTCCTGTCCTCCCCTTCGGACCCCTCCTCCTCCCCCCTCAGCAGGCCATATTTCATCGTAATAGTTCCCATTCCTGACCCCAGGCTGTGACTCACAAGGCTATGTGTGTTTGTCTGTGTGTGTG
The DNA here is from genome assembly GCA_036571765.1 of Plecoglossus altivelis. Taxonomy (NCBI): domain Eukaryota; kingdom Metazoa; phylum Chordata; class Actinopteri; order Osmeriformes; family Plecoglossidae; genus Plecoglossus; species Plecoglossus altivelis. The sequence continues at coordinate 14,269,192 of BROE01000005.1, forward strand.
TGTGTGTGTGGTGTGTTTGTCTGTGTGTGTGTGTGTTGTGTGTGTGTGTGTGTGTGTGTGTGTGGTGTGTGTATGTGTGTGTTTAAACCAGCCAACACCGCACATGTTGACTAGATGGATCATTGTAAATCAGTATTCAGTGTTTTATGATTTAATAACTATTAGCTATCTTTTTTTATCTTCATAAGCATACAGTGAATGATTGTTACCTGGTGTTCTGATCCTTGAGTTCAAGACTCCAGCTAAACAGACAGACAGACAGACAGACAGACAGACATGGACACACTCGAACATACACTTCTACCTGTCTTGCTTCCTGTGAACTGAAACAGGTTACACCCGCTTGATTACATCATGAACTGCCTCCCTCCAGCTTCCCAGATACAACTTCAGACACACCCTGACACATACAGAGTCACACTCTCACAGACACACCAACACAGAAAAGCACGCACGCAGACTCACACTATCACACACAGCACGATGAAACCTCTGTTCTACTGAGGGGGGGGGGGGGGGGGGTAGTGGTACACTTGACAAAAAAGCTGATATTTTGACAGATTCGCCCTCAAATGCCAGTCAGTTGTTGTCTTAGTCACACTCCACGTGGTTTGGAACAATGAACGGGAAACGTGTTCAGCTCACAGCGATTCTTATCTCGCACCCTGGCTAACAGTGACCTAGATTACAATAAGAGGAGGTTAACCTTTTTTACTGCTGTTTAACCTTGATCGCTATCGCCAGGTTCTGAAGCAGGACGTTTAGCCAGCCCTCCTTGCTGGAAATGGCAGCGCTGCACAATCCAACCATGAACACACTGTCATACTACCTATTGAGCAATAGGACTCTTTAGACCATATTACTTCATGTAATGCTTCAGTATTAAACCATAACACTCGTTAGTGTTACAGTTTCAATCGTAATATCACAAACCTTTGTACCGAGCAAGTCTATGTCTTCGACGCATTGTGCAGTATGAAAACAGAATACAAGATATGGAACGCTGTGTGGTGAACCATGGTACACCTACATACTCTTTATTACAGTCAACTGTAAAACTGTCATTTTTGTTGCTTGAAGTAAGAGTGGACATAGTCACAGTGGTAACCATAATATAATTCCAAGGCAGTGAGATAGTCTAAAACAGTCCTGTCTAAATAAGGTTGGGCTCACTACACCTTTATCACAATCTCTACCTGCGTCATAGCATTCCTCCTTCCATCTCTCTCTCTCTCTCTCTCTCCCTTTCTTTCTCTCTTGCTCTCTATCTCTCTCTTTGTTTCTTTCTGTCCCTTTCCTTGCTGTCTCTCTCTCCCTCCCTCCCTCCCTCCCCTGCCCTCTCTCCTCCCCTATCTGTTTTACTCCCTCCCTCCTTCTGTCCCTCCCTCCCTCCTTCTGTCCCTCCCGCCCTCCTTCTACCCCTCCTTCCTTCTCATCGAGACCTGCAGCAGTCAGCAATCTTTTCCATGACACCATGAGTGAAATCATGATGTTACTGTTTGACTGTATTGTGCAATACTGTAGTTGAGATGGTATTGTTGCATACTGCATGGTATCTCAGATCCTTACCCTTGGGCCTGGTGACTAGACTGTCCTTGAACTCTACTGGTACGTGACGGGTACTTTCTGCATCCGCTATATGTGTGTCCCCTTCAAATAAAAGTGTCTACTGACTGAATACAGTGTCTCACGAGGAAAAGAGGGGCGCGGGGGTCACATCCGCTCTGTAGATTTCTCTGTCATGTTACCGGGGGCAACCGCGCAGCCGCCATCGAAACAACAAAGCTCTCTCACGAGTGGCTATCGGGGGCCGAGAAGGGGAGTGGTTTCTCAGAGCTCCACCCACATGGCATGCATGCTCTGCTGTGGCGTTAGATGTCTGGATTAGGGGGGATTATGGTGGATTATTAACCAGATTAACCCCACATTGACCAGCGGGGAGGGAGGCTGGCGTGGATGAATATGATCATGAAACACACACTATGATCCGTTTGAAGATTATCATAGCTCGCACACACGGCCCACTTGTTTGATGCGTGTGTGTGTGTGCGCGCACATGAATATAAAGCTTCCATTGACATTTTGAGGGGATTTGCGTGTGTGTGCATGCACCTCTGTGTGTGTGTGCATATGTGTGAGTGTGTGTGTGAGTATATGTTTGCTGTTATTGCTTACCATTGCACCTCCTTCCGCCGTGAGTGTCAATAGAGTGCTGGTGGTAAATACAGAGAGTATGTGAGAGAGAGCAACTATCTGAACACACACACACACGTATCTGAGTACACACACACACATCCATGAAGGTGCTGCCCTGTCCACACACACACACACATCTACAGGTATCACTGAGGTGTTTTCTGTACCTTTGGCCTGCTGGTATGTGTGGCACAGAGCAGGCCCACAGCCGAGTGGGACTGAAGCACCAGTCCGACAGGAACTGCAGCCTCTAGCCTACATCCACACTACATCTGCCTGTCTGTCACTGAAAGGATATACAAGATCAATCTGACTCACCGGTCAACAATGTTCACAATAATCTCTCTTTTACTTTCCGTTCCCTCGCCTTCCCTTTGCTTCTTTTTGATTCACCTCTAAAAATTCCACTTCCTCTCTCCTCTCCTCTCCTTTATCCTCCTCTCCTCTCCTCTCCTCCTCTCCTCTACTCTCTTCTCCTCTCATCTCCTCTCCTCTCTTCTCCTCTCATCTCTTCTCCTCTCTTCTCTTCTCTTCTCCTCTCCTCTCTCCTCCTCTCTTCTCCTCTCCTCTCCTCTCCTCTCATCTCCTCTCCTCTCCTCTCTCCTCTCTCCTCCTCTCCTCTCTCCTACTCTCCAATCTTCTACTCTCCTCTCTCCTACACTCCTCTCCCATCTCCTCCTCTCCTCTGGCATATATGAGCTCAGATTGGTGTTATTAGGAGGAGACATGAGTGATCTCCTCTCCTCTCTCAGCAGGCTAATGAACGACCTGACTCACTGCACCCGTGTGACAGCAGAGCTTTTTACAGTCAAGAGAGAGACTGGTGCCAGAACCAAACACTGGAGAACGGGTCAGTCCCACCGATCCCGTCAACTCCTCCCTCTTAAATCAGCCCAGACACGTTTCCTTTTAAAGGAGAAGAGAGGGAACGGAGTGAAAAAGGGGAAAGAGTGTCCATTTTTTGTTCCTGAGAAAGGTAGTGAAAGCTCGAGAAAGGGCACGGCTGTTTGTGTGTGCAGGTGGAGGGCGAGTGTGTGCATGTGCATGCAGAAGTGCGCACGCGTTTCCATGCGTGTGTGGGCGCGTGCGTGAGTGCAGACAGGCGTGCGTGTGACCATGTGTGTGTGTGTGTGTGCAGGTGAATGAGTGTGTGTGTGTTGCCAGAGCAGTGAGGAATGCAGCCAGGGTAGATGGAACAGAGATAGCACATGGACTTCAATTAGGCCAGCAGCTATGAGTGACGCACACTCTGGTTCCACCATCTCTCTCCCCCTCTCTTTCTAACTCTGTCTCTCTCTCACTCTTTCTCCCCTCTCTTTCTAACTCTCTCTCACTTACTTAGTCTCTCTCTTTCTCCATTGCCATCTTTGAAAGTAAATATAAATCAATAGAATAAAAAGTAAACTGCTGAAACACAACTGAGGAAAAACTAACAAGGGAATAGTAATGAGAAAGTACCAGGTCTTGTGGTAACATGATCATCTAGTTTCTCAGGTTATGGCAGGGTGTACAGTCACATAAGAAGTGCATAAATCTGCTTGGTCATTCATTTCACTTAAGTCCATTTAATGTCCTAGAAAAGAGGATGTTTCACAATCGAAAGAGGAAGTTAACCTCAGTGTTTAGTTTCAGATTTAGTGGACATGATGTTCATGGATTTCATTGGTTCGGTGCTTTGTGTTGTGCGGTTCAAAGCCTTCCTGGCTGGAATTGAAATACTGCTGTTTTTGGAAGCCTTTCATGTGTTTCATCAGAATGTGTTTCTTGGGCCTTGTTTTCACAGAATTCCTCATTTCTTGTTGCCTCCTTCACTAACTCCCAACTCCTTTTCCCTGCGTCCTTTCTCTGTCAGTGC
>BROE01000005.1:14273253-14289120 GCA_036571765.1 Plecoglossus altivelis
CCTCCCTGCCTCCCCTCCATCCTATCATTTCCCCCCCTTGCTGCCTCCCCTCCTCTCTCTTCCTCTTTCCATTCTTCTTTGCTCTCACTTTTATTGTCTCTTCCCTCTTTCCTTTCCTCTCCTCCTTCCCTTCCCTCCTCTCCTCTCATCTCCTCTCCCCTCTGCTCCCATCCTTCCCCCCCTCCCTCCCTTCCTTCTCTCCTCTCCTCTCTCTTCCCCTCATTTGCTCTCTTCTCTCTCCTCCTCTCTCTCTTCACCTCTCCTCTTTATCTCCACACCTCTCCTCTCTCCTCCTCTCCTCTCTGTTTCCTCTCCTCCCTCTCCTCTCCTCTCTCTATTCTCTCTCCTCTCCTCTCTCTCTCAAAGACCCATCCTCCACTCATTTTGTTCTCCACTCTTGCATTCTCTTCCCTCATTCAGATAAGGAAAAGTGGTGGGGTGGATGATGAAATCCAACCAGTCACTGTTCAGGATGTTGTGTGTGTATATACACACACAACATCCTGAACACACGCACACACAACATCCTGAACAGTGGCTGGTTGTGTATATGAATAGGGAGACAGAGAGAGGGAAAGAGAGGGAGAGAGGGAGAGAGAAAGAGGGTGACAGAGAAGAAAATGGAGAAAATGGCAAAAACAGAGATCCACATGTTCTTGTTGAAAGTTTATATAGTGATAACGCTTTGGTGTGGACTTCAGCCTTTGAACTGGTGCTCCAGGATCACTCTTTGTTTTGATGACGGATCCTGCAGATGTTTTCCGGTATAACAGGAGAAGTAGTGACTGACCTCACATTACTGTCAGAGCCGTCAGAGAACAGAGACTGGATGTGACCTCACAAAAAATACCCTTCCTGATTGGCCAGATGTTCGGGGTCAGAGGTCAAACGGTGGGTCTCTTGTTCTCACAGGTCAGGAGGACTGGCAGGAAAGCGCTCAGATTATGATAGCAAAATAGGTTTGTCATTTTTGTAAGGTGTATGAGTGTATCTGTGTGATAAGCGTGTGTGTTTGTGTGAGTGTGGTGGTTCCATTGTGGCCTTTGCCCCAGGAAGCACAGAAGAAGAAAAAAAGCGAATCTATGGAATGATGTCTGTCCACGTAGGAAATTCTGACACGCTAACATGCGGCTAACATCCTGCCGCATTACCGACACGTGAACCAGGAGATATCCTTCCACACGCTCTATGTGCTGCAACCACCAATCAACATGCTTAACCTGAAATCTCAGCATTTCAAATGTTCCTAACTTTCGGAGCACAGGCAGTCCCTTCTGCTTTCGTTGTGAGAGAGCAGCCAATCAGAAACAGGTATGGCCGTCACGAGCAGAACACAGGCCACAGGGAAGTTGCATCACAGACGTTTCCCAACACAGGGAAGCACAGGCTGCTGTTGCAACCCTGGCCCTTGGCCGTGCGACCAGCGACCAACACTACCGGACTTCCCCTCTCTCGGAGAAATGGACGCACACTCGCACGAGAGGCACAGTCAGAGACACCACCAAGGCTTCTGATGCTGACTAGAGGTGGAGGACGGGAATGTGTATGAATATGTGTGTGTGCGTGTGAGAGAGGAGAGGAGAAGAGAGAGAGAGAGAGAGAGAGAGAGAGAGAGCGACCTCGTGAGCATGAGACATGATGACTGGTTTGTTTTCTAACTCTACCTGATCCTCTCTCATGTCAGCAGGTGCATAGTTGTGGGTTCTGGAGTCCTGGAACATTGTACAGGAACCAACTGCAGCAACCAGGCCACACACCCCCTCCCCCCCCCCCCCACCCCCCCCCCCCCCCCGCTTCCCCCCTTACCCCCAGCCTTTCCCCCATGTAAAGACACTCTTCCAGACACAAACGTACACACATACGCCCACACAAACATGCACACACACGTACGCCCGCGCCAACACACCCACAAATCCATACATGCATCCACTCCCACACACCACACAGACACAACATCCAGATACCACACACACACATGCAAAAAAAAGCACATAGACTCACAGAAAGACACATTCACACTTAGACACATTCACACCACATAAAGAATTGTGTGTCGGCCTGTATGTGTGTGCGTTCTAGGTTAGTGAGAGGCCACGTTAATGATCTGTGAAAGGATTAAGAAAGCCGTTGAGACGAGCGGCTTACGTGACAGAAAGCAGATAGCTCCAGGAGCTTGGACCGGTTTTCTGCCTACTGTTAGTCTTGGTTCCCACCTACACTGTACACTTTCAACTGACTATGTGCTAATGACTGCTCGTAACCACAATACTTTTATGGCACCATCGAATTTAAAAACATTATGTGGCAAGTCCCTTATGAGTCATAAATTGCCATGCACTGTAACTAAATAATTGTGTATGTGTCATCCAGAAATGTCCATATAGGATGGTATATGTCCTGACTGGTATGTCAGGATATGGAACTGGTTTACCAAGGCAGGAAAACCCCCACAAGAGTCCTTAGCCTGATTTACTCACAGAGAACACAGGGTCTGTATAGACACATCTCCCTCCTGCCACCTTCTCTCTGCTCTCTACTTCCCCGACCCTATTCTCTATTTCCTGCTCCTTACTTCCTACTTCCTGTTCCATTTTCCCTACTCCACAGGTTGGCCTGGGAAAGGAAAGAGAAAGAGGAAGAAAAAAAAGGGAGAGACATGTTTTTCCATTCCTCATGAAGCATCTTTAAATAACATTTCCAGCTTGGTAGAAGAGTCCACAGCAGCCTGGGGCGGAGTTTTAGAGGGGCATGAACAGACATGTCTTGGTTGCCCCAGCCTGCAACCTGCCCAGGCCCAGCCTGCACCCTACCCCAGCCCAGGCTGCACCCTACCCCAGCCCAGCCTACACCCTACCCCAGCCCAGCCTGCACCCTGCCCCAACCCAGCCTGCACCCTACCCCAGCCCAGCCTGCACCCTGCCCCAACCCAGCCTGCACCCTACCCCAGCCCAGCCTGCACCCTGCCCCAACCCAGCCTGCACCCTGCCCCAACCCAGCCTGCACCCTACCCCAACCCAGCCTGCACCCTACCCCAGCCAGGCCTGCACCCGGCCCCAACCCAGCCTGCACCCTACCCCAGCCCAGCCTGCACCCTGCCCCAACCCAGCATGCACCCTACCCCAACCCAGCCTGCACCCTACCCCGGCCCAGCCCTGCCCCCTACCCCAGCCCAGCCCAGCCTGCACCCTGTCCCAGCCCAGCCTGCACCCTACTCCGGCCCAGCCCTGCCCCAGCCCAGCCCAGCCAGCACCCTACTACGGCCCAGCCCAGCCCAGCCCTGCCCCCAGCCCAGAACCAGCCCAGCCCAGCCCAGCCCTGCCCCAGCCCAGCCCAGCCCGGCCCTGCCCTGGCCCAGCCCTGCCCCTGGCCCTGGCCCAGGCCCAGCCCGGCCCTGCCCTGGCCCAGCCCTGCCCCTGGCCCAGGCCCAGCTCGGTCCTGCCCCAGCCCAACCTGGAGGGCATGCTCAGAGGCACCGGTGGATCAGGAGCCGCCCCGACCAGTCCTGCACAACTCTCTGCCACTACTGGAGAGGATGGAAGGGTGGAGAGGGAAAGGGGAGAGAGGGGTGGGGTTGGAGAGAGGAAGGGGAGAGGGAGGGAGGAGGTATGGAGACAGTGAGAGGAGGGTCAGAGAGCGTAGAGAAAAGAGGTAGAGAGAGGTGGGTGGGCATGGGGGAGGAGGTGGAGAGGAGGGGAGAGAGAGGAAGTGGAGATAAGTGGGGAGAGAGAAAGAGAGGGGTGTAGAGAGACAGGAATAGAGGTGGAGAGAGAGGGGGGTTGGAGAAAAGGCAATGATGGTGGGAAACTTACATAATTACACCAGGAATTATGAAGAAGAAGTCTGGCACAGAGCAAGGACTACTGAGAGAGGAGGGGGAGATTGTTCCTAACTGATGGTCATGTTTTACATCGGGGCTTGTATGTTTGTAGTAATCACCTTTAGTTGTACCTAAATGGACAGATATATTGACAGATGGATTCATATTTTGCCCAAGTCATTCTCTCCACCAAATTAACACACCAAATCGCCAGACTTCCCCCTTCTCAAATAGGGGACAGAGTAGCCTTTATCAGCAAATTTCCTGAAACACCACAACCAGACCTGCCTTGTCATTGTTATGTCTCAAAGTAGTTCCCTGTACCAAAAATAAAAGGTAGCAGCTTCTCTACAACGCCCCCTTGGCCTCTTTGAATTACTGCACCCAGATGACCTCACTAGCACCACTGAGAACAGGATCCGAGTGTCAGTCAACAGGAGCGACTCTCACACCCCGCTGTCAGACCTGCTAGCTGGCTGACAGCTAACACACAGGACAAACACACACTCACAACACCAGGGAACTGCGTGGTATCCGCACGGTTTCCGCGCGCTAGTAGGTCTAACGTGCGGGTCGCTCCGTTGAGAGCGAGGCCCAGGACTTTCTTCTTGCGATTTCACAACCGCTGCAAGGCAATAGTAAGCGACATGGCTTTGATTTGGTGGAATAAGCTATATCGATTGAATGACAATGTCCCGTGAGAAGACAGCCGACAGAAGGCACAGAGAAATATAAACTAGTCAGAGTTTGAGAAACTAGTCCCTGACCTTCCTCTCAAGCCCAGACACACTTATGGGTAAATCGGTTTTGTTTCTCAGCTGCTCGAGCAAATCAGCTGCTGGTAGACGTTATGGAGAACAGAAACTGAACGCCACGGTCGTAATAAAAAAAAAAGCCCACTTTTGTTGCATCATTCCGTTGACGGTAAACGTGACAGCGGAGAGAGAAAAACTCATAATCATGACAATAATGTCAGTGTAATCTGCATCGGCATACACACACGCATACACGCGTAACTGGATTGTTACACGGCCAAATACATTCAGGCCTGTCTGGTGCTATACAGTAGGATACTTGGAGAGTCTCCATGAGAAGGAAATCAATAAACTGCCTATTGGGATTACTTTGTCGCTTACATGTGTACTGTGTGACGTCAGTATCAGGCTTCAAAAAAGCAACTCATTAGCTTACTTACTGGCTCAACTATAATGAGATTCTATAGTAGAGTCAGGCAGTCTGTAATAAAGTCACGTAAAGTCACAGCTATTCATAACTCTCGTCTATTCTGTCCATCTGTAAATGAATACTGATGTAAGCAGATCACTTCAAGTCAGCCATGATGAAATTCAGATAAATGAATTATGCATTTCTGAAGACAAATTTCCCTGTGTTACAGTGCGTGTCAGCTTTATTACTATGGAGTAAGTTAATTAAATGATCATCAAAAGTATCACTTATGGGAAACGTGTGCGTGGCACTTTTCATAACAACAACGGAGACGAGCGTGTGAAACCAGGGAGGGAAACGACGGGGCCGCTTCTGGTAATAGCCAGGAGGGGAAAATATTCAGCATCGAAGCAGTTAATAATTCCAGACTAACCGAAAACCGGTTACCCTGCGCGTTAACAGCCATCATAAACACATTTCTTCATATGATGTATTTTATTCGAGAGAGTAGCCAATCTAGCACACCCCACGCGATGTAAATTAAGCATTTATGTTACTAAGATTATTTTGAAACTGAACATTCACAGTTGTCTAAAAATACACCAACAGTTTACGACAGCGCCGGTTGGTTGATTTGTGTATGAAACTAGCCTATGGGTCTATGGGAGTGGTATCCGGGAACATGCGCGTTAAAACTCCGCCCGTTTTCTTGCGGGTGGAGTCCACAGTTCTATAAAAACGCGTCTGTAAGACCGTATCAGTGTAGCGCAATCTTCGGTGTCTTCTCGCTGGAAAACAAGTGTGGAGAAAGCCAACTTTAGAAACAACGCGAAGTCCACCACAGCATGTGCAATATGCTCGACGATATAATCACGATGGTAAGTGCGATTTGTTAGTACATTAGGCTATACGTGTGGTTGATGTTGTAAAAAATGCATCTATTTCTAAACATTTAATTTTGGAGCCTAGTAATATAAAGTTATATTGTAACTGTATGTAATATAATGCGGGTGTTAATGTAGGCACACAACACAGCTCAAAGAACCAACACAGATTTAACTAATTATTGCGTATTTCTCCATATAGAAAATGCTCAATCTGGGTTTGGACGAAGACGAATCGATGGTGCCTTCCCTCAAACGGTCAACTTCTTTCTTTTCTCCGTCTCAAAAGAACCACAGTCTCAGCAAGGAGCAGCTGAGCGATGATATCTTAAGTTGGCCTCTGGACATCTGGAGCAAAACGGCTCCTAGCAAACCGCAAGTCCAGTTCAGACCCGACCGCTCCATGAGCCTCACTGAGTCCAACATCCTGTCCTTTGGCAAAATGAAGAACCAGGATGCAGTGCCTCCCCCTCCCGGATTCCCTCCTCTTAACCCCCAAACCCCTCTCCCTTCCAACCGCTACAAGACCGAACTGTGCCGGAGTTTCCAGGAGAACCGTAGCTGTAAATATGGGATCAAGTGTCAGTTTGCCCATGGAGAGGACGAACTGCGTGGGCTGTACCGCCACCCCAAATACAAGACAGAAGCGTGCCGCACTTTTTACAACTTTGGTTACTGTCCCTATGGAGCGCGATGCCACTTCATTCACGAGGAGAAACTCACCCCTCTGACGTCGAAGTTTCAAACCCAGTCACCTGTTGGTAACAATCCTCGTCAGCTCCGCCAGAGCGTCAGTTTCGCTGGATTCCTGGGATCTCGTAGCCCTCCTCCCCCCGCCCTCCACGACCCCTTAGCCTTCACCCGTGCGCCCTCGGTGTCTCCGCCGCCAGCGGACATTCTCTCCCCCGTGTTCGGTGACACCCACAACATGCGCGAGGCATTCCAGTTTGGTCACAGCCGAGCCAGCGTCGGTGACATCCACAACATTCCGATGAAAGTGGAGCCTCAGAAACCCTCACGCTGTGTCTGTGGCCACGGAAATAACTTTCCAACTCAGAACCACAAATCATTTGGCACGGAGGACCGCAGTAACCTGTACATTAACGTGCCCGGACTGCAACGGTTTTCCTCCGAAGACTCGCTCTCGGACCGTGACAGTTACACCAGCACCAGCAGCACCAGCGGCTCCGAGTCTCCCACCTTCGACGGGTCAGGCAACAAGAGGCTCCGAGTCTTCACGCGTCTGTCTCTCTCCGACTAGGGTTGTCTTGCCACACCAGACTACGTCACAAGCCTTACAGCTTATTCAGATCCCAACAACAATCGCAACCTGTCACCAAGATGCCCGTCAACACTTTATATTGTTTTTATTTATGTGCGTCAATAATCTGCTCAGAGAAATTATTTTGGTACCCAAATGTTATCAGAAGCTGTATTTTTTTATACTAGTGTGCATTTCTGTATTTGTATCTTTTGTCTTCCAACCACGCGTCTTTAAACTAAGCCTTGATGGCGGTGTTAGAGATGGAAGTTTTAAGTGCCTGTAACCTGAACCAATCAGGAGGACAAGAAGACCCATCTGAGTTTTCTAGTAAGTTACCCTGTAGTGTCCACGTACATAGGGCCATATCCATACGGTAAACTGCAAACATGTCTGTCAGTTTTAGGTCTGTTTGTACTGATGGTATCCTCTAGGCCTGGGTACCGCAAACTTATGAAATTATGTTCTAACCATCAATGTGACTTGAAACATGACGACCATTAACTCACTCAAATGAGACGCACTTTACTGTTGGTATTGGGAGGTCAGTCTCTCCATGTAGCATTTAACCAAAGCTTTATCATTAACTTTTATATTTGGCTTTTTAAGACAGTTAACAGTTCTCTTTTAAGAACTGTTTCTGCCACTTGCTCAATATAGTGCCTTGGCTTTGACAGAGATTCGAAGGCGATTGTACACCTGCGTGTGTGTGTGTATGTAAGTGCGTGTGTGTAAGTGCGTGTGAGTCTGTAACCTTGCCAACTCAGACTAGGTGTGTTGCATAACGTTTTGACAACCCTGGCTGGAATTCAGCCATGCTGTGGCCTGCCCAGCACCAGGGACAGTGACACAGAATTTCCATTATATGCTGGCTTACCTGCAATGTTTTGTAATTGTAAAACATAACTAATCTATTTATTATGATATTTATTGTGGTAAACAAAAAAACAATGTATTTTGTACTTTATTTATCAATGATGTTTCAGGGTCTGTAAAAACTGTGTAAAAAAAAAAGAATGAATCTATTTTTAATCACCTGAAAAGGAGAAATAAATGAAATAAACCTCTTTCGATCTTTTCTCCTAATCTCATTTTTAAGCGCAAAATAAAGAGCCTTTTGTCTTCAAATCGCCAACGATCATAAACACATTAGTATTATATCATGATGTGTGGTCAGTTCTAGAGAGATACGCAGAGTGTTGCAACCAAAAATGTTGGTCTTCCACTAACCTCAGACAAGCCTTGCCTGACTGCTTTGTTATGGCAACACAGCCACAGGAGCTGGTGTATTTGGCCTAAATATTAGCCATTGTAGGCACAACACACAGGACCTCATAAGCCTCCACAGCCAGAGAGCTAAGCCATCTTTCGTAACCTTACATCTGATTTGGTCAACTCCAGTCATGATGTTTAACCTGCCAGGATTACTGCGGAGGGTTGGCCTAGTTTCTGGGGAACTGAACATATAATCAATCATCTGTGTGCAGCGTGATGAGATCTGTCAATACTATGCGTCCCAGAATGCATTGTCAGTCACATAAGAGGCTGGATTTTTCTGACCTAGTTAGTAACTGTGTACTTATGAAACGTACATTGATAATCAAACATGTCGTAAAGTGTGGGTTCTGGGAACAAATACTGTCCCAGCGTAACTCTCTTCTCTCTACCTCTCTCTTCTCATCTCTTCTCTCTACCTCTCTCTTCTCTATATCTCTCTCTTCTCTGTATCTCGCTAATTCTCTAGTGCTCTCTCGTCTCTCTATATGTCTCTCTATCTCTCTTCCCTCTATCGCTCTCTGTCTCCTCTCTATCTCAGTTTGATATGGTGGTTGGGCCACAGGCTAATGTCTCTGATAAGGCTCGCCCAGGGGAACTTCTCAACACAGCCATGATACAGAGCAAAGGGTGGGGAGGGAGTAGAGGAGGGAGGAAGGGGAGAGAGGGGGGAGAAAATGAGTAGGGGAGGAGAGTGGGAGGGGCTGGTACAACCTTAGATCAAGCTAACTAAGTGAGTCTGTTGGTGGACTGAGTGGCTGACTAATTGTCTGACTGACCAACTGACTGACTGACTGACTAACTGGCTGACTGACAGGCTGACTGGTTGGCTGGTTGGCTGGCTGGATAGATGAACCACATGCAGGCATGCTGACTCACTAAAGAGTGCTGCCTCGGACAGATGCAAGATAGGGATACAGAAAAAGCCTGAAACAATGTGTACGTTTTGTGATGTACTCAGAGGAAACGAGGTCTTGGCACTAGCAACTCTCCTCAGGTTTCCTTAGGTCTGGTTTAGCAGTACAATGGTACTGCTGCATGTAGCTGGTGACTTCTGTGGAGCAGCAACAGTGCTGCTTGACTTGGTAGCTCACATGTCCTCTGTTGTGTCTGTCAGCACAATACTGCCTTATCCACACTTAGTCATGAAGTCAGTCACTGTGACTGCAAAGGAGGGGAGTGAAGGTCCACCTACAGCAGGGGTGTCAAATCCGCTCGATAACAAGCCATTCATTTGAATCAGATGTGCCACAGTCTGAGCACAACGACAAAGGATGTAGACAGGGAGTTAGTGACAGACTCACACCATCAGTCTGATTAGACATTTGTTTGTCAGAGTGACATTTCCTGTTTTGTGTGAGTAGCTGAGCTGGATTCAAGGCAGGGATGGGGAAGGAGATTAAGGAGGGAGATGAGGAGGGGGAGGACAGGGGGGGAGGCAAATTATGTAGAGGGGTGTGGCAAGGGGAGAGCAGAGTGGGAGTAAGGGGAGGGTGAGGGGCATTAGGAATACTGAAATGAATGTAAAAGCCAGAAACAAAACAGAAACAGTACTGCACTGATTAGGTGTGCTGCTATGCAGTAGGCCCTGCATTGATAGAGTGTGCTGTAAGAGCTGATCTAAGAGCAGCTCTAAAGTAGGTACTGTGTTGCGAAAGTGTGCTGTCCAGTGTAAGAGCTGATCTTGGAGCAGACGCAGGGTAGGATCCTCTTTCTTCTTCAAGCAGGATGTGTTGCCATGATGACTGAGCTCATTTCGGCCAAAGTAAATAGTGTGGACAGAGAGACAGAGATAGATTGGAGGGGAAAGATCGTTACAAAAAAGCGAAGAAGTAAAGAAAACAGAGAGAAAAGGAGAACAGAAAAGGATACATAGTAAGGAGATGTAGAGTGATAGAAAGAGACAGGGAGACACAGAGAACCTTTCGGAGCCAGTTTGTGTGAGTCCAGGTCTTGTCTTCCTTTATATGTTATGCGTTGAGCAGACATTTTAAACCAAAGCAACGTTAATATGCTGCATACAGCAGAAGATCAAGGATAAGGAGCGGACTGTTCCACAATATTTCGGTGGTCCGAGTTTGTATTTACCTCACCCTCCTCTACCTTCCCAAATCCCCCCGCAGCCTGCTTATCTGGCCCCGGCGTGAGGCCAGGCCTGGCTGTGCTCTGGGGCTGGAGGGCTTTGTATTCATCCACACTGCTCTCATTAGCCTCGCTGGGGCCAGAGCTAGCAGGCATCCTCATGGTAATGATTAACTGGAAACCAGGGTGAAGAAACTGCTCTCTGCTCCTCTCACCTGATCCTTAGCCTCTGACTAAGACAGCGATAAAGAGAGAGGTACACACACAACATACTCAAGTACACAAACACGCCATCGCTTACTCAATACACCCATGCCCATAAATATAGATACGTTATGTGTTAAGGAAGTTGGTTTGGTTTCATGTTTGCACATCTCTGAGCCAGTGTGAAGGCTGTGGGGGAAGGAGTTTGTGTGAGGAGTGTGGGTGTGAGGGTTGTGTGTGAGCAGAGCCATGTCTGACTGTCACACTCATTTCCAACTCTCCCCAGCTTCACTGCTCCAGACTACCGCTGACTCGCTGCCAACACACCGCATTCTTGTTTGTGTTTCTGCTCCAACAGCACAAGGTTGAGTAACCTCGTCTCTGTCCCCACCCTCCCCTACTCCCTGCCTCATCACCCCTCGCTTTCTCCTTATCTTCCACTAGTCTTCCCTGCCTCCCTTCCCATCCTCTGTCTCTCCATTGCTCCTTGCCCTCCTCTCTCCTTTACTCTTTACTTTCTCCTCACCTTCCTTCCCTCCTTCTCCCCTGTCTCCCAGCCCCCATCCTTCCCTGCCTCCCCTCCTGTCTCCCAGCCTCTCCACAACCCATTTATTTATAGTTGTGCCAGGGTGAGATTGTGAAAAAGCAGCCTTGACGCTAGTGTAGTGGATGAACACATCGGAGGAAACACTTTAAGAGAGCAGGTTTCTCGGAGGGGAGGTTGAGACACTGCATGTTTCTCCGTGCTTGTATTCCGATGAACTCTGAATGAAGGAGGAAGGAAATGGGGATGAAGGAAGAAAAACACAAGGGGACTTTTGGACCGCGTTGTGGTGGGTTTTAAGTCCCAGACCAGACCAGGGTTGGAGAACAACATTCTGGAACCTGTTGTGGTAGGAGAGAGAACGTTCAATACGGCCGCAGTTTTTTCCTGTCTGTGGTTGCCGTTGTCAGCCATGGCGGACAGTTTGAGCAGAGAGAGGTGAAATTTTCTACTTGGTCACAATCAGAGTCACATGTCTCTGCCACATTAAATCAGCTTTCGCATTAGAGATAAAGAGCTTAATGTTAACCCAGCCCCGGCCCCAGCCCGGGCTCCCGGCCCCAGCCTCGGCCTCAGCCCCAGCTTAATTCCAGGCCCAGCCAGTGAAAGTAAAAGTTTTGGAGAACGGGGATTTTTCTTCCTTCTGCCTGTAGCCGTGGCGTGTGCCAACCCTCCTCCTCCAGCCCTCCTCCACTCCTCCGTCCCTCCTCTCCTCCACCACTCCTCTGCATGTGCGTCACACCCTCCCCTCAACTCCTCACCCCCCCACCCCCACCCCTAAGGATCTGGGCCGAGGCAGAGGAATGCAGAGCAGAGAGAGACAGAGAGAGAGAGAACAGGGCTATAAAAGGAAAGCACTTCCACTCTCAGAGGCCTCGACGTCACATCCCAGCTATGTGCCTCCCCCTTCTCTCCAAGACTTCCTTCTGGTCCTCCACCAGCACCCTGCAGCCTGCTCTCTCGCTCTCTCTCTCTCTCTCTCTCTCTCTCTCTATCTCTCTCTCTTGCACAGTGTCTCTGTAAATCCCTCTTTCTCAGCCTGTTGAAAGTCGAAATGTTGGGCCTTTCTTCCGCCTCATAGGTCTGTCTGAATGGCAAGAAGTTGGGGAATGGGGAGTCATTATTGTGTCGGTATTAAGCCAGCTGCAGGGGTAGACACAGAGCCAAATCGACGTCTGTCTAAACCAACAAAGCTGGCATAATGAAGGGGTCTACTTTGTGGTCAGACTGAGGGATCTCTGTTTACAAAGTGCTTAAGTCTAGCCCCCTCTCTCTCTCTTACCATCTCTCTTACTCTTTCCCTCTTACCATCTCTTATGCTCTGTCTCTGTCTCATGCTGTTTCTCGCTGTTTCTTTCTCTCTATCTCTCTCTTACTCTTTCTGTGTCTCTCCTCTGTCTCTCTCCCCTGCGTCTCTCTCTCCTCTGTCTCTCTCTCATCTGTGTCGCTCTCTCCTCTGTGTCTCTTTCTCACTTCTCTGTGTCTCTCTCTCCTCTGTCGCTATCTCTCTTCTGCGTGTCTCTCTCTACTCAACTCACGATGCCCTGATGTTCAGAATAAACACATATTCTCTTTCCTGACCATGGTGCAGCTGGAGTTTGGGACAGGGGTCAAAGGTTATCATTCATGTGGTTTGTTGTCTTCGCTGGGTAAAAAAACCGAAGATGCTTGAAGCGTATTGATCCTCAAGCTTCGGTTCGGTGAAAGGAGCACATCTGGACTGGAGCAAAGGTCAACCAATGGAAGACGACCAAGTTACGTACAAGAAGTGTGGGTAGAATCACACTCGCTAAATTAGCAAACTGTTCTTGCTGGCGCAGTGATGGCTCATATACGAAAGGCCAGATACGGTCCATTTGCAAAACCAGAACTGTCCGGTTTGCGTCACCCCCCGGTGTGCAGTACTAGAAACCCCCGGAGTGTTTCACATCTGCTTCTGCTAGAAATCTTTCACAACCTCTCCTGATTTGAAACCTACCCATACTCCGACATCACTTCCTTGTTCTACTTCCTCTGAAACACGCTGATTCTGGCCATCAAAAGGGGTATCATAGCAACCACATTCATACAAATTTGAACAGACAAACTTTTTTAGGATTTATAATTGACGGATCATTTATAAGAAGTTCTGGTTCTGGTGTATGTTGAGCATGGCTCCACAATGGATGTGAGAACATGTAAGACAGCTTCAGGTGAAAACAGACCACAGTGTGAGGCCATGTTTGGACAATGTTAGCGAAGAAGTAACCACTTACTCATGGCTTGGGCATTCACAGCCTATTTGGGAAAAGAGAAAGAAATACCATGAACCCTTCACTGCCTTGTTAACAGCCATGCTTTCACTAGAGCTAGGCCCAAGAGTGTGTGCGCATACGTGTGTATGTGTGTGTTTCTGGCAGAGCTGGCAGTATTTGAACCCCCTGAGGAACCCCCTTGTGTAACACAGATGGCCGTACTTCAAACAGGTCATTACAACAGAGTGTTTTTTCTTTCTTTTTTTTCGGGCTAAAATAAGCGAGGGTTTGGAAATGCAGTGTATGACATAGCAAATGCATGGACAATTCCTCTTTGTGGTCGCGCTGGTCTGGCCTGGCTGGGTATTTGAACAGGTGTGTGAGCGTTACTAGGGTGGTATGTATGTATAAGTGTGAGTGTGTGTGTGTGTATGTGTGTATGATTAAGAGTACTTGTGGTTAGGGAGGTGTGTGTGTCTGAGCGTGTGCGATTGCGTCTGTGTGTGAGTGAGCGTGAGACCGTGCCTGGGCGAGTGTGTGTGTGTGTCAGTGTGTGGTTAGTCTGGTCTACTGCTGGTAGCTCTCTCCAGGAGAACATACCATGGCTGCAGTTCTCCCTCCGTCAGCAGAATTCCTCCTTATGAAAATAGTCCATCACGGAAAAACGGAGGGGAGGGTGGGGGGAGGAGGGGGGGGCAATTGTGTGAGAAGAGGAGAGCAGGACCGTACATGAAAGAAGCAGCCACAAGGATTTTGAACCTCGGAAAACATTGAAACCCATCTGGGCCTGCTCAGGCTGTTCTGGTGAGTGGGCTGCTGCATCACATGACTGCTCAGCCTGCTGAATCAGCCTGTCCAGGTTTGCTTTTTCTCCCCTTTTCCAAGGTAGACAGGTTCCAACGTATTACAGTTCTCAGGAGCTGTATGGACGTGACGTGCTTAATCTCTTTCAAAGCTACGCACACACACACACACACTCTCTCCCCATTACCCAGCACACACACACACACTGTCTCCTCATTACCCAACACGCACACACTTTCTCCCCATTATCCAGCACGCACACTCTCTCCCCATTACCCAGCACACACACATTCTCTCCCCATTACCCAGCACACACACACACACACAATGTCTCCTCATTACCCAACACACACACACACTTTCTCCCTATTACCCAGCACACACACACTCTCTCCTCATTACCCAACACAAACACACACTCTCCCCATTACACAGCACACACACACCCTCTCCTCATTACCCAACACACACACACACTCTCCCCATTACCCAGCACACACACATTCTCTCCCCATTACTCAGCACACACACAGCTGACCCCTGTGCACTGAGGAATGAGGCTGCCCCTCCACAAGCAAATTCTACACATGCACACATTCTACACACACACACATTCTACATACATACATTCCACACACACACATTCTACACACGCACATAATGTACACACAGCAGTCCCATTCCCCAAACACATGATTGGATGGACAGAGAGCCATACATTGCCCTTGTCCTTGGTCTGTTTGTTGTCATCCGACGTGTCCTGAAGTCTTCTCAGAGAACCCAGCCTGGTCTGGTTCTCTGCAGGCCTCTCTGGGCTAGACTGACCTCAGCTCCCCTCTGTCCGCAGGCCTCTCTGGGCTAGACTGACCTCAGCTCCCCTCTGTCCGCAGGCCTCTCGGGCTAGACTGACTTCAGCTGCCCTCTGTCTGCTCTCGCTGCAGCGAGAGGAGAGAGATGAAGACAAGTGAGAGGAAGAGCGACAGAGAGAGACTAAGAGAGGTAGAGAGAGATGAAGTCCGAGAGAGCTGGAGGAAGGTGAAAAGAGACCGAGACAGACAGAGCTTATTTTGGTGGCGGTGGCGGTCCCGGTGTCATCACACTGTGGTCTGTGTGTGCGTACTGATGAACGCAGCTGTTGTGGGAAGTAGCGTTGTCGTGACGACACTAAATACAGAAGTTGTAGATGTGCTGACGTGCTGTGCAGTAATGAATTAATGTGGCCCACTCATCAGTGCACAGACCCACCAAATAATACGAAAGGAGCCAGCCAGTTGAGTCAGTGTTTCCAATGACATTTCTTTGCACGTAGACACACACACATAAAACAAACACGCACAAACACACACAAAAGTAAACATACGCAAATATGCACACAATGTGGTGAGGCACTACAACTGGTATGCAGAGGTGTCGAAGAACCTTGAACAAGACCCAAACCTTCACACTGCCCCACAGTCAGACTGAGAGAGAGATATAGGGAGGGAGGGAGAGAGAACGAGTGACAGAGGGAATAAGAAATTTTAAGACAGAGAGATGGAGCTGACAAAGAGGGGTAGAAAGAGAAATAAGGAGAGAGAGAGAGAGAGAGAGAGAGA
>BROE01000005.1:14289716-14313576 GCA_036571765.1 Plecoglossus altivelis
GAGAGAGAGAGAGAGAGGGACAGAAAAAAGGAGAGAGGGAGGGAGAGAGAGGGAGAGAGAGACAGGGAGAGAGGGAGAGGGAGACAGAGAGAGAGAGAGAGAGAGAGAGAGAGAGAGCTGGAGCAGGCACTGGGGGTGTTTAAGTGTTCCAACCTGCAGCCTGGAATATAAGGCCGGGGAAGCACGCTGAGGAATGCTGACTCTTGAGAGGGCTTGGCAGGAAGTCAAGATAAGATCTTCCTCTTCAGAGACGTGACATCAGTTTGCATGGAAACAGAGACGACGGCCAACATGGGGGAGTCTCCAGCAAACTCCCCCCGCCCACCCAGAGCCTGCGGTCAGAGCTGGGGGAGGACAGGGGAGGAGGGGGAGGACAGGGGAGAACGGGAAGCCAGGAAAGCAACCATACTGGGACAAAATCACAGACTCAGTCAGAATGCAGTAGCTTTCGAAAAAAGTGATTTTGTTCAAAGAAACATCCAGCAGGAAATTGGAGCCTTCGACCTCTTGATCTGTGGTCAAACGTTCCACAAGTTCTGAGCCATACCGAGACTGGCGAGACAGCGAGTGACAGGACAGACAGGTGGTGTTTGGCAGCGTGGTCCTAATTCATCATGGCTTGCTTCCCCAAGAACCTAACTTGAGACTTTGTCCCGACACCAGCAGGCAAGAGCTCAGACATCCATCATCATCCCTCCTGACAGGTGAAGAATAGACGCAAGGGTGGAGGCTGGGCTGTCGGACGGAAACAACCAAATCTGAACATTTGCAGCACACTGACTCAGCGCAGTCTCCTGCCTCGACCAGCCCAAGCCTCCTCTCTCCTGCCTCCACCAGCCCAAGCCTCCTCTCTCCTGCCTCCACCAGCCCAAGCCTCCTCTCTCCTGCCTCCACCAGCCCAAGCCTCCTCTCTCCTGCCTCCACCAGCCCAAGCCTCCTCTCTCCTGCCTCCACCAGCCCAAGCCTCCTCGTTCAACCCCACGCGCTTCACCGTGTCGCGGCAGTCGACCTCACATTCTAATCAGAATGTCAACATAAAACATTTCTATCGACTTGCTGGTAAAGTACCGTCGTCGACCAATGTGTTGGTGAAGAGCGGAGGCTGAGACAGGAGCAGCGGAGGCTGAGGTAGAGGCCGTGGAGGTACTGAGGCCAGGCTGAGGTAGAGGCCGTGGAGGTACTGAGGCCAGGCTGAGGTAGAGGCCGTGGAGGTACTGAGGCCAGGCTGAGGTAGAGGCTGTGGAGGTACTGAGGCCAGCGTTGGCAGGCAGCAGGACACGGTTTAGAGGAAGTGCTCACAGGAAACAAGTGCAGTCTTAAAATATCTTGTTTCCAAACACACACTAGCATAGATGCGCATAGTTACACACACACACACTAGTAGTGATGTACACACACACACACACTGGCACAGAGGCACACACATACGCACTGGCACAGACACACAACTCACACCTACAAAGAACCAACAATCTGTAGAAAGTGGACACACACGTAAACAGAGATTTTCTTCTTTTAACACCTAAAACATTTACATTACGAAACCTTCTCCCTTTAAGACATTCCAGCTCGATATCCACAACAAGCATGAAGGCTGATCAGCAGCATTTATACACAAACAACATCAACGCAACATAACGTACTGATTGGTCCGTTTTTAGTACGGGTAAACTTAGGGTCACCCCATCAGCCTGTCACTGTTCTGTTTTATGATGAGGGATCTACCCGCCCATACTTAGCTACCTAATGGACCCTCTCTCTCTCCTTGGTGTGGAAGGCATGCACACACACACACACACACACACAGATGCACATCCGTCCATTTACGCTTTTCTAGCTGAGCATTTAGTGAACGTACTCATGCACACACATGTTCATGCGGGCGCACACTCACTTTCACACACACACACACACACACAAACACACACACACACACACACAAACGTAAACACACACAGCAGCATGAATGCACACGCATTTAAACCCAAACGCACAAGGAATGATCTGAATGATGAAACACAGGTCACATAAAGGAATCGATGGGTTTCCATAGCGACATCAGGAAAACATTGTTGTCCATGAACCAGGCGGGGGAGGGGGGGGGGCTGATAAGGAACTGAATGGGAGAATGCCGTTGGTGGGAAACGACGAGAGACAAGAAAGAGACGTCATCCGACATGATTGTCTGGCAGCGTGTCCTGATCCCGCTCATCAAACAACACAGATCAATATTTAGGCCCCGTTGCCTGGGAACGGTCTTGGGCAGGGGAGGGGAGGGGGGAGGGAGGGGGAGTGGTTTGGGGGTGAGCACACAGACCCTGCGTTTCATCCTGTTGGCCTGGCAAACATCCCCAAAACGTAGTCCAGCCCCCTGACACAGGCCTGCCTGTCAGAGACTGAAAGACTGAAGGGCTGAGAGGCTGACAGACTCAATGACTGAGAGACTGACAGGCTGAGAGACTCAGAGACTGAGAGACTGACAGGCTGAGAGACTCAGAGACTGAGAGACTGAGAGGCTGAGAGACTGACAGGCTGAGAGACTCAGAGACTGAGAGGCTGAGAGACTGAGAGACTGACAGGCTGAGAGACTCAGAGACTGAGAGGCTGAGAGACTCAGAGACTGAGAGGCTGAGAGACTCAGAGACTGAGAGACTGAGAGGCTGAGAGACTGAGAGGCTGAGAGACTCAGAGACTGAGAGGCTGAGAGACTCAGAGACTGAGAGGCTGAGAGGCTGAGAGACTGAGAGGCTGAGAGACTGAAAGGCTGAGAGGCTGAGAGGCTGAGAGACTGAGAGGCTGAGAGACTGAGAGACTGACAGACTGACAGACTGAGAGGCTGAAAGACTGAAAGGCTGAGAGGCTGAGAGTCGTGGAGGCTGAGAGACTGAGAGGCTGAGAGGCTAGAAGCTGAGGCCCAGCTGTGCTTCCTGAGCAACACTGCTGCCATCTCTTTCTGTGTCTCTCCCTCTTTCTTTCTATCTTTCTCGCACGCTCCCTCTTTATCCATTGTTTTTCTATGTCTCTCACTCTCCGTCCATTACTCTTTTAATGTGTCTCTCTCTGGCTCAATCCCCCTCTTTTTCTCCAAATATCTCTTCCTCTTTTTCTGCCTCTGTCTTTTGTTCCTGTCTCCTCTCTCTCTCTCTCTCTCTCTCTTTTTCACTCTCTCTCTCCCTCTCTTTTCTCTCTCTCTCTCTCTCTCTCTCTCTCTATGCCTCACTCTCTATGTCTCTCTATGCCTCACTCTATCCCTCTCTCTATATATCCCTCTCTCTCTCCTCTCCACCCCCGTTTTCTTTTTTTCTGACAGGGGATAGTTTATATAGTGACACTGTCTTGTACAAACACTTCATTTGCCCAGTTAAGCACTATGGCCATGATGAGACAGGCAGGCATGGAGAGAGAGAGCAACAGACAGAGAGACAGACAGGCAGGAAGGCAGGCAAGTAGCCAGACAGGCAGTGATACAGACATATGGGTAGACAGACAGATTTACAGGCAGCTAGTCAGTCAGACAGGGACATTGGTAGTATAAGAAAACATACATGATCTTACAGAGAAACTGGTTTCATATTCTGGAGCTTAGGAGTGTTTACATACACACTTATAGACTGGAACAATTCACAGGAATGGCCTGCGACCCAGATTTCAAGCAGCCTCACAAATACCCTGTCCTGGGACTCAACACACACTGTCATACACTGTCACACACACACACTATCACAGCCCGAAAACCACTCTGACATAACAGTAGTTCTTTTGTGAATGATGATCTTTTTCCTGTCTCAATCAGCATGTCTTTAATACTCTTTATCCAGCTGTCAGTACTCAGCCCTGATGGTCTCTGAGCTAGAGAGGTGAGTGCTGAAGGAGCATACAGAGAGAGTGAGTGAGGGCGAGGGAAAGAAAGAGATAGAAAGAGAGAGAGAGAGAGATAAGGAGAGATAAAACAAAGGGATACTAGTATATAGTACAGAGACAGGGGACAGCGTGAGAAATGCATGAAATAGAAAGATTTGGAGAGGGAGGGGTTGAGAGACACTGAGAGAGAGAGGACACTGAGAGAGAGAGGACACTGAGAGAGAGAGGACACTGAGAGAGAGAGAGAGAGAGAGAGAGAGAGAGAGAGAGAGAGAGAGAAGAAGCTACAATCCTGAGCTGCAGGGCAAAACACCACTGATGGACAGCCAGGGAAATCATTTTTGAGTTGCAAAATGTATCTGCGGTATTGCGCACATTCACACAAACACGCGCACACACAACACACAAGTAGACGGACCCGCCCACATGCACACACACACAACACACAAGTAGACGGACCCGCCCACATGCACACACTCCACCTCCCTTATCAGCGGTGTGGGCCCCAGGATTGAATAAACACACACATTGAAACCAAACAAAGTTCTGATCACGAGGCTATGCTCGGCGTCTGTTCTGCCGGACCCTCCCAGAGCTCTCCCTTGCCACGAGGTCAACGCCATGGCAACCGTTCCAGGTCGAAGGTCACTGGAGGGAAAAAGCCAGTCTCTGTTCATATACAAACAAAACAGCACACACTGTCCTCCTCTCCACCTAAACTGGGATCCAGCCCAGCAAGGGAGGGTGTGCTCACTAACTCCTCACATTCCCAGGATTCTGAGGCCAAACGGTACTTCTTGCAAAACATCGGCGGAGAAGAAGGAACTGGATTGTTTGCGGGCAGAATTGTACCCGCAGCAGCTTGCGTTGCAACACCTACACATGTTCTCTCAGCCCTGGGAGTATAGTGTTGGGCAAGTCATGCTGGGTGACAGAATGCCTGGAGGGCAGGAACAGATTCACACACGTATGGAGGGAAGGAGGGAGGGTAAGGAAGGAAGGAAGGAAGGAAGGAGGCAAGGAAGGAAGGAAGGAAGGAAGGAAGGAAGGAAGGAAGGAAGGAAGGAAGGAAGGAGGGGAGATTAAACAGTATATAGACAGAAGCAGTGATCAGTAGGAAGCCTTCTCCTTCTCTCCTCCTTCCTATCTGTCTGTACCTTCTCCAGAACCAGGGCTGGGTCTCTGCTCCGCACAGTAGCATTGGTCTGTTCAATTACCAGTCTGCACTGTGCCAGGAAGAGGCACCATGAGGCAACATCATGCTCACCAGAGAATGTACCGCACTGGATTCAAAACTGGTCAACACAATTCCAAGTTCTCTTGTCTCTCTCGCTCTCTCGTTCTCTCTTATACACACGTACGCGCAAAAGGAGAAAGTAGCCCTGAAGTTGTCATTCAGACTGTTGTGTCATTTTAAATCAGAATGGTAATCACAGATGTGATCTGAAGTGTTGCGTAAGAAACATAAGGTAAGATCAAGGAATACCAAAGAAGGAAGTAATTATCCTCTTACGACATCAATCTCTGACGGGGCCTCTCTTCTATGGAAAACCTGAAGGGTGTTTTGATTCCGTTTCACATTTGGTGAACAATGATGAACTTCACTTTAATTGCAAAGAAGAAAAAGGGTTAGGTTTAGAGAGAAAGCTGAGCGTGAGAGAGAGAGAGATAGGAAGGGGCATACTGACAGACAGAAAGAGAAGAGGAAACTGATGGAGAGAAAGAGAGGGGAAAAGCAGACTTATGTCCTGTTTCCTGCTGTCCTATGTGTCCGAGACAGGAAGTGAGCCCTACAGGAAGAGGAAGTGAAGCCACAGAGATGTTGACGGTCAGCATCAGTGGGGGGCGTGTTTGGGTCACAGGAGGGATTCTCAATGATCGGTTTGAGGTGGGCTGGCTGGCACAAAAACCACAGACTGCCTGCATCACTGATGAACACATGGAGGAACTTGAACCCCCCCCCCCAAACCCCCCTCCCCGCCACACACACACACACAGGTTGTTGTCCATGCACCATGTGACCAAGGTTTTGGTCTCTCTCCTCAGATGGTCACATCGTCATCGTGGCGTCTGCGGACTTGAGGCTGATATTGGACATGTGCGTGGACGGGCCAGACAGGAAGTGGACTGGGAACACAACCTTAGGAACGCAGCCTGCAGGGCTCAGGGTCAGAGGTCACCCATTCTCACGTCCTGGGGTCTGCTGGACAGGAAGCCCAGTAACCTGTGGCAAACACACACATGTACAATCCATCCCCTGCAATCAATGGTAAACAGTGACTTAAGCTCATTTAGTCATCAACTAACCGATATATGACTATATAACATGTTGCAACTCTCTCTACTGTTCTCATAGTAGGAAGCTAAGTCTTTGCGCATCTATAAGGTCCCATAAAGGATGTTCCACTGGCTTTTGCTGACCTCTAGTGGATAGAGTTTATACTGCAGGGAGAAAAGGCAGGGTACTTGTTGCTGACGTTATCTGTATCTGCCTACTTGTTGATCTGTTCTCACATATCAGTTAAATAACAGTTGAATTGAGTCAAATAAAATATGAGGATGGTGTTGTTTTTTACTTGACGAGCGAACATGTTGCTGTCAGTATCTCCTGATCTGACAGAAGAAAGCTCCTGTGTCAGGCAGAGTTCATGCACTCGGGGGTCTGACAGATGCACAGGGACCAAACACTTGTGGCTGGTTCCACCTGACAAACCTGCCAACAGGAGAGTCGGCAGGATCCTTCCACCTCCAGGAGAATCGGCATCGCAACCGAGGTGTTCCTTGTTACGTTGGGAGGGACACTTTGGCGGAGGAACAGCTTCTTCTTCATCTGCTAAGACCCCACCACCCCCTCCCCCTTCTCCCTGCCTCCTCCCCCGCAACCCTCCTCCCCTCCCTTATCCTGTCCCTCCACCCCTCCTACCTCCCCCCCTGCCTCTCAAGGGTACACACGGAGGAGCATGACCCCCCCTCCCCTCCCCCCTCCTCAGAGGAGTTCCCTTCTCTGGCAGGGCCATATGGTGGACCCGTGCTCTGAATGGGCCATCTGCTGGCCCTGCACACAGGCCTGCTCTGTGAGGGAATGCTGCTGCTTTTGGAGCAGTTCACTGGGCCATGGGGATTCTTTCTCAGTGCCCTGCGCACACACATACTCACACACACACACACACACACACACACCAATCTCACGCTTGTTTGGGCAGACCCAAAAAAGTGCACATACACAAACCAGTCTCTCACATGCGCACACACATTCGCACAGAGGAAGGACACGACCACCAGCACTTCTCTCTCTGTTTCACACGAACACACACACACACAATAACATGATAACAGACAGGCAGACATTTTGAACCCTCTCCAGCCCCTACCTTCTCCAAAGCAATCAGCCCATCTTATTGTCCTGTTGACAAGGGAATGATGAACTATATCTGTGTCCCATTCCTGAACAGCCAAGCGTAGAGGGGCCCCACCCACCTCCTCATTGTCTCCAGGGACTCTTTGTGGTTGCCACGGTGACCAGGGGGTTCTGACCAGGGAAGGAGATCAATGTGTTAAAAGGGCATCCATTATTGGATGGCATTCACCAGACTTTGTTCGTAAAGATGATTATGTGTTTTTGTTCAGGAAAGGGAGATGGGGGAGTAAGTGACTGTGTGCATGTGGATGTGTGACTGTGTGAGGGGTGGATTTGTGTGACTGATTCTGAGTATGTGTAGGATGTGTTTGAGTAATGGTGAGTATGGGGTGACTGTATGATTATGCAAGTGTGTGCAGGGTGAGCATGATGATTTCTGTCTGGGCTTTGTTTGCGTGACTGGGGGCGACTGTGTGGGGGGGAGGGGTGTGTTAGTGTGACAGTGTGTGTGTGTGTGGGCGGGCAGGGGGGTTATATCAGGCTATTGCTGGTTTACATCTTAATTCATATTAATCTGGTCTATGGTGAGACCTGTCCAGCTGCTGAGATGAACAGAGGGGGGGGGGGGGGGCATGTGTGGACAAGATGGAGGCAGAGGGGGGGGGCAATGGAAACTAAGAGACTTTAAGCACCCAAGAAGACATAAGGATGGAGGGGGGGGGCATACTCAGCCTATCTTCACCTTTCTAAGAACATCTCTATAGGAACGCACCTCACTAGATTGCTCCACTCAGTCTTCTATTTTTTGTGTGTCTTTTGTGTGTGTTTAGGTTGGTTTGGGTGCACGTCCATGGGCATGTGTGAGAGGGAGGGAAGGAGCGGGGGAGGGAGAGAGGGAGACAGGACCGGGGGTGGGGGGTGGGGATGGGGGGTGGGGGTGGAGAGGGAGGCGGGGCGGCGGGGGGGAGGGCGCGAGAAGGAGAAGGGGGTGAGCGGCAAGAAAGAGGAGAGGCGACAAAGAATCGATGGTAGGAGATAAGAGATGTGAGGGGCGGGAACACAAAGCAGGCATCGGCGGAGCAAGCGGAGGAGAAGAGCGGATTTAAGAGCAAGAAAGGGAAGGAGTGGAGGGGAGGGGAGGAGATGGGGGGGCAGCAGGGAGGGTAGGGCTGGAGGGTAGGGTTGGAGGGTAGGGTTGGAGGGTAGGGTTGGAGGGTAGGGTTGGAGGGGAGGGTTGGAGGGGAGGGAGGGAGAGGAATGGAAGGAGAGGAATGGAAGGAGATCAGGAGGGCAGGATGGGCGGAGCTGGCAGTAGGACGGAGAGGACGCAGTAGGAAGTAATCAAGGGGAGACTAGCAGTGGATAAAATAGAGATACGCAAGCAGGGAGGGGATAATCGGGAGGATGGGGAGCAGGGAGGGGAAGGGGGAGCTAGGGCGCGTACGGACGCTCTGAGAGAGGAGGGAGGGGGGGGAGGGAGAGGTAGAGAGAGGTGGGTGGGCATGGGGGAGGAGGGGGAGTAGGGGAGAGGAGAGGCAGGAAGACGAGAGGCAGGAAGACAAGAGGCAGAGAGAGGAGAGACAGAAAAGAGAGATGGACAGAGACATAAAGACAGAGACACGGAGAGACAAGACAGAGAGACAGACACAGGGAGAGGGAGAGAGAGAGGAGCGAGGGGGAGAAAAGGCACAAAGAAAGGACTGCTTTAGTGGAGGAGGTGCGGGAGAGGAGGAAGTGAGGGAGAGAGACAGAAGTTATAGGGCAGGAAAGGGCGAGGGCGGGCGGATGGGGGGGAGGCCGTGGGAGGAGAGAGCCCAGAGGGGACGAGGGAGATGGCAAAGGACAGCGGAGATTTGAAAAATTCTGGTGGTTACTGAGCATCCTATTTTATACACACACATTAAAAAGGGTGTGCATGTGTGCACAGATATGTCTATAACTAGCATCTGTTTATTTTAGAAACAGATGACACCATTAAGAATGTCTCAAGCGCACCTTTTTATTACGAACAACCACCATCTTTTTAAAAAAAGAACATTTTATAGCAAGTACAAAAAAAACCCCAACAATATATTAAACTTAATACAGAAAAAAAGCTCAAAAAAGTATCTCTATAAATACATTAAAAATAAATTAAACACATTAATTTACTACAGATTCTGCTTTAAACTCTAAACACGTTGGAAACAAGCTGGTCTGAAAGGCATTTAAATAGGAAGTGAAAGACCCTGGCGAGAAGCAGCGCCCACAGTTATCCACTAGGCTCCTGAGGAAACTCAGGCAGGTCTACAACATACTGAAGCCTTCTGGTTAGTCTACAGTCTGCTCAGTCTACAGTCTGCTCAGTCTCCGC
This sequence comes from Plecoglossus altivelis, assembly GCA_036571765.1. Lineage (NCBI taxonomy): Eukaryota > Metazoa > Chordata > Actinopteri > Osmeriformes > Plecoglossidae > Plecoglossus > Plecoglossus altivelis. The sequence continues at coordinate 14,299,289 of BROE01000005.1, forward strand.
CCCCCCCCACCCCTCCCCGCCCTCGGAGCGTCTGCATTTAGCAAAAGTCAAACTGATTTGGCAAAGATCAGGGAAACAACAACATGGGTGAAAAGTGATCCACTCTCACCAGCTGCACTCACCAAGTCAGGAAACCGATTCGAGCTTCTGATCTGAAATAGAACCGACTGTGGCTCACGAACTCGGAACAATGAAACGAACCTGCCTAACGGCTCTTAGGCGCAGGAGCGCAGGAGTTTGTCTAAAAACACACGTGAATTTGAGTAAAAAAAAAAAAAAAGAAGACAAGTACCTTTTTGAATCAGGAAGGCAATCACTACTGGAGTGGAAGAGCTTTCCAAACTCATGTAAAAAATATATATTTAGGGAAAAAAAACAACACTAACATCTCCCCACCATCTTGTGGAAAAGCTGACCATCAGGCAGACACAGATCTTTGGCATCTACATTACGAGACATTCTGGGAGGTTCTGTTACCGTTTCAACTGACGAGTGGTACCCTCAGCAGTGTCATTTGTTATGGTCACAATCTGAGGAGCCTTTCTTGTCCCAAGCATCTGCCTGTACAATACAATACTACACAGTAGGTATACAGTCACTGGCTCTTTCAAACTATTTCCCCAGCAGTGTGGGTGGTGGCTGCTTGTGTTAGCCAGAAGGGGATGGGTGGAAATACACACACCCCCCTACAGGAAGAAACTGGCGCTGCAGGTGTCGCTAACAAAGCCGTCGTCAGGGACAGAGAGCTGGCTGAAGATGGGCAGGCGGCGCCCGCTGGAGTCTGTTCCGGAAGAATCGGAGCCTGTCATGCTGCTGGCGGAGCTACACGCCCCCTCCTGGTCAGACAGGGAGGTGTAGGATAGGCTGCGGACCCCCATGGTCGGTCCCATGGGGGGGCTCTGCTCCAGGAGACAGGTCCCTGGGGACAGGCCGCATGCGGAGTCGGGCGAGGGTAGAAATTGAGACCGGGGATCTCGGGCCTGGGGGTAGGCAGGGGCCTGGGGGTAGGCAGGGGCGGGCTCGAACACGCAGTCCTCCTCGTGGAAGGCGTGCGACAGCAGGTCTGTGACGTCGGCAGCCGGGGGGGAAGCAGAGGGGGTGCGGAGAAACGGGGAGGGCTGGGAGGACGGCTCCAGGAAGGACGGCTCCAGGGCGGGGGGCTCCAGGGCGGAGGCCGAGGGAAAGCCGGCGAAGCTGAAGCTGTGCCTGAAGACAGGAGGTCTGTGGGTGCGGGAAGGCCCCGGACGGCCAGGGGGCCCCAGGTCATCCTCGTTGTTGTGGACGAAGTGGCAGCGGATGCCGTAGGGGCAGAAGCCGATGGTGTGGAAGGTGCGGCACGGCTCTGTCTTGTACTTGGGGTGGCGGTTCAAATCCCGCAGCTCGTCTTGCCCGTGAGCAAACTGGCACTTGGGCCCGTACTTGCAGATTCCACTCTCAGCAAAGGTGCGGCACAGTTCGGTCTTGTAGCGCGAGGAGATGGAGGAGGAAGAGGAGGATGTGGAGGAGGTGAGGAGGGTGGATGAGGAGGAGAGAGGGGAAGGGCTGAGAGATGCAGGCTGTTTGGGTTCGCCAGGAGAGGAAGCCCAGCCCAGACTGCTGGAACCGGTCTCAACCATGCTGACGGAGCGCTCCGCCCAAAAAGACATTCGCTCAAAGGGCTGCCCCCAGTGGCTGGAGGCCAGGGCTGCAGGCTGTGGGGGGTTGGAGCACAGAGGAGAGCTGGAGGAGGAGAGGGAGGAAAGGGAGCAAGGAGCACAGGGTTTCTTGTAGCCTATGGGCCTCTGGGGCAGGCCTGGGGGTGCAGCGGGTTCTCTCAAGTCCAGACTGAGTAGCTGCTGTAAAAAAAAGAAAGAAACCTGGGCATTTACTAAAAGCAACAGCACATTCATCAACTTACAGAAAATGTTAGAGCGAATGACTAAAGTAAACATGGCATGACAGAATGGTACTCATTTTATACATATCTTCACTACCTAGATATAAACTAGGACGTATCGGGGAACCTCAACGAATGGACTATGCTAGGCGATCGTAGTGTGGAGTAACGCAAGACTTATTTCACTCGTGATGTTCAACATCTGATCCTCTTATCTAAACAACGCAGTCAATGTTTGACGTGGTTAGTTAAACAGCGCGCCGATGCAATTTCAAGTTAATCTCAACATCGAGTAGTATTTTCATGTTACCGTATTCCAACGTAAAGTTTTCCAAGAAGATATTTAAACAAATAATACAAAATACCGTTTGCTTTTTGATAGCCAAACAAGCGAAAGTCTAGATTGTCGAAACGAGCTTAGAAGCGCTATTTTCCTCCGAGGTCGCTAGCTAGCGTGTATCGCTCGACAACCTGTTGACTTTTGATGCGTGCTCGATCCGGTGTTTGATCAGCTCGTTTTAACGACCGCTCTTCAAGTTCGCTGGCAAGGTGTGTCTCTTCAGTGCACGAATAACAAAACAAAAACTACCACAATAGCAGCGCTTAATCGGGTAGTATACACTCGCTTGATAGCTGGTTAAGAGATATGTTTTGAATCCGTACCAGGGTGACCATTCGAAAAGTGCACCCCCCTCTGTATATAGTGTCTTAATTGCAGTAAGAGCTGTAAAAAGAATCTGTTTCGGTAAACGAAACAGTACGGGTGCAGCAATGTTGGATGTCAGAGAGGCAGTAGTTTCTTCGCGATTGCCTTGGTGGAAGTTCTGTCGGTGCCTTGCCAAATGCAACAAGTGTTCTGTGCAGAGTGAAAATCGGTGTCCCTTTGCACATGCAGTTTTTTTTTGTCCTGCGTAACTGCCTCACTAACAAAAAAAAACAAGCTGACATTAACCATCATCACAGGACGTTGCTAAAAGTTGACTTGACTCGCACACAAGAGAACGCGCAATCGATGGTTGCCTTTCCATCTGAGGACTGCGAAGTTGAATTTCAACAAACACACTTACAGTGGAGCTATTTTTAACGTACGTACACAACGATTGAATGTGCATAATCCTACTAATGTAATCACGGTAACGCCAATGCTACATCGTTTATAGCTATTGTCTGTGCATGCATGCAACATGTGCGAAGAAGCTGCCGTTCGCTAGCTACAGCTACTGCTATCGAACTGCATCCACATTCCCAAGCACGCGCTGACGTTACTAACTTCGTTTAGGGGTAGCGATAAACAACACATTTACCTTACACATAACCTCCTCCAAATCGAGAAACTGATTGAGTGCATACAACGGCATGTCCGCTAACCGAATCTTAGATCCCCACTGGAGCGGCGGTTGAAGTTGATAAGACTGCCCGGGTAGCTTTCTTCGGGTGGTATAAGTTTCCAAAGTTGTCTGCGACTTTTTCCCCCCCCTGCGTGTGGGTACACGTGGTTTTAATGCATCACTGTACGAGATGACCACGCCTCCGCGTCGCTCTTTTTCCTCTCGATCCCGCCCACTGAACAAACCCACTAAATGCAGAAAGTGCTGCTGCTTACTTGGTGAACCTGCGGTCTTGTGCTCGTGAGTTTGTCGCTCGTTAACCCCTCGAGGAAGGAGTTTCTAAGGCCGAAATAGCCTGTTCGTTCGATCGTGTTTGATCATAGAGAGCAAGAAACATTTGAGATGACTTCACGTTTTTAGCCCATGAGTCTGTCGCCGAGCACACATTCCGCTTTCTGGCACAGTGTTTGTAAGGATGGTTGGCGAAATTGCACATTAGTAAGTAGAGTTTATTTGAAAAAAACATGCAAATAAATGTATCCGAAGTGACAAATCGAATCACAAAGACAAAAACCCCAAATTCAACATGCTCGAGGCTTGTTGCATGTTCAGTCGATGTGATCGAACTCGACGAAAGTCAGAGATTAATCGCTAGAACCCAGCGAATTTATGCATAGAGACCAGAGAGAGATGAGGCAAGGCGTGATTGTGCGTGAAGACTATATTGACCCATTCATGATTGCATGAGAGTAGCTAACTCAAAAGCTACATTTACCAAGACTAAAGTTACTAGTTAAATAGATCACATGAAAAGACTAGGCCTTTCTGAATGACAGTCCTAAGATAGCCAGCTCTACTGTCACTGCTTCACTGCAGACAGGAGACAGTTAGCTTCGGGGAAGGCCTTTGATACCAGAGGTGTTGAAGCTTTCCCTGTGAAGACAAGACACATGAAAGCCCAGAAGTGACAAGTCAAAACAGAACAGGGATGTGTGAGGTGAGAAGAGACAAGAGTCAGGACAGCATGCTAGCAATAACACTGCCCCTATACTCTCACTAATCAGACATGTTTTGGGGGGAATGAGAAAAACCCCCAAATATTATCTGGAAATCCAAGGCCGAGATTAGCCGAGAACAACGCGGGTAAGGCTGGGGTTGAAATTTGGTTGGGATTAACACAGTGAATTGAGTTGAAGAAAGTTGCACCTTTAAGTACAGGGTAGATGACTGGAGCCACCACCAGGACTGGCACCGTGCGGACAGAACAGTGGCTGTTGGTGGGTTAACTGAGGGGAAGGAGACGTTAGTCAGTTATTTCCTGATGCCAACCGCTGGTTTTAAAACAAGGATGTGAACGACTGTAAAACAAGGATGAAGAAACCTTGGGTTATTTCTGGTTTGTTCATGTTGATAGACCCCAGCTGTGAGCTGCTCCCATAGAGAGGGGGCTCTTTCACTATGAAGCCCCACTCTAACAAGCCTCTCTCCTTTGTTGGAAGGGGGAGCTGAGAGCAAGGGTGGGGGAGGCCCTGGGGTCTCCCTACGCTCGACCAGCAGTCCTCCTGATGAGCAGGGAGGCGGAGTCCAGGGCCCTCTGGAGCCTAAGAGCAGGCTGACTGGAGGGTCTTACGGCCACACTCTTTAGCTCTTTCAGCCTCATCCCTCAGCCAAGTCCTTCAGAAACATAACTTCAGACAGGGGACAAAGACCCTGAGATGCCGACTGTGTGGGTTCGTCCTTGTCTGCGGTGTGGGCAGGCCTCACAGTACACGATGATGTCATGAACTATCCTGTGGACAGAGCAGAGGTCACCAGGAGGGTTCTTGAGAGCATGTTCACGTAAAGACAACGTTTCTTGAAGCCATTTGTTGGGGTCGTTAAAAGGGGATGCAGAAAAAAATGGAACTGCTGGATTAGATAAATGAATGAGTTTAAAACCGAGGATTCCCATTTCTACGACATAGCATCAAAATACGGCTCTGTGGAACAACACAGAGGTTTCTGATTCCAGTGGTTATAGGAAGAATCGAATTGAGTCTGAATGACAAACGGGTAGTGGTATGGTTAGAACTCTGGTTCTGTTTCGTTATAATCGGACACCCCTTGACCCTCCCCCCCCCTCCTGCACTCCCTGTTGGTCCTCAGTACAAGCCATTAGTCCAGTAAACAGGCATCTTGAAGTTTGTTTAGGGTTTGTTTAGAATACTGTTGAGGGGAGCATTAGGCTTGTCAGTGTTTAACGTCACAGAGGCTGCAAACTGGGGGGGATCCAGTGTGGGGGTTTGAGTGGTTAGGACGGAGGGGGGCTGAGAGAAAGAGGGGTGGAGGCGAAGTGGAAGAAGAGGTGGAGGAGAAGGGGTGCTGAGGAAGGGGGTTGGCAGGGGGGGTGGAGCAGAGGAGTTCTTAGCTGGAGTAATGGGGGCTTTAGAGCATAATGAGGAAGAAGTTTTAAGGCTGGCTAACAATGCCTCCTCCTCCTCCCCCATCGAGGAGTGTGTGGGGGGGTGGAGACTCCGAGAGGCCGGGGGAAGGGCTTTGGGGAGGAGGGGGCGGGGGAAAAGGGGGGAGGGAAGGTGATTGTTTAGGCAGGAGAAAAGAGAGAGGGCTATCCGTGCGCCCCCACCTTTCTAATCCTTAATCACAACAGTGTCAGGAGGCACTCCTCCAAACCCCCCCTGTCCCCCTGTCCCCCTCCAGACCCACCCCTCCTTGCCCTCCTCCAAATCACCCCTCCATCACTGCCCCCCTCCAGACCCTCCCTTGCCCTCCCACCCTGTTCCACCCCCCCTCCCCAGAGCTCTCCAGACCTCTCCACCTCCCTACATCACTCATGCCAAAACACAGTGTGTGTGCACAAGCATGTACCTCCGTATGGGAATGTAGGAAGAAGCTTCCATCGGTCTGTAACAGACGTCAATCCTAGCCGTCAAAAGGAAATCTGTTGTGTATCACTAGATTGTTGCAGGCTTGTTGCAACTGAAGCTGTATAGGCATGGTCCTGCATTGACGTGGTCGACAGTCAGTCAGAGCAGATGACGAGGACCTCCTCAGCCTGTCTCAAACCTCTTCCAGGCTGGTCATTCTAACCTTTGTTAGCCTCGTCATGCTAACGCTACATGTAGAGTTACAAAGGATGGAAAAAGTGACCCCGTTTTTCACCTGGATATTAAAACCAAACCTTTTGCTGACACCCTCCGTTGATGGTGTGAAAATTGTAGTTCAGTTTATTTTCTGAAGCATACTTCTCCAGTAGACTGGAGGAATGACGCATACTTCTATAGTAGAATGGAGGAATGATGCATACTTCTCCAGTAGCCTGGAGGAATTACTCATACTTCTGTAGTAGACTGAAGGAATTACTCATACTTCTATAGTAGAATGGAGGAATGACTCATACTTCTATAGTAGACTGGAGGAATGATGCATACTTCTCCAGTAGCCTGGAGGAATTACTCATACTTCTGTAGTAGACTGAAGGAATGACTCATACTTCTATAGTAGACTGGAGGAATGATGCATACTTCTTCAGTAGGCTGGAGGAATACTGGAGCATACTTCTTCAGGCTCTAGGTTAGACTCTCCACGTAAGTGACCCACACTTGCATTTGTGCTGTGGTGACGCTGGCACAAGGTAGTAAACCAGGTAATAAACCAGGTAGTAAACCAGCAGGCAGTCTTGTTTGTTTACTCATCATGGACGTGTGTGTGCTTGTGTGTGAGAGTATGTGTTTGAGTCTTTGTGTTTGTGCATGACTGTGTGTGTAAGTGTTGTAGGTATGTGTGTGTGAGAGTAGATGTGTGAATGTTTGTATGTACGTGTGAGAGTGTGTGTATGTATGTATGTGTGAGATTACATGTGTGAGTGCATGTATGTGTGTGTGTGTGTGTGTGTATGTATGTATGTGTGAGATTATATGTGTGAGTGTGTGTATGTATGTGTGATAGTACATGTGTGAGTGTGTGTATGTATGTGTGAGAGTACATGTGTGAGTGTGTCTTTAAGTGTGTTTGTGTTTGCTCTCCATGCAGCTTATCTGTTGACATGTTTTTAACAGGTGACAAGAACACCCTACCAGCAGGATTCACCTCAGGGGTCACACACACACACACACACACACACACACACACACTGAGACACACACTTAGACACACACACTCAGACGCACACACAAACACACACACTCAGACGCACACACTCATTCACACACACACACACACACACCCGTTCATTCACATACACTCAGACTCACACACACCCGTTCACTTACACACACTCAGACACACACATACCCAGTCATTCACACATGCATTCAACCAGACATACTCAATCAAGCCAAAACCATCTCTTTTCCTAAGGGGGTTGGAATCACTCTATCAAGGCACAACGACAGGTAAACATACCCTCATGCCCCAGGCTATGTGTGTGTGTGTGTATAGATACCTGATCTGATGGTCAAGCAGTTTGTTTACACTTCAGGTAACAAGACCCCTCTATGCTTCAGGACAGTGGCTAAGCTAGCAGGCCCTCTAACTAACCTTATCTCTCTCTTTCTGTCTCTCTCTGTCTCTCTTGTCTCCGCCTCCATCTGTCTCCATCTCTCTGTCTTTGTCTCTCGTCTCTTTCTGTCTCTGTCTATCACTTTCTCTCTCTGTCTCACTCTGTCTTTGTCTCTCTCTGTCTATCACTTCCTCTGTCTCCCTCTGTCTCTCATTGTCTTTCTGTCTCACTCTGTCTGTCTTTCTGTCTCACTCTGGCTGTCTCTCTCTTTCTCACTCTGTCTCTCTGCCCTTCTTTCTCTCACATACAGACACCCGCATCATAAGTAGACATTCAGTAATGTCAGAAACACATGCGGGCCCTTGGGCCCTGTGTTGCTCCGCTCCACCAGGGAGAAGGGGGGCAGGGTGGGGGTATAGAAAACAAGGCCCTCAGTATAAAACCCTATTGAAACGACTGAAGGGGGAGGGAGGAGGAGGGGGGGGTATTTCAGCGGGCCTGCAGTTATTTGGAGGCTGCTGAACATCTGCTCCTAGTGAACAAGGCAGGAACGTCCTCCCCCCTCAACCCCCCCCCTCCATCCTGTCTCCCTGGGGGGAGGGGGGTGGTCAAGCTGGCCTGACCTAGCCTGCTAGAGAGACAAGGAAGTAGCAGTATAGATGAACTAGAAGCGGTCTGTGGACACAGAGAGCAGGAGGCTGTCCGGTCATGCTTGGCTGAACATCCTGTGATCTTCTGGCTTTGATCACCAACATTAGTACACTGGTTTGGCTAGAAGACCATATTCAGATCCACATGGGTATCAGTACATTGTAGATATATCTTCACATACAGTGTGGGTAAACGTCTAGCAACCTTGTGAGGCCAAACATCCACATTCACAATAACAAAGGTTTAGACCCCATCAGTGCTATTGATTGTTACTCTTAAGGTTCACAATTCAACACGTGAATTAGGCTTTACTGCACGCCTATTGCGGTGTCAGTCACTTTAATGGTATGCATAATGTTCTGCCATTGGAATGGAATGTTCAATGTATAGAAATGCAAATTGATAACCCGCATCTGCCAATGGAATGTTATGATTGTATGGGTATGCAAATTAATATCAGGCGTCAACGTCACTCCTGACTGTGGCTCACCATGGTAACAGCTTTTTAAACTCATAACTAATGGTTTTGAACCAGATTGTTTAAGACTGTCTAAGCTTGTTTTCCCTTCCCTCCTTCCCAGAACATTCTAGCGTCTCCTTTTTCTCCTTTCTCTCATCGCCTGTTGTCCCCTTGAATGGCTCTCAAAACAATAAACTGGTGACTGGATCACGAGGGGTTGGAGGGGCAGCAGAGGAGAGAAATTGAGAGGTAGAAGAGGAGCGGGGAGAGAGGGGGTTCGATACAAGCATCCCTCACGCGCGCTCCCTCCCCCGCTCTTTTTACCTCTCTCTCTTTGCCTCTACTTTCATCCCTCTCTTCTGCACAGTCGCAGTTCTCTCCTTTCCAGCTGGGTCTCATTTGGACTGGCTACACTGGCGTCACCCAGCCCTCTTCAGACCCCTTCACTCCCCCCCCCCACAGGGCCAGCCCAGCAGGTACCACACGGGGGTCAGGGGTCACCACCTGCCCTCTAACCTCCTGACATGACCCTTACATTAACCCCCCTCCCCCTAGTAATTCCTCTGCTTCAGAACACCAGACCTGTGTGGATTCAATTAAATGTCCACACATTGGAGAGGGGGAGGGAGATGGGGGAGGGGGGTGACTGGGGTGAGGAGACCAGTGGAAAGTGGATGAGGAGTCAGCTTGAGAGTCAGCCACACAAACGCTCTGCAACCAGTCAGCAGCCACGACGAGAGAAAGAAGGAGAGAGGAGGAGGGGGGGAGAGAGATAGTGGAGAGTGAGCGAGGGGGTTTAGAGAGGAGCAGGACAAAGGGGGTGATCCTTCAGCAGGGAGCCCATTGGTTCCTTGGCAGCAGTGACATAGGGTGAGTCAGCTGTGAAAGCTTGTGTAAGGTTGACTGAGCACCAATAGCCAGATTAGCCTTGCTGGGACATGTCATTTGGTAAACATGGAAGATGGGAGACAGGAGCTACTGCAGGCCTGCCCAGGGCCAGGGGAGGACAGGACCCGCTGTACTACACCAGCACCACCCTGGGGGGAGGATAGGAGGGAAGACAGAGGAGAGAGAGACGGTCGTGGTCTTAGACAGCTGATAAAGCGAGCAGCCGCTTGAGAACTGTGGAGATGGTACTAGATAAATGCACTGCTGCAGTTTGCCATTGTTGTCGTTTCTGACAGTTAAAAAAAAAATGAATTAAAGTCAAACTACGTGTTGAGGTATTTTATTCATGTGAATAATCAAAGTTTAGAATGTGGCAAGGTCATTGGATTGGGCAAGGGAGTCATCAAAACCCTGAAGTTCTATCTGTTATACAGAAAGTCACAAAGCTACACAGTTGTGTTTAGGTAAAGAAACCAAATCCCTCTCTCCCCTCACTCTCTTCCTCCCTCTCTCTCTCCCTCTTCCCCTCAACTCCTCTTTTCTCCTCTCATCTCTCCTCCCTCTCTCTCTTTCCTCTCCTCTCTCTCTTTCCCTCTCTCTCTGTCTTTCCCTCTCTCTCTCTCCCCCTCCATTTCTCTCTCGCCCTCCCTCCCTCCTCCCTCTTTCCCGCCTCTCTCTCCCCACCCTCCCTCTCTCTCAGTCCTCCCACTGCATCTCCCCCCCTCTCTCTCCCCCATGGCCTTCCCCCGTTCTCCCTCCCATCTCTCTCTCCACCCCTGCATCTCCCCCCTGCCTCTCTCCCCCTCCCTCCCTCTTTCCCTCTGCTTCTCTCCCTCCCTCTCTCTCTCTCTTTCTCCCCCTCCCTCCTTCCTTCCCTCCCTCTCTCCCACCCTATCTCTCTCTTTCTACCCCTTAATCTATCTCTCTCCCTCCCTCTCTCCCCACCTCCCCTCTCTCTTTCTACCCCTCCCTCTCTCTCTCCCTCCCTCCCTCCCTCCCTCTCTCAGTGTAACCAGCCACCATTTTGAGACGTCTGTGACTCGTCTTGAGAACAAAGCCCTGTGCTGTAGGCTAGTGTCTTTCTGTTTTCCAAATGGCCATCCTAATCTTATATCTGTCAAACGGACACACCTTTCCACAGGTGGATCCTGGCACGCTCCCAGGTAGCAGGACACACCTATACAGCCTGTGGCACCAAGGGCTTTGTCCCTGGTTCACCAGAACAATCCATTAACTTAGCCTTGAGCTTAGTGAAATCCTAAACGTCCATACCTGTGTAATTCTGGCTCCATTGTGAGGTGTGTGTGTGAACTTTAGTGATTTTGAGAAAGAGGCACTTATAGTGATTTGAGAGACCAGTGTTCTTTCCCTCCTGTCTCAGCCCAGAGTTTGGTTGGAACTGCAGTCCCCTCCCGCTCACCCCAGACCCTCTCCTAACCCCAAACAGACCATCCAAATGAAAGAGATCGAGTTTAACACACCACAAACATACCAAACGAAAACAAATACTGAACTGAGTACTGTTATCTGGCTGGCTGTTTATGATCCTGGAGCTGAAAGTGCTTTGTGAGGCTAAACTAAAGCCAAGCTCTAGCTAATATCTGATGTTAGCATTTCAACTTGTGGTAAAACCTAAACAATCCCAAGCTCAGCACATGTGACCACAGTGTGCGCTTGTGTGTGTGAGACCACACTTTGAATGTTTGTGTGATTATCCACATTTGTTGTGAGGGCTCAGATTAGTTGGCTAATACCAAAACGGAAGAAAGTACAGCTTTGAAACCATCTGCTTTTCCAAGACTGGGCCTAAACTCCCACAACAAAGTCAGACGCTTCGAGGTTTACGATGTTTTACGAACGCAACGAGAAGCAGATGTTTTTCGGCGGGTCACTTCATCATCGGTGTGGATCTCTTCCTGATCCTAGTCTGACAGGGCTTCACTGCAAACCTCCGCCCCAGCCAGAGCGCCAGGTCTCTAACAGTAGTGACCTGGCAGAGAGAGAGCGAGAGAGAGAGAGAGAGAGAGAGAGAGAGAGAGAGACTCTGTGTCCTTAGAAGCCTTTGATTAGTCAAGTGTTACACTGGCTCCTCCTCTCCTGGCGGGGGGCTCAGGTAGGCCTCTGTCCCCCCCCCCACCTCCCTTCCCCCCTCAAAGACCCAACTTCCCCTTGATATCCCCCCCCTCTCTTTTAATCAGGCTGGGTCTCCTTCTGAAGGAAGTGATTAGCAACAAGCCCCCCTGAAAGAGAGAGAGAGAGAGTGAGAGAGAAAAAGAAAATGGTAATCCTTTCAGAAGCGGCATATAAAGAGAGGACAGCGTCGTTCAGGCGTTCTGGTATTGTAGCCAGATTTCCTCTGACTGAGCCGCAAAGAAGCAATCGACAGGACACCCTCACCCTCCCTCCCTTACCCCCCCTCACCCTCCCTCATTCTCAATCATCCACTTTTTACTCCTGCTGGAGCCCCTCACCCTCCCTCCCTCCCTTCCTCACCCTCCCTCCCTTCCTCAATCTCCCTCACCCTCTTGCCTCACCTCCTTACTGCTTCTGGTCCTCCTTTCAGTCCCTGGTTTGAAAACTAGGGAAGAGTTATTGCAGGGAGAGCAAGTGGAAACAGGGATGTTTGTGTGTTTGTTTGTCTAGTTAGAAAACACTCAACCTGGTCTGGAAAAGCCATGTGTCACGTCACAGAGCAGGAGGTAAAACAGATACAGTGACAGGCCAATACCCCACACGCACACACACACACCCACCCACACACACACAAACACATGGTGTGAGAGACAAGGGAATGAGAGAGTAATTACGAGGGGTATGAGCCAGAAAATAGTCTTCTCTCCTCCTCTCTTTCTTTCCATCAGCAAGAGTGAGTTCTGGAGGGAGCTGGAGACAGCAACACAAATCAGTAAAGCCCTGCACCATGCCAGCACTTGGTGTGTGCCTGTGTGTACATGTGGGTTTTGTGTTTAAGTCTGTGTAAGCGTGTGCGTGTGTGTGTAGGGTCAGCTTTTGTGTGAGCAAGCTCTGCGCTCCCTCATTCACTCCCCAGCTGCAGAGTGGATCTGATCGTTGTACTCCCATCCCAAGATGAAATCCTCCTGAGATGTGGGTGTGTGTGTGTGTGTGAGAGAGAGTGGTGCTCTGAAAAGAGAAGGATGAAGAGAATAAGTGGAGGAAGGGAGGTGGGTTCATTCCACCCACTGGGTCTGCTGCTGGGTGGTGTGTGTGTATGTGTGTAGAGGGGGGTAAGGGGGCGTTGTTTCATAATAAGCCCCCCGGCCCTCCTCCCCCTCTTTCTCCTTCTAAGTTTATGGGTGAAATTGGGATGCAGGCAGTGCTGAACATACAGGACCATGCTGAGCTATGCAGAGCAGCAGCTGTCCCTCCCTCCCTCCTCCCCTCCCCTGGTCATACCCCATTTACCCATACCTTTGACAGAGCCCCGTCCATCCCTCCATGGCTCCTCTCCTCCTCCCCCGGTTCTCGTTCGTTCGCACGGGTCCCCTCCAGCTTCTTCTCCTGTCTTTCTTCCATCCACTCCCACTCCCCCTCCCACCCCACCCCAGAAGAGACACATTCTAGGCAGAGAGGTCATCAGTTTGTCTGTGTGGAGCAGACTTTGTTGTGTAAATGTGGGGGCATCAACCCTGTTCACGGGTTGTTCATTCACTCTCTGTGTGTGTCAGATTTCTCCCAGGAGTCCTTCCACCAGTTTCAAATGACCTATTAGACACAATCCCAAATACACACTGCTTTATTTGTAATGCTGTACAACTTGGCAAAGATCCAATGAATGGAACCAATATCATGAAGACTTGTCAGTGACCGTAAATAGAAGGTAAAGAAAATTCATTTCTACTGCCGATCCCTGGGAGGGATTGCAGTGCCGCTTGTTCCTGTTTGGGATCACGGGTGACTGCAGCCTAACCCAGTAACTTCGGGCCATAGGCGGGGTACACCCTGGACTGAGGACAGCAAGTCGCAGGGCTAACAAAGAGACACAGGCAATCATTCACTCTTGCATTCATTCACTAGAGGCAATTTCGAATCTCCAATTAACCTATCAACATGCATGTCTTTGAACAGTGGGAGGAAGCCGGAGTGCTCCCAACACAGGAGGACACGCAGTCTCCACCCAGACAGATCATGTGATGTTGGATTTGGCCCAAGAAACGAACCCACGATCTACTTATTGGGAGGCACAGGTTCTAACCCCGCTGCCACCGTGCACCCTGTAAAGAAAATGTGATTTCGAAAACAAGTCCTTTTATATCTATGGTGACACCGATGCTGTACACGTGATTTGTCTACAAAATTAGAACTTATTTGGTTACAAAACTTGCATAGTCGTGTCTACGTGTTTTTTTTACCAAAAAGGGAACTAAAAGTATGACTGTAATGATGGAAACAGAAAGGAGAATCGCAACGGAGGGTGAGAAAAAGGGAGCGAGCGAGAGAACCACATTGAGGAAGGAAATCTCCACGGCACAGATGGTGGCATTTGGGGTGAGCCTCCATAAAGCGTCTCCCAGTTCTGCATCTCCAGAGAGAAATGAATGGAGTGGGGAGAGAGGGGAGCGAGGGGAG
>BROE01000005.1:14314021-14363747 GCA_036571765.1 Plecoglossus altivelis
GAGCTAGTGCAAGCCTCCCCCCCCCCAGGCCTCGGTGCTGAACTCTTGTTCTCCATTGTGCAGCTCTACTGCTGGAGACCAGCGCTGCCTTGTCTCCTGGGGAAGGTTTTAAAAACCCCACCCAGCTGAGTTGCGGACAGCGTTGGCCATGCTTGGAAGATCCGTTTTTTTTATAAGTCGGTGAGCGCTGAGGAGACGCGTATTAAACTCTCAGGACACGTGAGTGTAATAGAATTGACATCCTTCGCTTGGAAGGCGATGGGGAGGTTGTTTGAAACGAACCCGCGCACGAATTCAAAAGATCCAGGGCGAAGCTGCAGATCAGAAAAACCATCAAACGTTTGTAGATGGTTCCGAGTCGCACGTTGGTTCGGCAGGAGCTTTATATTTCCAGGCAAGACGTATCTAGGACATCTTTCTCTTACACGCAACCATACACACTGTTACACTCGGTTACTACACCACCAGACGCACACACTCCCTCTGCACACTATCAGCCCCACACACACACACACTCCCTCTGCACACTATCAGCCCCACACACACACACTCCCTCGGCACACATCTGTGAGTAGCGAGGTCTAGAGAACACGAGGGAGTGTGTGATAGAAGCAAGCAGAGGCTCAAACTGACAGGTTTACAGACACGCTCGTGAATCTGTGCTCCACTCCATCAGCATACCAAAATAAACTCCAGATTCTCTATCAGTCATGTCCCTCCACTCTCGCACTGTGAAGTATAGAACCATCTAGAAATGACATCTGGTTCAATTTTACACCATTCCTGAGGGAGAACTAGGTTTTCACGGTCGCTGGCCATCCAAATTCGGACTGAGGATTGTGTTTTATCCATCAATATCATCCATCTAGACTTTCCAGACCTTGACTTAACCACTGGTAAACATCTGTACAATATGGTAAATCTGATCCATGATGTCGGCCTATTGCTTTTGATGCATACTAACGCAGACTGAATTCTGCGTTCATGTAAAAGTTATTCTTGCGTGAATATATTACTGGCTCCTAGCACTCGCTCATGGCAGGCAGCAGTGTAAATCTAGCAGAGGGTGACCTCTACTGGTACAAAAAGGGAATTGCATCTACAGGGGAGAACAACTGAGAACACAAACTCACATTCACAAAAGTAAACATTTTAAGAAGGGAAATTGTAAACTCATAACTTAATCGATGGAGAAAGTCAATGGGAATCCTTTAAGCACAAATAATGATTAGATAATGGAAGATAAGACAGGAGGATTTGTGAATGGAAAAACTATAAAGATCATCTATTGGTGTCTTAAGGAGGTCTTTTGAAGAGAAGTTAACAGTAAATATATCTTTCTAATTGATCGTTGACAAATTCAGGACAATAAATAAACGTCTGTGTACAAAAATAGCGCGTCGTAAACCCTGCTGGATGTGTGTGTGTGCGTGTGTGTTTAAGTGTGTGTAACCTTCGACAGGCTACAGGTTAGCATTCACATTATGAAGTTGTTCTTCTTTGTCAAGTTTTGGGAGAAGGCGTGACCTGGTCCAGAGTAGGTTGGCCAGGGTCCACACAGGGTCAGATTTTCTGGATTACCACCTGGAATTTACCTATGAGGGACACATTTTGGAGTGGTGTTTAGAATATAGGATAGATTCAGGATCCACAGACAGACAGACAGACAGACAGACAGACAGACAGACAGACAGACAGACAGACAGACAGACAGACAGACGCAACGTCAAACACTGCACCATCAGACATGCAGGCAGGCAGTAAAACAGAGACAGGAAAATGTGGGTACCGGCTACCAGAAGGGCAGACACAACCAGCCAGCCAGCCAACCAGCCAGCCAGCCAGCCCTCTACATTTGTAGCAGTGGTGGACTCACATGATGGCATGAGGGAGACCTCTGCAGTCACCACACTGTCCATGCCCAGGTTAGACAGCGCTCCTCTCACCAGACCACATGAGTACGCCAGGTACTGGGGGGAACACACACAGGCAGGCGGATCACGTGACACACCGCAACACCACAATCAACAACAACTCCAGCCATGTTACTGTGGCAACCTAAATGTGACCACAACTGAGCACGCAGCCGAACATGTTGGTTTGAGTGCGTTTGTTCACTAGTGACCTTCATATTAAATGTTTGGGCACCTGTTATAGTGAACATAAAGAGAACCTGTGCAGGAGAACCTGTGCAGGAGAACCTGTGCAGGAGAACCTGTGCAGGAGAACCTGTGCAGGAGAACCTGTGCAGGAGAACCTGTGTTAGAGAGCTTGTAGAATGCAGTGCTACCTTGGGAGCATCCTCAAGATACTGTTTTCCACTGGAGAACTGAGTCAGCAAAGAAAACTTGTTGTCCTGGAGAACATATGTTCCCTGGAGAAGAAACAAAAACAGTTATGAACAGCATGTGGATAATGGGAAATGTAGTGTTTCCCATATTCTGGGCACTCCTTCCTGAGTGTCAAGCTCACCTGGTGATTGGTCCTGAGGTTGTCCACCTGCTTTCTGAAGACGTTGATCCAGAAGTCTTTACAGATGAACTTCATCACATCCAGGTCATCCTTGAAGCTGGGGGAATCTTTGGTGAACCTGACGTGAAGAAGAAAAACATTTCCACATGTTATGAGCTGTGTCTGACTGTCAAACCTTCACATACACATGAACACCTTCCATTATTGTTGACCGAAATTATCAACAAAAAGCAAGCTAACAATTCGATGGGTTAGTCCGAGTTTCAATGTACTGATTACTTACATAAAAGTTCTAAGTTAGTTCTCAACTTAACATGATGCAAACCTCTCTATCAGACCCTGTCCAACTCTGAATCCCATTCCTTCGAGGGTAGAGACACAAGTCGCCCGATCTTGCTATGGAGAAAGGGAAAAACGGCCATATCAGTATGCGAATGTGTCATGATGATACGATTTGTAACTAGGTAGCATAGAGCCCAGCTTGCTAACTACCTTGTCCATGGAAGCGTGGTCTTTGTAAACAAGGGACACCATCTCCATGTGGAGAAACTCAAACAGGGCGTCATCCGCCATATCTGCAAAGATGAAATCAGTTTGAACGTAATCGTTTCTCTGACAAATCTTCTGTTACGGGTCGAACAACATGAAAAAAGTCAGAAAAAGCTACCAAGCTAACGGCGTTGTTAGCTGCGGTCAGTTCACATGCATGCATCCAGGTTTGCGAGGACTTGGGTCTTATCGCAATGTTTATTTCTGAACGACGTTATTTCAGAAACTTGAAAACATAAATGCTCTTTAAAAATTATGTTAAAGTACTCACCTGTCTTTAAAGATATTAGGGGACACAAACTGTCAATGTAAACTATGCACTTCCGGTCTACGGAAGCCGATAAGACTGTTGTCTGAGCGCTGTCGACCGCTGTAGTCGTATTTCACCGACAAGAAAACATGACTTTCAAAAACACATTTCTCATCACTTTTAATTCCAAAATGCAAATAAATATGTTCACATTTGTCAGTCCATATATACGGTTATTCTGTAGTACAATCAATCTAGCCAGTGGCTCATTCTATTAAAGCCTACATATGTCATGTGCTTTATTAGTCCATGGCATGACAGCATAACACTCACTGACCAGAGTCATACATCCTGTCCATCAGCAGACCAACAAATAGCCAACAAAACAAAGGTCTATCGACTAATGACATTATTCAAACAGATGGGAATGGTGTTAAGGCCTCCCCAGCACACAGTCCTAGGATGGACCTCTAGTGTCAGTCCAGTCCTCCCACCACCAGAGGGCAGCAGGGCTCTGTTGTATCTGTAACTGGATCCTTGAACACCAATCAGACAGCTGGTCTATGGAGGATCTGGGAAGGGGGATTTTGTCAGGAGGGAGGCTGGGAGGGTGAGGTCTTGCAGGGGGGAGGTGGGGCAGGGGTTTCTGAGGGAGGCTTGGAGGGGGATGTGGGCTGTGAAGAAGGCTGGGAGGGGGATGGAACAAGGGAGGGGGGCTGTGACGGAGAGGTCTTGCAGGAGCAGGGCTGCTGTCTCTGGGTCTGGACCTGCTCCACCCCTCTTAGGATCTGGACCAAGGCGCTGTGTACCTGCAGCACCATGGTGGATGGGTCTGTCTGCAACACAGGCTCAGCCTGGCCCAAAAGGTCCATCTGTGTATTTGGTGGGTCATTCTGCAAGGACGAGGTGGTTATGGTCACGCGGGATGGAAAGCTCTGTTTGCTGGTGGAGTCCTTTCTGTCAGGGTCTGGTTTGATAGGACTGCTGGGTGACTGCTGGGTGTAGCTGTCAGGGCAGCGTTTGGGGGCCCGTGTCGTGTTGTTCGACAGCTGCTCCAGAAGGTGTGTCTGGCGGTCCAGTAGACCCAGCAGGCTGCAGTGGAAGGCCCGCTGCTCTGCTCGCTGTAGCGCCACCTGCTGGTTCAACATGCTCAGCTGCTGCAGCACCAGGCTGGGGCTGTCCTCACAAGTACCTGAGAAGAAATGAGTTGGTGAGCAGACAGAGCTCAGTGGTGGAGCATCTGACCAGATATCAAGAGGTTACTGGTTTAACTCCCAACCAATGGCGTAGCTTTGGATGAAAGTGTCTGCTAAACAAACACGTTTTATTATTTTAAGTGCATGCTCAATTGATAGCTCAAAGGATATCAAAATTGGTATAGTCCTATTGATAAAGGTGCTTTTAAAAACAGCATCTGTCATCAAAACCCACTCACCAGCAGGCATGCCTGGACTGAAGCTAGCATGCTCACTGCCCAACTCCCCTCCAGCCAAGCAGGGGGGAGTCTGTGGCTCTGTCTTCACTGGATACAGATACTCCCCAGACTCCCCCAGGGTCATCACCTCATCAGAGCCATGTTCTGCCCAGCGAGGGACTCCAAGGCTGGGGCTCTGCTGGCCAGGGACCCCCCAAGCCTCCTCTGGAGGATGTAGCCCCCAGGCGGGTGCCCCGGGGCTGCCCTGGTGCTCATCAGGACTGAGGTTGTCGCTGTCGCCCTCTAGTGGAGGAGCCATAGAGCTTTGCCAGGATGGCATGTAGTCACCTAGGAAACAAGGAGAGGAGAGAGGTGAAGAGGGGAGGAGACTGAGTGAAAGGAAGAGAGGAGAGAAGAGAGCAAAGTAAGATCTAACCTACCTGTTCCATCATCAGTAGGATCCTCCAGGTCTGAGGGGGTCCTCTCCACCCCCGTGTGCCCCTCAGTTGAGCATGTTTCTAGGTCAGGACCAGATGCGCGGGGCTTCCGGGCAAGCATGCGGTCCAACAGCCGGAAGTAGCGAAAGGACTCTATGGCGGCCAGCCTCGCCGCTGGGGATCGATAGCCAGCCATCTTGATCTTGCGGTACTTGTGCTTGAGGCTCTTCCAGCGGTTGCGTATCTGGTTGACGGTGAACATGATATCCCTCCTGGCCAGGTTGCTACGGAGACGCCGGAAGTGAGAGTAGTTGCGCTGGCGTTTCTTGTCCAGCTCGTGAACAAGGTCCAGCTGTTGGATCAGGTTCAGCATGGCGAACGTGTCGGACTCTGTCCACCATTTGTTGGGCTTCTTCTCTCTCAGCTCCATGGTCGTCTATAGGATTTACCCCTGGTCTCTCCACTTCTGGTCTCTCCACCACTCGTCTTTACAATCCTTGTCTCTCCACTTCTGGTCTCTTCCTCCCAACGCCTCTTCTCTCCACACCTGACCACCTGTTCTCTGCCCAGGAGAATCAGACCCACCTGGGCTCCTATGCCTCCAAGGCTTCGGGATTAAGATGAAAAAAAAAGGTCAGAGAGGGCAAAAAGGTTGTGATTTATATAACATATGTTTTATTTTGGATGGTGTGGAATTAGTAGGATAGGTATTGTAAGGCATTTTAAAACTAAACGTGTTATTTTATAAATTTTGTTAGAAAATTAGGTATGTAATGCTTTAGAATCAGTCAAAGAGATTAGACTTGTGCAATAACATCTGGGGAGGAAAACGAGTTTGACAGCGAGCGACAAGCAAATATCACATTACCATAAATTTTGGATAATTTGTCGGAACGCTCTCCTAAGTATAGTACTAAAAGTGTCAGCAACCCTTTCAAGTAAAAAACTGAACAAATCCGTCAATCTCCCCTGTCAATTCCAGTAATATGATACACGAAATAGCTGTCTGCACTGGCACACATCGCCTTGAAACGTTTAGTTTGCAAACATCCTCGCCACAAGTTTTGATTTCTAAAGTAAACAGATATCCTCAAAATACACACCAGTGGATTTCAAAATGTATGCGGTACCACACAGGAGCTGACCAAACTGGCAGCCACAATGACCGGTGACGCTAGCTACGAAAGGTCCAGTGGTCGATGCACGGTGACTGCGGTAGCCATCACGGGTGCCTGATGTCGAGACGAGGTAGCAAACGTACGCTTTTCGGTAGTGTATGGCAGTCTGCGACCATGTCTAAGAGCATACGGTAGAGCTTGCTCCATCATTTCCAACACTGTAACAACAAGCGTGCATACTGTCGGCAACAGATACAACCCCATCCCCTCAACATTCAGTTGGATGTTTTAGTGTTCTACGCAGCGCACGGGGCTGCGTCAAAGAAGCACCCCGGCGTGCGTGTTCCTGTCATGTGATTGGGGCTTGTTGACATTCCCATCGTCACATGTCCTCCTATTCCACATGCGATTGGTCTTTTCTTCACATTTGGCTTTACTTCCTGCTCGTGACTCTGGTTAAGTGTGAAGGCATGTCAGTTTCTGCTCAAATGTCCGTATTCTCTTTGTCATCATTCTCAATTCAATTGTAGAGTTTGGATATTGCAATAGTTATAATCGTGTTATCTCGTTGTGTATAGTGTTCTATGTAAAATGGCGAGCAACAAATACCAGATAGTGGTGCAAGGAGAAGCTTCAGAGACGGACTCGGACGACGAGGTGTACATCACGTCCCTCTCCGCTCCCTCCGCGGCCCCAGCCGGGGTTAAGGTTGCCGGCGAGGCTTCAGAGACCGACAGCGAAGAGGAGGCCGAGAAAGCACGGAAATGTGTTATTGCCTCCAGTTCTGAGAATGCGCGGACACTGCATAAAGAGCTGCCTCCGCTCATTGTGATCAGAGATAACCCAGACTTTCCATCGGTGTTGGAGGACCGTCCTGTTTCTAGGCCCGAGCCTACCGAACAGTTCAATACCCTTCTGCAACAGAAACTACTAGAGAGTAATGGCCGGCTGTGCACCGACGTAACCCAGACCCTCCGACAGGTTTACGGTAATGCCACGAAAGAGATCCGCGTGGCCACCGGTCACCTGAACAACTCGCAGAGCGGAATCATCAACGCTTCTCACAGCATCCGGCTAATCCTCGAGGACCTCAAGTCCGTCTCAGAGAAAATAGACATAATCACCAGCTGTCACTTGTTGCCTGATATTACTATACCCGGCACCGAGAGCCTGCCTGGTCAGTGAGCGATAGGATTGTCTAACCTGTGACAACGATGGAACTTTGAGTGCATACATTCAATAATCTTAATTTTACTGCTTCCACAGTTCAACAAGTGATGAGAACCTGATTGGAGAATTATGTCGCTTCACCTTCAGAATGAATGCATACATGTAGCTAACAGCCCCGCCTAGTGGCGTAATGAAGTAGTGCTTGCGATATGACTTACGGTAACATAGGCCTGATGATTAGTGAAGGTACAGAATGGACATAATTGTCATGATTCAAAGGGTTTGCCATGTGTTAACAACATTGAGTGCATACAAATACAGATCAATTAAAATGTAATTAAAAAATATTTTATTAAGATGGATTGTAGCAGTTGGTGTTTCCAGATTTTTGCAATTACCAGAGATGTGAAAGACAGAAATCTGCTTCATTACTCGGCCAGATGCAAAAATGATTTGACCATTAATGGCATGCTTTCAATATAAAATTAACTGGTATACATATACATGGTTGTAGTATAATTCACACAAGAATATATGTTTGTTCTGATGGGCTTTTAGGAAATAAAGGCAGGTGCACCTCAGGGGTCATCCAAAGGTCATGCTGGAGGTCACTTTGGCACCTGCACATCACAGAGGCTCTTCCCAGCCTGCCTCCCTGTCTGACGCTGAATCACAACAATGCGTTTTATATTATGGCCAGTTCAGTACCATTTGAGTGTCATGGTTACCTAAAACAACTGCGTTCCAAACCTTCACAAAGGGCGGGGAGGTGAGATGCTAAACGCACACACAGCTATTAGCATGTAGGCGCAAGAGAAGACGCTTCTTGGCATGTCAAGACATCTGTTCTAAATGATGTCATTAGACAGCGCTCTAACAGCTGCTTGGCACCGGCAGAACAGAAGGGTTAATGGAGGAGGTTAGGACGTGTGGGCGGTTTCACCGGCTGTACGGCAGGTCAGCGAGGACACACGGTGCTGTTACTGGGAACCTGTAGTCTGGAGAGAAGAGCTGTAAAAACATACTTTTCCCCAGAGGCCCACTCATCCTCACGCCTGCTGACATTCTCTTTTAGTTATTAGCAGGAGACAGGGCTGCCAACCGATTGGTTGACGGGATCACCGGGGTCGGCTTAATGCCAAATGAAATGGAACACTTCACTGTCATTATTTTGCAAACAACTAATGGACTCCATATGAGTTTCTAAATGTCACATTTACATACAGAACAAGATGATACAACCCGTATAGACGGTGATGACTGGAACATGGATCATTAAAACGAACTTACGGTTATCCTGCGATTACGTTGAGGGCCGCATTCATGCGCAGACGTAAGCCCTGCAACCATGAGACCACATTGAATGTGATTGCTATGGTTACGGCGGTCATCATCCTCAGTGGAGAGACGTCTGTTCTGTTAAGGTTAATCACAGTTTAGAAGAATAAAGCACTCAGGAGAAGCTTTCTTGAGTGAGCCGGCTCATTGGCGCTCTCATGCGCTCGGGGATGTTTCCGTTTCCACGGCAACAGGTCAGCCCTTGGCCGTGTCCTGTCTGGAGGCTCGGGAGTCCATGTTGACCTAACGTACAGTCCGAGCCCCTCTCATCACACCGGTAATGACAGGAAGTCCACTTCCACTCTCGGTACCTTCTCCTCCAGGTCTCGGTTCTGTTGTGGAACCTTCCAGGCAGCTCTGCCCCGGTCTGTCTGTCTGTCTGTAGTTCCACCCATGGTGTTCTGGAGACATAGCAATCAAACACAAATCAGTCCTTGATTAACCGCTGAAACACCATAACCACTGTGCTGCTCCTTGATTTTCGGCTCTTTACGTAAACTAGTATTATTTGATAAAAGTGTTGGCTGCATAATAGGGATTCAATCTAACGTGTAAGAATGTTTCAGCTGGGCTGGCTGGAGGTGAAGCCTGGTCCTCCCTGCGGTCAATGAAAGACACCGCCGTTTCTACAGCAACAGACAGGCAAAACTCTAAGCCAAGCATCTCAGATCTTACAGCGAATGAAGAGCTAGGTGACTCTGGTGGACAGGCCTACTTACGTTATTGGTTAATATTGCTGTCCTGACCTCTGTAAATAGGTATGTCCATAAGGAATGAGAGGTAGGCACAGCTACTCAGATGTTTGGATTGAAACTTCAGAGCGAGCAGTTTACTTCCACGGTAATTGCCACCATAAAGTGTGTTGACTGCACCTTCATTGATTTTTCCTCCTACTTTTATAAGGACAGAGTGACTGCTTTGTACCAGAAGAGGATATTCCTGTCTAACCTGCTCGCCTCATGAACTTCAGCAAAGGTACAAGTTAAATATCAATACGTGCCAAGTCTGCTTTCATCGTCATTATATTCCTTAACCCTGTCCTAAAAGGATAAGGGGATATAATTAGGCCACTGGTTCACACAGAATAACAGAGCCACTTGAGAGGAAAACATTTGTTCTCTAGCTTCTGTCCTTCAGGCAGGTTAGGAGACGACTGTCACTGAAAGAATAGGAAGAGAGAGTGAGGGAGTATTACCTTGTGCCTGTCTTATTAATCCCCCCCCCACACACACAGCATCCCTTTACAAATGTCACCATCTCCTCAAATGTGTCTTTCTCCTGCTTGTGCCTGAGCCTGTCTGAGCAAGTGTGTATTCATAGCCAGTGAATTAATTCAGCCGGGAAACTCATTTAAATTCCATTACAGGCACCATTTTGCGGGGAAGGAGACCAGCCGAAGTATCACATAGCGGGCGTGCTAATGAGCCTTTAGGGCTCCAGCAACACGCCTCAGAGAGAGACCCCACATCACTGGTACCACCACCTGTCAAGGCTCACCGGCCAATCAGGAAGCCACGGCATCGTATGCCGAGACATGGAGATTTCATATCATGGACATTAACATTGTTTTTCTCACAAGAGGAGATGTTATTAGTCTTCTCTCATTACTGCTACCATCTTACAGTAACTTGGTACGCATATCATGTTAGCATGTGCTTTGTTGCTAACCAACGCAAATACACATTGCAAAACAAAATCACGTTGAAATTAGGCTTCACTTAGCCATCTCTAGCCTACATGCACACACAAAAAAAAACACTGTGCAGAAGTTTGTCAAGATGCTACTGGATGAATCCTAATTAGTTTTGAGGTATACATTCTGGCCAATAGGGGTCTCTCTTGCTCTGCAAGTGACTATGCCTGTGCTGTTGCTATGGCAGCCAATGCTGTACTGAACCATGACTAGGTGAAATGGTCAGGTCCTGTTACCCTGCCGACAGGACAATTAGCATGCAGGGACCCTGAGGAGACAGAGTAACAATCAATCTGAACATGCACGCACGCACACACTCACACACAGGGGCCTTCGGAGTGAAAGATCCACAGTCTCTTGCAATAGGACGTTCCAGATCTGTGAGCAGTCCACTCTCCTCTGTAATTTGGTCCTATGGCAGAGACCGATAAAGGTAAACAAACTTCACATGAAGAAACAGCTGCAGAGAAGCCCTCCCCTAACTCAGGAGCACATGCAGATGTTCTTCTCTCTCCTCCAGTAACTTGAGCTGTGATTCCATTCATCTACCTGGACTGTGAGACGTCACCGCAGTAACAACGCGAGGCGTCCGTCTGTCAGTCGAGCCTGGGGGGCCGGGGGGGGGGGGCTGGGGAGGAGGAGGCTGTCCTGGTCGATCACCGATCATGGCTGGATCATATGAAGTCTTGACGTGACCACATGGATGATCTGCTGCAACATCAGCCTGTGGGTTACCTTGGTGATGAAGCATGCTCGGTGAGCATGGGTGTGATGCAAGACCTTGTTAACATGATCCTGACGACCGATCGCATGATGACAGCTTGAATTCTGTGGTAGAAAGAGCCAGGAAGCTACAGGCAGTGGTTTAATTACAATCTTGGTATCCTCGGTCGCCTTAACGTAGCTTTGGTATTCGACACCTGTATAATTACATCATTGTCACCAGGAGCAACAGTGGCATGATAACTAGCAAGTAAATCAAGACAAAATGCACTTTTTTTCCAAAGAAGGTATGACTATGACTGTGCTGTATATTTCAGAGTTTTCCCTCAGCCCCTGTCCCATATTTTACACCTCCCATTAGATTTTGCCCTCGCAAAATAGAGGCGCATACGTTTGCATTGTTTATAGTGTAAGGGGAAACACAATAAAAATAAAACACCATGGCTGACTTTGAACTATTATAGTGACTTCGACATTTGTATTTTTTGGTGAACGTAAACTTGGGTTCAATAAAAGGATGTCATATCAGCATGTTCTGGAAGTCATAACAAAGACTGTGGTCAAAATGTGGCGAACATTGGTGGCAGTTGGCTAGTGTTCCCATTCTATCTGTTTTATTTCTAGTGTTTGTTTTTTTCAACACATGTCACATTTGCAACTTCCCGAGTAACAGCCTATCAAATGAACAGCTGACACAGTATTTACATTGACTTCTGGAGTGTTTGAAAGAGATGAGTTGACGTGAGTCTGGGTTGTTAATGGACTCACAGGTTGGGGTGACGAGGACTAAACTGCTGGGTGAGAACACTTCAGGCAAACTCTCCACTTCGCCATACAAGACCTCCTCTCTCGCTCTCTGGCTGAGGAGAAAACCAATTAACTGCAGACATCAAAGAGGTTTTCCACAACCTCCGTGACCCCGCCGTCTCCACCCTTCTAACTTGTCTATTTCGCTCTCTCCAATCTCCACGCTTCGCTCTCCTGCAGAGTATCTCCCTGTCCCCCCATCCCGCTCTCGATCATGCTCACAAGCACACACCCACCCACACACACCAAGCCCCCTCCCATTAATGAAACCCACACAATCAAACACCATCTATGTCCACACACCCACAAACACCCTTTCTTACACTACTACCCCCTCCCAACAATTAGACAACCCCCTCCCCCCCACACACACACAAACACTCCCCCTCACATGGCCCTACAAACACCAAACCCTCCACTCAAACTCCCACACCCAAACATTAGCTTACAAGCGTCTCCCCCTCACACACACACGTGATACCAGGCCGGTGTCTGTGTGTGCAGCAGTGTCTGTGCCCATCTCTCAGGCTCCTCTCTCCCAGCGAGACCATCTGAAAACTGTGCCCCCAGCACAGCTCTGGCCTGCAGCCAAACCGTCCTATCAGAGAGGCCGATAAACTCCTGTCTCAGTGGGGAAATGTAGTCCAGAGGGTCAGCACGGCTGTAGTTCTTAAGCTGGATGTTCCGCTCCGTGTGGTCTCATCTAAACACGGCGGCTTGGTTGTTTTTGGGGTGAGGGAGGGGTGAGGGAAGGGAGGGAGAGAGGTTAAGTGAAAGAGAACTCCGATATCTGGGGAAATGACGGTTGGCAAAAAGACACCTGAGCAAGCTGGACTGACCGCAGAAGAATAGTTTTAACATGACCTCACTCACTATTGTCCCTCCTCTCTCTACTGCCTCTGCTCTCTACTGTCACTGGTCTCTCTACTGCGTCTGCTCTCTACTGTCACTGGTCTCTCTACTGCCTCTGCTCTCTACTGTCACTGGTCTCTCTACTGCCTCTGCTCTCTACTGTCACTGGTCTCTCTACTGCCTCTGCTCTCTACTGTCACTGGTCTCTCTACTGCCTCTGCATTCTACTGTCCCTCCTCTCTCTATTGTCTCTGTTCTACTTACGGTTCCTGCTCGCTCTATTGGTCCTCTCTCTCTCTTATTGTTCCTGCTCTATCTATTGGAAGTGAAGTGATGTCATTGGCAAAGTATGTTACCCATACTTGTTTACCTCTGCATTTAACCACTAAAGTGCATCACACAGCAGTGAGTATTTGGGCAACTGGCACGCAACACATGTGACATAAACCCGAGCAGTGGGCAGTTATTCGCATCCAGACGCCCGCGGAAGCAATTGGGGTTTTGGTGCCTTGCTCAAGGGCACGTCAGTCATGGTATTGAAGGCGGAGAGAGTGCTGTTTATTCACAGTCCCCACCTTCAATTTCTGCCGGTGCGAGAATCGAATCAGCAACTTGAAGGTTACAAGCCTGACTCCTTAACCATTAGGCCACGACTTGTCCCTGCTCTCTAATGACCCTGGTCTCTCTACTGTCCCTGCTCTCTACCGTCCCTGGTCTCTCTACTGTCCCTGCTCTCACGTCCCTGGTCTCTTCTACCTGTCCCGGACTATTGTGTTCCTGTAGTGACATCTGCTGTATGGCCTTCCCTCGTTCATGGCTTACAGCCAGGAATCACAAGTCTGTTTCTTCTAAATTAGGCTCGGTGCTGAATCAGAGACCAGGTTGGTCTCCATGGAAATCCTTTTTATGCTGGGGAGAATGAAAAGATGGTTGTTTGTGTGTGTACGTGAGCAAGTGTTTCTTTGGATGGTAAAGGGTGTGTGTGATCGGGATAGAGGGTATGTACAACAATAATTCTCTGTGTGCGTGTTTAGGTGTGTGTTTGTGTGTAAAGATATGTCAACACTGGACAAGGCCAGCCTCAGTTTATTTGTGATCCTATTAGTATCAGGATACAAAACATGGCCACCACAGAGATAAAGTCAGCCAATAACTGTGACTGATTTGTTGGTACAACACAGCATTGCACTCCAGCTAACGCATTCGATATTGATCAACCCAATGTTGGTTTTGATGAGATCCACATGGAGGATAATATTAAACACAGTCAGGCAGATCCCTCTGCCTCAGACCTTATGATGCTAGTGTGGAGAATCTGGGAGAAGAAATCCATATTACGGTTACATACGGGCTGACGGGTCTGGGATGGGGGGCTGGAGGCTGGGGGCTGGGATGGGGGCTGGGATGGAAGCTGGGGATGAGGGCTGGGGTTGGTGGCAGGGATAGGGGCTGGGATGGGGGCAGGGATGGGGAAGGGGATGGTGGCAGGGGCTTGAGTAGAGGTCAGGGCAGAGATGGGGGCTGGGGGCAGATATGGGGGCTGGGGCTTGGGTAGAGGTTGGGGCTGGGATGGGGGCTGGGGCTTGGGTAGAGGTTGGGGCTGGGAGATGGTGAGAGGCTGCCTCTGGTATCTACACAGATTAGATTTTGTCATTATAGCTCTGACATTTAGCACACATTAGAACACATTAGAATGAGTCATTTTGGTCTCAGCTGTAAACAGAGAGTGTGTTGGTGTTTTGTTGGTTTGTATTGAATAGGCTGGTAAATGCCAAACCTCAGCACTAACTGGAGTAATGCTAAAAGCAGAAATAGAAGTTCTTTCCTTTTGACTCAATCCTTTTCATTTCCAGTTTTTGTTCATCGCGCTCTCTCATCTCTTTTTGTTACATTCCTACAGTAAGAGGCCTGGAGCCTGTGTGATGTGGCCTTCAAAATCTATGAGCTTGCTGCTAACATGGCCATACAGATTATCTGCAGATCGCTATTGATGCTAAAGCCTTACATTTTGACTGCGGGCAAAGAGCCCAGATCAAGTAAATGGGACATAATGAGGAGGTCGTCTCTTTCTTCCCTTCAGGACATAACAGATTGGACCAAAACTTTGTAATGTCCTAGAAGGTCTATGTCACTACGGAAATGGAATGGATCAGAACGTTCCAATGTTCTCCTATTCTGAATCTGTCATCTCTCTGGATGGGATGTGATGCTGGATCAGAACATTCTAGCGCTCTGTAGAACCCAGAGTCACTGTGGACTTACAGCCTCTCGATCACACCCCATTGTTGTACGCAGTGGGAACCCTCTGTGGCTGGGCTATTAGAATGGATCAGAACTCTCTCTCCCTATCAGTCTGGCTGAGTTGCTCTCACAGGTCAGGCTGTCAATGACCTGGAGGATACATTTAACACCTAGGAACATAAGCAGGGAGCTGGTAAACTTTATTCACTTCTTTCAGAGAAAATGCACACGTTGAGTCGTCAGTGAAATCCCACGTGTTACTTTGTGTTCATTTACGTAAACGATAAGAATATAATGTCGTGACGTTTGTTTTTCGGTGAAAAATGTGAAATACTTTCCATACTTTTCCTACAAACGATGCATGTTTGTATGACGCGAAAACTAAATCCAAGATCCTCAGCCAGACGAGAACAGAACCTCAGACGACCTGCTGTCTGTCCTGCTTCAAAACAAACATATGCATTCGGAACTTTTTCGCACTGGCCTGCAGCTTCCGACTGGCACTAGCCGTGATTCAGGGCGTCACATGGACAGGATCCATCACTGTTTAGCGCGCCGCATGACCCCCAGGTCAGATCAATAGACTTGTGTTTCCGCCGAGCTGTACGGTGTGCTGCGGAGCCCAGGATGGGAGGCTGTAGCAGTGGTGGTCTGGACTGTTTTACAGAGAGCAGGAGCTGGTTAACCCTGTGGCAAGCTTCTCTAACAAGCCTCCGCAGGGGTCGGCCTCACCCTCAAGTACTCAATAACACCTTGGAACACACAGGACGCTGCTGGGGTGAGATGTCACCTTCGCAAACACGCACTCCCGCGCACAAAAATACACACACTGCACACTCTAGATAAAATGCCAGCCTCGCCGTCACACAGACCTTCCGAGAAGACCTCAGTCGTGGTCTGTCTGCCCGGAGAGAAGCTGCATGAGGACTGCTTGTTATTAGATGTGTCTGCCTGTCTCAACTGACCGGCATGGATGCCCTGGGTCCATCCACACCCGCGCCACCTCCACACTCTGGCCCCTGTCTGCTGTCTCCTCAGGCCAGGAAGGAGGGGTAGGTGGGTGGGAAGATGGGGCCACATATGTGGATTGAAGACTGGTTTAGGAGATGGGCTTTTGGTGGTTTTAAAGGGTCCGAAAATGCTGTGTCAATGTGATTACATAGTATGTTCTTCAGTCATTGTGACGCCAGACAGTGAGGATAGCATAATACCTGTCTGCTGGGGGAAGGGAACTAATATTGCAGATTTCCTATGATCCTCTAGCACATCACACTCGGTGACTGACATAATCTGACTCAAGAAGGTATCACAACAACCAACTACCTGTCCCAGCCTGTCATCTTTTCCTGTTCTCCCGTCAGAATAACAGAACTCGTTACCAGGGTTTTCACGTCGACGGCAAACACATTTATGTAAGACGTCCATAAAGTGTCTTCATGTTTTGGAAGTGCCTCGCCCTGATGTGCTGTCACAGAGAACATATGTTGGGAGTCTGCAGCTTTTGTTGGCTTGTTCTAATGACTTATGTTGGCCTTTTTGCTGTTTGTTCTCTCCTTCCAAGCCAGCATCTATGCTAATGAGTCTAGCAATGACTAAACTGTGCCCACCATGCTTGTGTTTGGTTATTTGTTTCCACTTCAAACTGCAGTGTGGCTGCCATGCTAAGCTAGGGCTGTTTGAATGAACTGCAGTGCAGCACGCGTGTCGATGTGTGCCTGTGCACGTTTGCGTGTGCGTTGGATAGCGCGCGTGGGTTTGTGTCTGTGAGTCAGCAAGAATGTGGGTTTGTGACAGCATCTGTATGTGTGTTTATCAGTGTCAGATGTGAGAATGAGTCCGTATGCGTGCGTGTGTGTGTGTGTGTGTGTGTGTGTGTATGGGGGGTATTGACTCCATATAGAGGGAAGGACAGCAATTGTCTGTCCTGCCAAACAGAATTTGAAAAGAACTCAACCACATAGTCCAGCCTTTCATGATAATCTTGGATGGAAACTTCTAGTGAAGAATGAACTGGACCACACTGACGCAGAGGTGAGGTCTATGTCGTGTCAATGGCGATAAATCATTTACAGCACCGCCTCAGAAATATGCTGGTGTTTGTGGAATGTTAAAGGTCACTTTTGAGGCCATCATTCATGAACACCAGCGACGATGCTCCAGGAGAACAGAAGCACAGCCAATCAGAGGGCATGTTTGACCTACCACACATGTACAGCAGTTGCCTTGAGCAATTCAGAGGCTTTAAAACCACACATAAAAACACATAAGCAGGCACACCCACACACACAGAAGCATTTGGAGAGACATGTGCATAAAAACACAATGCACACACACAGATTGGTAAATATTTGGGCTTGTCAAAGTAAATATATACATTCTTCAGCCTTACAGTGAACTGAATTGAATTGAAGTAATGGATTAATGGTGTATTGTCATAGGAGCCTTTAAAAAGCCCAGTCTTCATCTCTGATGGAGCTAAAGTCAATCATTCTGTTGCCTGTGTTTCAGATCTGTATAATGTCTACCAGCTTACCAGGGGAGTGTGTGTCTCTGTGACAATGACTTTGCATGTGTGACTGTGACTGTTAAACGTGTGTGCGTGTGACAGTGCATGTGTTTGTCTGCAACCGCAAATGTGTGTGTGTGACAGTGCGTATGTACGTGTGTGTCTGTTTCAACACCCAGTGTGTTTCCTGTCAGCTCTGCAGGAGAGTGCCGCAGCGAGTTCTCCAGGGTGTGTGTGTGTGTGTGAGTGATCGTGCGTGTGTGTGGGAGGGGCACACAGCAGGAGGGTGTCAGATGCCACCCCCCAACGCCCCTTAACCCTAGCTCCCCCCCACCCACAGACACACACCCCTACTCTCATCTACTTCCTGCTCCAACTAAACTTTATTGACACCCTGGTGCAGAAGCAGCTTCAAAAGGGTGCTCTGGTGCCGTGGGAGATGCTCCTGAACTTCTATTGTTTGAGCTGAGTGGAGCACAGAGGCGGATGACAGCCGTAGAGGGATGGTGGGATGCAGACGAGGAGGGGAAGGAGGCTTCTGATGAAAGCTAAGTAGCAGGGGTCTGTCTTAATTAGGTCAGCTACCTGTCATCCACTGAAGAGATACTGTGAGCTGTCTGGTTGAGCCTACTTTGTGTGTGTGTGTGTCTATATGAGCCATTCTTATCATCAGCTAGCGCCTGGTGTGCAGCGGCAACCCTTTGAAGAGAACGGTGCTGCCAGGCAACAGAGGGTCGCCGTAGAGACGAGCAAGAGCAGAGCCAGGGTAGATGAGTCAAAGAAGAACAGAATTAGGAAAAGTGTTGAACAGATCACTAATCAGCACTTTAACTGGGAGGGCCCACTCACACGCCCTCCAGACTAAACCTCCATAATTCCCATCCCTCTCTCCTCTCTTGGTATCTCCCCCCTCTCCCCCCCAGACCTCCCTCCCCATCCCTCCTCTAGTTTCTCCCTCCATCATCCCAGATCTTCCCCAGGCGTCCTGCAAGGCTCCCTCCAGACCTCCCTCATCTCTTTCTCTCTTTCTCCCTCGATCCCTCATCCCCCCGCCTCACCTCTCTGTGGCTTTCCAGATCTCTCTGGTATTAATCATCCTGAGCTGTCCGGGAGGGNTTGTGCTGGAGGCACTAGCTCCAGTAGCGTAGTCAGACTGGGGCACATGAACCAAATGATGAGTTCTGGACCAAAGCCACTCATATCTGGCTCTGTGTGTGTGTGTGTGTTTGTATGGGAGAGAGGGAGAAAGAGAGAGAGAGAGAGGGACAGAGAGAGAGAGAGACAGAGAGAGAGAGAGACAGAGAGAGAGAGACAGAGAGAGAGACAGAGAGAGAGAGACAGAGAGAGAGACAGACAGAGAGAGAGACAGAGAGAGATAGAGAGACAGAGATAGAGAGAGATACAGAGAGAGACAGAGAGACAGAGAGAGAGACAGAGAGAGAGAGAGAGAGAGATTGCAGAGCACAGTGTTCTCTGGCTGGCTGACAGTGTGATGTCGAAAGTGCTGTTCCAGGCGATAGGTTACCCCCCCAAACACACATGCCCTCCATCAGCTGTTCCAGGCTACAGGTTACCCCCCCAAACACACATGCCTTCCATCAGCTGTTCCAGCAGCATGGCTATTACCCCAGCAGGGTATCACTGCAGTCTACCCTATCAAATACAGTCACTACCCTAACACTTACATGCATACAATGCACCTCCACTCAGTCATATGGTTGTCTTCTGAAAGCTAACTGCATATTACTGTCTGTTTACAGGTAGTTGTGCTGTTGATGTCTGTTAGATCGATCTTAGCTCAGATTAGTTTGATCAAATAATCTGGTCACACTAGGTTTTGTGTTGTAAAATATCACTCGTGGTTATTGATGCTGTTAAATCTGTTCTCTTTATAAATATTGTGGCAGAATGACGCTAATAACCATTGATTCAACAGTTACCAAAGCCCGGAATGTTATAGCTGTAATAAAAAAAATGTTTATCCACGCCAAACAGAAAGCCCAATTGGCCAGAATTATTTAATAAAGTATCGCTGAGCGTACGGTCATAAAGGAATGAACAAACATTAAACACTCAGAGTGAGTAAAGAGGCCATTACGGTTAAATCAATTTCGATACAAATTACCAGACTCTTGAAAGCTGTACTGCAATGATTTGCCAATTCAGAGTGTGGATACAAACTTCACCTGTCAAAACCTGAGTGAAGGATGACAAAGTTATCAGACATCGTGTCACAACCTGGGTTAGTAAACGTTTACGCGTGGTCGCGTCCACAAACTTGGGTCAAGTGTGCGTTGCATAACCCTCACACACACGCTTGACTCTCACCGACTGGCTGAAAGAAATAGGTCAGTTTCACGAGTGGCGTCTTTCAAACGTATCAAACGCACCGCATTTACCTCCGAATGCTTTCATGTGATGGGTCCTTTGAAATTGACCCTGTTCGCTCTGAAACCACATACATTACAGTCACACCCAGAGAAACAGGCTGATGCTTTGGACTCAGATATCTCTCGCATAGTTGTGAAATGTTGTTTTTATGCTTCCTAAGTTCACTAGCAGATGGTCCATCCAGATGCTCGCTTCATTCATCACAAGTCATAAACAATATTTTTCGTGGGCACCGGGACTTTATTCTAGAGATAGATGGTGGACATAAAAAAATATACCCATCGAACGCTTTAACTTTGGAATCTATAAATAAACCATCGTCAGACTGGGATGTTTGTTATGTGAAAACTATGCGAGACATTTTAAATGAGACGTATTTTTATATACCTACCGGAAGCACAAACACAGTCAAGCATTCATAATTGTTTCAGCTAAGATAAATCAAGCGAGCACGCAAACCAAACGAGTGTTTGGAAGTCAAAATTCAGCAAGGGCTTTTTTTTTTCACGATCACTCATTACATCGTGTACCTTAAGATCTGCAACCGGAACCGAGAAAACCACTTACAAGCGGGGGGAAAAACCCCCAACGCTGCCCATTGATCTACAACATCAGATTTACTTCGTTCCCTGTGACCCCCCAGGGCCCATATATCCGTCCTCTCCGGGTCTTTGGGTCAGGCCGTGGATCAATGACTCTGAATAAGAACCAAGGTGATTGACACACCTGTCTGTCGGGGCGGGGAGGGGGGGGATGGGATGACAGACGACGCGGTGTCGATACCCCACTGCATCCCCGAAGATAACGGTACGCTTGCTCATCAGGAATCGTAGAAAATAAATAAATAGTGGAAATAAAAACTTGAGTTGGTTAGATGAGGTTTACCCCATAAATACTAAACAGTCTCTCGGGGACAGGTTTAGGAATGCCTCGCTTCACAAAATGCTAATCAGGTTTGGGATACCTGCAGAGATTTCAGATCGTCTCATTATACGCTTGCTGGAAGTGTCCTGAAGTCCAACAGGCAACTGCTGCCTCTGCAGAACCTAGCCAACGGTGGATGAACAGACCCAGTCACACTAAGTGAAGCCCTGTTTGACTAGCTAGGGGACAAAGCCCTGTATGTTGGGTCAGGGGAACAAGGACTTAACAGACTCATCCGTCTACACAACTATTTCTCCTCAGTTGGGGAAAACGCAAACATCAAGCCAATAACTGTGAACGTGCGCATGACAATGAACTCAAACTTTATGATTTACTGACAGGGTATCGCAAGTGTGTTAGGTGGTTAACTAGGATAGGTAGGATAACCTTGGAGAATTTAGCATGCACAGAAGAGGTCGAGGCGTTGCAGCAAAACTGTCAGCTAACAGGATGTTTTTTCTTTTCTTCTTGCGTTAGTAGTTGTTCCAGTGGTCGTCATGAGTCGCTCCAGGTAACATTGCCACAGGCAGTGTCTGTACCTGTGTGCCTGCTGAGACCAGGCCTGTGCTCCATCCACTTCTGCAATAGGGATTCACGGAGATGTATGCGTACTTATGATTGTTTGTGTAAGTGTGTGTGTGCGTGTGTGTGTATGAGAGCCTTCATTGCGTGCGGCTGTGCAGTTGCCTGAGTGTGTGCGCGAGTGTGCATGCGCGAGTGTGTGCGCGCGAGTGTGTGCGCGCCTGTGCCGTGGCTGTCTCAGAGGACGGCAGACACGGGGTAGTCTAAGTGCTCATAAACATACTTTACAGCTGGTACTTTACATCACCTAGAGCAGCGGTGTGATTGGCAGTGAAGTATTCCCCCAGCTCCCTCAGGGTTAGAGTGGTACGCCTGTGAATTATTCATGAGCAGGAACCACCCCATGTGACTTCCTGTGCCACAGTTCCACATCAGAGGGTCACATAATGTCATCTTGTCAACAGGGCTTTCTTCCACTCATCGTACGCTGATCGTTTTCAGAGAGACTCTGCAAAGCTGTCGATTCTGTTTCACGAGCAAAAGCGTTTCGGGAACAATCCCGGGGAAAGCTGACAAGGGTATTTGGCAACGTCGCATCGTCGCCTGCATAATTCATAACTGGGTGACTCTCGCAGGTCACACTCACGACAGAAAGACAAAACCTTTTGATTGGCATCTGCAACTGACATCATCCGGTGGGTTTCCAGAACCGGATTGACAGAATCCGTCTGACAGAACCAGACTAAAGAACCCAGACTAACTGAATAGGTCATGAAAGGCACGTCTGACAGAAGGGTAGAATGACCAGACAGGGTTGACACAGCTTGTCAATGTATTTACGCAACACTCTTCTTGATCTAGAAGAATCCTGCGAAGAAAGACAAGCCCAAAGTTTTGAATAGCAGATGGAGCCTGGAGTTACAGAACAAGTCTGGAACGCAAGAAGCAGGTTATCAAGAGGGGCCTAACAGAACAAGTCTGACCTAATACCTCAGCTCTCCATTTGTGATGATAGTAATGATCATTTGAGGGAGAACATCAGGCCTCGTTCTCTAAGAAAATCTATTAAAGTTCCCTACCTGGCAATCAGGAGAGTACTTAGTGCTGGCTGGCTGGGTCACGTCGACCAGGGCAGAGGGCTTGGGCTGGGCGCAGGGACGGTGTCGCTACAGCAGAGTTTAATGGAGTGTCAGATATAGGACAGAGGTTCAGGGATTATACGCACTCCTCTAGGAACATACTCATACTCCCTGCTCTCTCTCTCTCTCTCTCTCTCTCTCTCTCCCATTCTCTCTCTTACCATTCTCTCTCCATCCCCCTTCTTTCCCCCGCCACACTCTCTTTCCTCCCCCTCTCTCTCCCCCTCCTCTCTCTCCTCCTCCCCCTCTCTCCCTCATCCAGTGGATGTGATAGGTCTGACAGGTAATGAGGCAGCAGGATGAACATGTACCTGAGGCCCGAGACCTGAGGAGACAGGTGATGAGGGCTTTAGTCAGAGACATCAGCATCCTGACCGCTGGTGTGCGTTCCCCACGATCACCTCCAGCTGACCGCAACCTTCTTGCTGAACTGCTGGCTGAGTCCTGGCCGGGCCATGCGAGGGGTGGATCTCAGCTGGGTTTGAGCTATTCATGGTGGCAGCGGCTGTCTCTGGCAGTCACTGGCAGTCGCTGAATAAGCAAGGGTCATCTTCAGACAGTATCAAAGCACTGTTCAAAAAATCGCCTCCGTTTCCAAACAATCACCTCAGGCCACCACACGCCCTGTCCCCAATCTACGCTCCGTCACCAAGCCGTTAAAATACGGAGACCTGGTGACCCCACCTGCTCTCCATGATGGTAGCAGTGATGGGGGTCCTCGTCCAATGAATACTGATTGTGAGTGTGGAGGCTGGCGCTGAGCGATCCATCCTATTAGAGGAGGCTGTGAAGACGGCCCCAGCAAACCAAACTCTATCTCTCTCTGTATCTCTCGGTATCTGTCTGTATCTCTCTGTTTCTCTCCCTCTTTTCCTTATCATTTTTTGTACTCTTTTTTTGGTTCCTCTATTTCCCCCTCTACCTTTATTTACAGTACATCTCTTTCCAACTCCCCCTCACGTCACTATCCAACTCTCCTTTTCTCACTTCAATGTTCCCCTCCATCACTTCCCCTCTGTCTGCCTTTTTCTATCTCTATCCTCTCGCTCCCTCCCTCCCTCCCTCCCTCCCAGGCAGGGCAGGGTAAAGTGAGTAAACTACTTCTGACGGAGTGGGCAGAGTTAGGCAGATGCAGGCAGGACGAGGAAATTAGCCCGGCTGTTAGTGTGAAGGCCAGGCCTGCAGTTCATACTGCTCTTTCACCTCCTACATCAAAGCAGGACGTCTACACCAATCAAGGAGTCCGAGAGAGGCCGACACGTGACCAACATTTGAATAGGCTTCTCGGCACACAAACAAACGAGGAAGCGTAGACTGCACTAAGGAGGAGGAGAGAAGAGGAAAAGGAGCGGAGAGGCCAGGGAGGAGGGAGAGTGGAGGAAGAGAAGGGAGAGTGGAGGAGAGAGAAGAGGGGAGGGAATAGGAGAGAGACAGAGACCAAAGGGAAGAATACAGGAGGGAAGGAAGGAGGGAGGAGGAGAAAGACGAGGAAGAGCGAGGAGAGAGCGGTAGAGAGAGGAAGAAGAGAGTGGACTGAAGCGAGAAGAAGGGAGAGGAAGAGAGAGAGAGGTTGTCAGTCTCTCCATAGCCAGAGGGAAGCCTGCAGGAATGTTAGCCAGTTTCTGAACTCTGGAGGAGCCGGCCACACCAGAGAGATGCTGTCCCTGCCAATAGAACGAAAACTTGAGGCTAAACTCCATTTAAAATGTCTTCTGTGGTTCAACTGAAAAAGCAGGCTGAGTGGGATACATGAATGTATTGCACATGCTTGTGGAAATAACTGTTTATATTAACCTGCAAGCTCACCAAAATCACATCATGGTCTGTCATCATATCAAAGAACATTTTATTTGTATATTTATTTTGACACGGAATGTCAGACAGCGCTTCACACACGCCTGCAGACCAGCTCCTACACCGACCTCAACCCTTAAAGAAGACAAGGGGAACCTCTCTGGGAAACAGTGAGAGGAAGATATGGAGGGAAGCCTTGGGAGGAGCTGCCCAGTAATGGGTTCTCCAGAGACGGATGGTGACGCAGACAGATGGCGCGGACCGTAATCAGTGACAAGTCCCTTACACCCTTGAAATGAAAAGGAGTGATCTTGGTCCCTTAATGGCCATGCATCAGATGCTCTCTGCTTTGTGATAAGCGTTTAGGTGCTCCCACGTGCATATAGCACCAAATTAATTGCCTGTCAGAGCTGTGCATCTCACCCCAGCCCTGGTCAGAACTCGCCCGCTCTGTGACCTCGCCCCCCCCCGTGCCGTGCCCCCCCCCCTGCATGTCCGGCTGGCATGACGGTGCAGATTCAGCACTGAGTCAACAGAAGAGGGAGCCTGACATCTGCTCCTGTCATGCTGCTGAAGGTGTCCCCTCCACGTCACTGCGTCGTCTCTCTAGAACGTTCTGCTTCATCCACCCCACACGGACCGGAGCCCGCTCAGGTGACACTCGAAGAGGCTTCATTACGTTTGACGTTTTGACAGATGATAGGAGATCAGACGGGAGCAGTTCTAACAGTGACTTGAAGGTTAGAGGTCAAGGAACGCTCTGGAAGAACTCGGCAGTTTGAGGAACTCATTCGCTACCATCATCATGTTCCCCATCTCAAACTTCCCGTTGTTTGGCGATGCTATCGATGAACATTTCAATCTGTCAATGAATCAGTTAACAGGTTTATCAAATTGTATATGTATGGATCGTTTCATGAAGCTGAATAATGATTTTGCTCTCAGTACAATCAAATATGCAGCACTCACTCACTGCTGTCTGTCGATCTGTCTGTCTGCCCTCTGCAGTGTCCTGGGATCATAATAAGACGACATGCTCAGGTGCCTTGTGCATTTGATTGTAATTTCACCACTAATCAATTCCAATTTCTCTCCAAGAATAATAATTACGGCTGACCTCTATGGCCCCACACACATCCCTGTCCGTCTCCGTGGTAATAAACACATTACGGATGGAAACGTGCAGCTGCTCAAGGGAGAGTTACAGTAATGTGTGTGTGTGTGTGTATGTGCGTATGGACATGCTGGTATGTATGTGCACATGTGTGTGCGGGGCTGTTAATGTGTGTGTTGTATGCATGCGTGCGCTTGTGTGTGCAAGACTGTGCATGTGTGTGTGTATGTGTGTGTATGTGTGTGTGTCTCTGTGTTTCAGCGAGAGTGCTAGTCACGCTACAGATTACACGGTGGGTCTTAATTACTGGACCGTAAGTTGGCTGTAATGACTTTTCCGGGAACAAGAATTACCATGCAGGGCCCAACATCCAGATCGACCCTCAAAACAATTCAACTAAAGGACTTGGGAGACTGAGTTGACAAGGGACATGCGAGGCAGTTTGAGCTCAGTCATTTCCACATAGAGAAACCCACAGACAGATGAGCAATTCAAAATTATTAAAAGACAACGGTCAGTGAAGGTAGCTCCACAGCTAGCCAATAGACCTGTAGATGGGAGGAAGAGAGAAGCGCCAAGTTAGTGGATACAAGGTAGAGGACAGAGATACGTCTGAGGATCAGATAGATATCCTCAGAACAGTCAGGTCAGTACCTTTAACCAACATAATATACGTGCGTTCGTGTGTAATTGTGTGTCTTTGCATGTGTGCGTTTGTGGGAAAGATACGTCACCTTAGTCTCCTACAGAGGTCAAGTACATTGATGCTGATTGAACACTGGTATTCTAGATATAGAGACACGTAGCCTACACATGTAGGACCCTGATTCAAGTCCATTGGATCTACAGTTCTTCAGAAGACGTTTTTCATGGGGTTTTCCACATTTTCACTAAACAGGAAAATGCACAAGACCGATGCGATGAGTTCAATGGGCTTCCATTGTTCTCCATGAGAATAGAGGCATTCATGACAGTTTTCTGGCAGTTTGGAATTGTTGGGCAGAAAGGACATTTTGTCAAATATGAACGGTGTCGCGCCACCAAGGGGCGGAATTGGCCCAGGGGCAATGGAAAGGTTATCGATGGTCTCTAGTTTCAGAGTGCCAAATTGGAAGAAAAAAAAAGTTACATGTGTGAATGAGTTACTAATGTTTTCGGAGGAAAAGAATACTTGGGAAAGCCTATACAAAAACTCGACTTCCTCCAAACCTTTATTAGATCCATATACAGGATCATTTGCATACAGAGACCCGATAAGGCTGTTGAATGTGTGGATTGATGGTTATTAGGCCTGTTTGAAAGCTGTCCCTGGAGAGTGAGAATGAGCATGTGTGGTGCTGGTGTGTGTCTCTGCAGGGAGGTGAGCTTGAAGCTGTCATCTGGGAGCTGTCAGCTGGGAGCTGTCATCTGGGAGCCTGCCACTAGCTCTCTCAGTGAGACAAGCTTCCTCAGCCTCAGTAAACAGCCTGGCACAATGGCACAAAGACTTTCTGTCTTCTTTGCCGCGGCTAACCTCCACCTCTTCATCCCTCGCTCGTCCTCGCACACTCACCCCTCTCTCCCTCGCTCTCTCCTATCGCAACCTTTCTTCTCTCCTGCTCGCTTTGCATTTCTCCAAACCCTCTCCTCACTATGCCCACTATCCTCCCTCTCTGCCTCCCTGTCTACCTCTCTCTTTCCTACCTCTCTACCCCCCTCTCTCTCTCCCTCCCTCTCTACCTTTCTCTCTCTACCTCCCTCTCTACCTCCCTCTCTCCTCCCTCTCTACCTCCCATCTTCACAGCCATCCCTCTCTCCTTCTCCATCTTCCATCTCCACAATATTTCCTACCAGTTTGCCTCCATCACCCTATTTCTCCCTCGTCCCTCTCTCTCTTCCTATCTTTTATCTGCACAATCATTCTTCTTTCTCTCCCTCTCTCCCTCCCTCCACTCCAGCCCCACAATCATCCCCCTCTCCCTTTTCGTTCCTGCCTGCATCTCATGAATACCGTGCAGCTGATGAGGCAGATAATCACCTCCTCTAGCTCACATGAGCTTCTCCTCCATCTGTCTGTGGGTGTGGGTGCACGTGTCTGTGTGTGCATGTGTGAACCTCAGGAAGACTCAGGACCATCATTTCACAGGACGAGCACGCGCACATGCCCACACACACATGCACAAGTAAGCAAACACATCCTACCAATCAGGAAGCTTCATCTCACATACGTAGCACAGGTGACGCTGTGTATTATCACGGCCAGCAGGGCCACCGACTATAATGAAGTCCCCGCTGTTTGCTTTGGTTTGGCCTTTTCTCCGGGGAAATTAGGGAGGTTAAGAGTGGATCTTCCCCTTCTCAGGTCCCCTCCTGCCTCTTCCAGAATAGTCCTTACCTAGATTCCAGGCAAGAGGGCCATTCGAAGCCCGCACCCTTCCTATATGGCTGTCATTTACACATCAGGATGTATGTGCTTTCTTACCACAATGGTATTAGGTTCAAATCCTGCTTCAAGGTCAGCCGAAACACTGGCTCCCCATTCATCCAAAACAAGCGGCCCTTTCTGTGAGACAATGCATGATGTTTATCATAAGCTGCAAGAATAACTCCATCCCAGCGTCTTATCACCAGACGTGTTGTGTGTCTGGTCTGTGCTTTGTTGGAAAAGGAATGACTGCTTATCATTCTCAAATTCACTGAAGAGGCAGGAAGAGAGGACACATTTGAAGCTGCCTTCAAACACTCTCCCTGGTAAATCCGGACATGGTGGATGTTCCCCTTCAGAAGCCTTTGCAATGTAAAACTGAGGTTAAACACAACACGGTCTCAGATGGCTTCTGGACCTTAGGTAAAGAAGTGGGCGGGCTGGTTGGAGAATTGAGAGACTCACAAGAGAGTCTAACTAGGAGTCCGCCATATCACAGAGGAAATGAAAGGAGCAGAGGGGTGAGGAGAGGTGGAGAGAGGAGTGAAGAGATGAGTAGGAGAGATGAGTAGAGGAGAGCAGAGGGATGACGTACAGGCGTGTGTCCTTAGGCGCGTGAAGTCTCCACCCTCAGCCAAAGTCACAGAGTGCCAGAGAGCAAGGCCACACATTCATCAGCACACGAGCTCCCAGGCTCAGCTGTCACTGCTGCTCTCCTCCCCTCTGACACTGCTCCACCCTGAGCCCCCCCCTCCCCTCCTCCCCTCTGACACTGCTCCACCCTGAGCCCCCCCTCCCCTCTGACACTGCTCCACCCTGAGCCCCCCCCTCCCCTCCTCCCCTCTGACACTGCTCCACCCTGAGCCCCCCCTCCCCTCTGACACTCGCTCCCCTGGAAGCCCCCCTCTCCTCCTCCCTCTTTCTCTCTTTCATTCTCTCCTCATCTCTCCTCATCATCTTTCATCTCTCATCTCTCTCTCACATTCTCACACACATTCTCTCTCTTACACAAACACTCACTCTTTTTCACACACCCACACACACTGTGCACTTTAGGTAACCCGCAGGAAGCGATAAAAAGAAAACAAAATATGTGTCACTTTTCCGGATCCTGATTGCTATAATCCTAGCTTGCAGTTGGAGTAGTTTGGTTTGATTTCAGCCCTTGGTGGCACACTGGGGCCTGGAAAAAAACCTACTGGAATGAAGCCCAGATAGACTGAGGACCCCGAGACACTGTAACAGCCTTTATTGTAAAACAAACATACCCAAACCAGCCACTCAGAGGGCACAATTCAGCTCTACTGCTCCTGCACAAAATGTCTTAGTCTCTCTGTTTTGAGTTCTCACCAACAACTCAAAACCTTTTCACACGGTGTCAACAACCTGAGTGCTCTCCGCTCTGCACAGCCAAGACTCCAGGAACTCTCAACCAAACCCCACACCCTCCTGACGTTTACCCAGAATCCTCAGCAGTTTACCCATGATCCCTTGTACTCTTAAGACTGCGGACAAGACTGGAGACAAGATGTACCCTGTACCAACCGGCAGATCAGAAGGTAAATTGCAGCTACAGTTACCTTCATGGCTGTCAATGATCCTCCAATGCCTCTGAGGGTTTGTGTATGAAATCTGCAAGTGTGTACTGACTTCTGTTTATGACACAAATAAGTCAGCAATAGTGTTTACAATTGTACGTGCACATGGAAGAAGTTACAGTTCAGCAGTGGAGTCTTTGACTGCAGAACCAAATGTTTTACATTCAAGCCTTGACTTGTATATCGCTTTGGATAAAAGCATCTTTCATAAACGAACACATTTCTGAAAGGATGTGTAAAGTATCCACAAGTACCTATAAAGTAGACCTGTAGTCCTCAAGAACAAAATGTAGATTGTGTTATTCTCAAGTGCAGATGGATGTGTGTGTGCAATACACAAACATACGATATGTCATTTACACCTCTTGTTGCTATTTCATCTGGGATTAATTTATCTTCTTCTACCCTGGTCAAGAGTATTGACCTTCATCCCTTTGGTTATGTTAGAGACTAGAGTTGCTGTTTTCATTCCCTCTTGTTCACCAATCAGGCAGTGCATGTCTGCGTGTGTTTGTGTTCTAGGTGAAACCTTCCCTGCTGTGAAAAGTGGAGAGTTATGAGGGAGGAGGGAGGGTGGGAAGGTGATAGCCTGAGGATTGTTGAGTAAGACTGGAAGCAGAAGAATTAGTTCTGGAACTTTCTCTCTGCTGACAAACACTACAGGGCCTTATCCCTCTGTGTGCCTTTCCTCTAGTTTTCTGCCATTCTTTCTCTCCTCTCGCTCTGCATCCCCTTCTTTTTTACTCTCTCTCTCTCTCTCTCTCTCTCTCTCTCTCTCTCTCTCTCTCTTTCTCTCTCTCTCCCAGGTTTAATGATTTATGTTGCTTGTCCACAGATACATGTATGTTGGTTTGGCATGAGTGGGAGGGGAAAGAAAGGATGAGGAGGTTGGGTGTGGGGATGGAGTGAGGGATGGAGGGAGGGAAGGAGGAAGGGAGGAGGTTGACAAGTAGGGTGTGTGTGTGTGCATGCAGGGAAGCTACTGTAGTGTAAATACAGGGCACCACTAGCAGTAGTACCTGACTCTCATCAGGACTTGCATTATTGAAGCCCTCT
Source organism: Plecoglossus altivelis (assembly GCA_036571765.1). Classification (NCBI taxonomy): domain Eukaryota; kingdom Metazoa; phylum Chordata; class Actinopteri; order Osmeriformes; family Plecoglossidae; genus Plecoglossus; species Plecoglossus altivelis. Next base: position 14,344,534 of record BROE01000005.1, read on the forward strand.
CTGATGCCTCAGATGTTTTATTGAGGCCTAGTTACCCAGGGGCGTTGCCCCTCGAAGGGGCCTCTCCAGGGTCCTCAGGCCCTCCGCTCCACTCAGGAGGAGTCCTGCCTGGGATAAGCTTCTGTCAAAACATTGGAAACCAACCGAAACCTTGAAATATGACCCTGTGCTGATGGATGCGGCCGTCTGTGGAACATTACTCTCTCACTCCCTCTTGCTTCATCATTCACTCTCTTTCTTTCTTTCTTTCTTTCTTTCTCTCACTCCCTGATTCCTATATATTTATCACTGTCTCTCTCTTTATTGCCCTCTCTCCTCTCTCCCCCTCTCTGATTCATAAATCTCTGTATTTCTGTCTGTCTGTCTGTCTGTCTGTCTGTCTGTCTGTATACTGTACAGCAATGGTTTGAGTACACCACAATCTGTATTGTAAGATTCATGGTCTGGGTCTGAGTTGGACCTGTGTCCTCTGCTCAGTGAAGTGTTACTGTTGATGACTGTCAATTTATCAATACTGGATGGGGTCTTCTCTCTCTCTCTCTCTCTCTCTCTCTCTCTCTCTCTCTCTGTCTCTCTTGCTCACTCTAACCCCCACCTCTCTTCGCCTCTCCCTTCCCCTTGGCCTCTCTGAGCCCCCCATACACATGCACCCTCTCCCGCTTCCCCAACTGGACTGGGTACAGGGCCACAGCTGTGCTTCGCAAAGGGTGCTGTTAATGAAGCAGTTCATGAAGAGAGTGTTTAATGATTTTAGACCCCTCTGCACCCAGAGCCCCATACAACACAGCACAATAAAAACATCACCACATAACCAAACACAGCGCAGCTCAGCACAGCTCAGCACAGCTCAGCACACCACAGCGCAGTCTGCCGGATATCCAAAGCAACGACAAAACACAATCCATTATTGAACACGTTTTTTTTTTCTTCTACCAAAGATTGTCCTTTGTGGAGTGTGCAGGTCTGACTTTGAGTTGATGAAATATTGAGGTTCTTTATCTGGACAACAGCCCCGCTGTAGGATGGCCACACCCCTCCAGGAAGAAAGCCTGAAGATGACTCAAACTGAAGGCTTTGTTTTTCTCAGCCAGTGGAGGTGTGTGTCTGGTGTGCATGCATGCATGTGTGTGTGTGTGTGTGTGTGTGTGTTGTGGGGAAGGGGGTTTGAATGTACAGGGGAAGTGACTGGCATGTTACAATTTCACACTTAATTAGCACTTTCTAGTTTTAGCAACGCTCTTTCTGCTTCTCTCCCTCATCCCCTTTCCGTCCCCAGTCCCCTTCCTCCCAGGTGTGTCTGTTTCCTGCCATTCAAGATACCATTGCACTTTGAAATCAAAATAGAAAAGAATGAGTTCAGCAAAACCTATTTTGTCTAACCAACGTGCCTAAATACTCCTTTCTGTGCCTGCCCTTGAAAGCCTGATTATCTAACCCCCGTGTGTGTAAAACAAGCAGAGCTGTGATGTAACAAACCGCTATTCACACACAGTCTGGAGTGTCTGCATGCTATGCCTGCTGGGAAGACAGAGGTATTTTTGACTGACTAACCCGGGGGGTGTTTAAGCAGAATTAAGATTCCTCACCCTCCTCTTTCTCTCTCGCCGTCGCCCGAATGCGCTCCTCTCTCTCTCTCTCTCTCTCTCTCTCTGTCTCTCTTCATTCCTCTCTCCCTCTGCCTCTCACTGTAATAATCATGCTTGCCTAGCTTAGTCAAGGTGTTAAATGTGTCAGAGCTTGATTACTCTCTGGCAAAGAAAAACACCAGAGCAGTGTAGAGGTTGGAGCAGAAGAAGAATATGTGTGTGCTGTGTGTGCTGTGTAGGCAGCGGGCGTCAGGTGTGTGTCAGTGTGGGGGGTGTGTGTGATTTTGTGTAGGAGGGGGTCAGGTGTGTGTCAGTATGGGGGTGTGGGGCGGGGGGGTGGAGGGGCTGTGAGAGAAGAAAACAGGGATGGAGAGTGAGGGTGCAGTCCCCTTGCTAGCTGTCTGCCTGACACTAAGCCCTGTGGATGATCTCACCAGTTCAGCCCTGCTGCCTCTTAAGGTTTGGACTGATGTGAACTTCATGAAGCCTTCACACTGCTGTCTCTCCTGGAACGACATGCAGACTCTCCCCTTTCCTTCGCCTTCCTCTTTTTCTTCCGTTCTGTACTTCCGCTGGGAGCGATGCTCTTGTCTCAGCCCAGTGGAGAAATGCTTTATCAAATGTGCCGACACAATCATGAATACTTTCACACAATGATACATTCTACGGAACAAATGTATGTGGAAAACAGATGACCCTGATATGATTTGATAAATATTTAAATGTGTTCTTTTCCGGAATCCTCCATAGCCCAAACACATGAATATGTAGCTGAAATAGATCAACAGTCCTCCATTACAGTTGACTCGCAGTGAAGGCCCAGAATAATTACTTCTACTGTATTACCAAGTAGCCGACGGGCAATCAGAACGGCTGGGTTGTGTGTGTCAGGGAGTGTGTGTTTGTGTGTACGAGTGTATGTGGGAGTGTGTGTTTGTGTGTACGAGTGTATGTGGGAGTGTGTGTCAGTGAGACACCCAAGGTCTGATGATAAACTTGAGATTTGGATGACGTATGATGACATCTCAATAGTAGAGTTAAGAAGTTCCAGTCTGCAGGGTGTCTATGCCAAACACACACTCGCTTTAGACATGCACTTTAAACACACTGTAATAACAGTTAGCGACAGAGGGCTTCTTCGCCTTCATCACTTGTCACTTTTGGTCACTTCACGGGTTGTGTGGCTCTGCCGAGGATGGTGAACCAATCAGGGGGCTGGGCCCGTGGCGAGCTTGCTGTTGTTTCAGTGTGTCTGGAGATCAATGCTGATATTACCTTCACACTCCCTGTCACATACAGCACACGTTCCCCAGGCACGCCCAGCACAATCAGACTGTCTGTATGAGGAGTGTGTGTCTAAGGGTCTGCCAATTTTTGCATGTCTGTGTGTGTGTCTGTGTGAGTGTGTCATGTCCGGAGGCTGGTGTGTATGTTTCCTATGTGCTTTCGGCGTTTGCACGAGCGTGCCTTAATCTATTTTAGTGTGTGTGTCTGTGTGACAATGCAGGTGTGTGTTTCAACACATATGTGCTTTGGGTTATCTGTAGGAGTGGGAGCATGCGTGTGTCTGTGTGTGTACGCCAGGGAGTGAGTGCATGCGTGTGTGTTTGTGAGTGTGCGTATCTCAGAGTACACCAGTTGGTCCAGCTCTGCAGTCCTCTTTACTTAGTTTCCAATCAGTCAGTTTCCACGTTGCTGCCACAGCAAGGTCACAGTCCCAGGCATCGCACCACAGGACTCTCCAGACGCCAAACACACAGCCCTGTAACCTCTGTGAACCGTCCAATACCATCCAGCACCCCAGTCAGGGAGCGGGGGGGAGGGGGGGGGGGGGGGGGGGGGGGGGGGTAGTGTAAATGAACCAAACACACCCAAATATTCCCCTCAGCTGGAAGGGAAGGCAGAGAGGACAGGAGGGTGTCAGTGCTTATTGAGTTGTTTCCTGTCAGGCCGAGGACTTAAACCTCCCGGCCAAATCCTGGAGAAGTATGTCACACATGCAGGACGTGGTGTCCGACCAGGCTTGGTCTAGCCTCAGAGAGTAGTCTGTACTGTGAACGAGAGGCTTTCAGAATGGGCTAGGTGTAATCCCTGAGGATGGCTATTACCTATGCATGGGGTATCAGAAGGGGATGGGTCTAATCTCTGGAGAGGGCCCTTTTATAGTTGCGGAGCAGCAGTAAAGGCTGACCAGCAGCTCGGAGCATTAGGATTCACAGCGACAGCACAGAGTCTGGTCACGTCACACAAGTGTAGATTCAGCAGTTAAAAGTTGGAGGAGCATTGCACTTAACTGTGCAGTCCCCCGAATACATAAATAAACTCCCCGGAATATTAAAGCAAGCAATTTTCCAAATATTCCTTCTTCTCTGCCTCTCTTACATCCTCAGGGAGTGGGTAAACGGTTGGTTTGGCTTCTTCTCCATGGGCATCAGAGGCAGCACAAACTCAGTGGATCTTTGTGTTACTTGACTGTCTGAGATGACTGTCTGGAGCAACCACAGAGCCTAGCAGGAAATACTGTGTAGTGTTTGCATTAACGGGTGTGAGAGCATGTGTGAGAGTGTGTGTATGTGTAGTAAGTGTGTTTGTTTCCACATTTTAACTCTTGTCTAGTTTGGATAAAGGAGGACAGACTGAACCAAGAGTCCCTCAGGCTGAAGTTTGGCTGGGGAAATGGCTGGGGCTGGGTTTGAGCCAGGGTGGAGGCTGGGCTGGGGGTAGGGCTGGGGCTGGGGCTGGGGCCGGGGCTGGGGCTGGGTTTGAGCCACATGGAGGCTTGGCTGGAGCTGGGCTTTGGGCTGGAGTTAGGGCTGGGGCTGGGGTTAGGGCTGGCGCTGGGGTTAGGGCTGAGGCTGGGGTTAGGGCTGGGGCTGGGGTTAGGGCTCCCGCTGGGGCTGGGGTTAGGGCTAGGGCTGGGGCTGGGGTTAAGGCTGGGTTCAAGGCTGAGACTGAGGATGGGAAAATGCCCCATTTAGGAGGCGGTTGTTCTTTTAGTCAGGTTTCCATGTCTATAGTCTCCAGCACAACCCAACTGTCAGTGGAGATCAGTTCAAAGTCAGAGTCGCCTACAAACAAGGTCAAGCTTATGTTAGTAACTCACCATGGCGGCAACACACAACACCCAAAGGACAGCACACAGAACACACAACACCCAATGGACAGCACACAGAACACACAACAAACAAAATACACACCACATAAAGCACACAACATCATCCTGTATCTTTCAGTCTGGGTCAACTCCATTCAACTCTATTATTGCTAACCCTTTCCTTTGGCTTAGCTGTAAGCCAGAAAACTAACACTGCGCTAGCAAAATTCAAAAGCAAAAAATGGCATAAAGTCGACAAACAGTATTGTTTGTCATAATATGACAGTTTATTAACATCAACATCGCTAGCTATCCAGCCATGTCATTGTACGTGAATCAACATCCAGAGTTTCACAAAGAAATGCTTGGTCATGTGTAGCTATTGTTGCCATCAGCCTGCAGTGGGCCCTTCTGTAGAGAGTTGAATAGCGAAAGGCATGTGAGATGATTGCTTGCTTGACACTGACACTGTAAGTTCAGAAAATGAACATCATCCAAATAGGTTAAAAGAAATGTTAAAGTCGCTCATTTTTGTAATTGGATGTTAGCTTGTTAACGTGTTAGAGGAACTTGTAAACGGAGTCTTTGCTGCATCCCAGTTGCTATGGTTACTCATTTTAGATACAGGCTGATAGTAGCCAGCACATTAATTTGAGACAGTGAACAGACAATTTCTCTGGCACTACATACTAGGTGTCCGTTATCAGAAAATAATGGAATATCGAATATGTACCTGGATAACTGCATAAATAACAATGACACAAACTAGACCTAGAACTCATTAAACACCCATTTTGAGTAAACCCTGAGTGATGGTTACCAGGCAGATTCCAGGCAGGTGAAACAAAGCAAGCATGCTGAGGCAGGAATCAGACGAGCCCAGCCCCTCCCCAGGAGCCCCTGTCTGGGCACACACACTGGAGAGTCGCCTGGGGGCCGCCCCCACATCCAGCCTGGAATCCAGCCATCATTCATTCAATTCTTGGCATAATCCTTGCTCAGAGTAGAGGTACTCTACATGGATAAGACTGCTCCTCTTTGTGTGAAAGGGGGCTAAGAGGGTGTGTGGTGGGGGGACACCTATGGCTGTAAGGTCACCAGGGGTCTTCCACATGACCTTATGTCCAACACCCCCCCACACCCTCTTCTTGTAATCTGTTGTGTTCTACATCTCTGCTATATTTCCAGGTCAGCAGGTGATGTGCATCAGGGAAGAGAGGGATGAACAGGGGAACAAGGGAGGGAGGGGAAGCTTTGAAGTGGACCCTGCCGGGAGTAGGCAGTGACAGCATGCTCTTCCTACCCTATAGGGAACTTCACCCTGACAGAGGAGCAGGAGCCCCAGTGGCTCATCCCACGAACAGGAAGCTCTTTCCAGGTAACGGAGGGCGTAGACAGCTTCTATACTGTATTATCTATGCTTTCACATCTATGAGCCTAATACTAGTCATGGTGTGACCCTTCAAATAGAACTCCAGACAAAGTTGTTCTTTCGGCGCAATCTTTGTTTCTCACTCTCTTTCTTGAAGCCCTCTTACTTCACACTTGTCTCTCTCTCTCTCTCTCTCTCTCTCTCACTCTGCCTCCCGCTCTCTCTCTGTCTCTCGCGCTGCGTCTCTCGCTGGTCGTGTTTCTCTGGAGCGCAGCCTGGGACTGGTTCAGAAGCTTATTAAGGTCAACCCAGGATCGGATCTTTGAAAGGAACATGAGCAGAACGAAGAGGAGAGAGAGATGAGACAGCGACGAAATGAGAGACAGGAGAGAGAGAGAGACAAGAGAGAGAGAGAGAGAGAGAGAGAGACAGGAGGGGAGGAGTGGGAGAGCAAAACAAACTAGAGAGAGTCAAGAAAGGGGAGGAAAGGAGAGAAATGCTGAATAGAAAGCTGCGAATTGAGATGGAAGAGAATCAAAAGAGAGGTATAAAGTAGAGAGATGGGAGAGAAAGGAGGGATAGGGGAGGGAGGTGATGGAGAGTAAAGGAGGGATAGGGGAGGGAGGTGATGGAGAGTAAAGGAAACAGACAAGAGATGGAATGAAAAGAGAAGCAAGAGAAAAGAGCGAGGCCTTGTATCTATTTAGTCGGGTCTTTTTCATAACCAATTGTGTTGAAAGCTGTCACGTCCATGCAGTGAACATTGGGGTGACATTGAAAAGTCATGATATGAAACGACCGTTTACAGGCCACGTCTCGTTCATTGCATCGTCCTTGCACTCGTACTAATACCAGCAGAGAAATGGTACCCTGCAACCGCATTTTGACATAGTGAGTACGAGATCCACCAATGTGTCGATATTTAACCTTTAACGTATGAAGATAATTCAATACCGTGTATGTCAAAAACACTTCAAGGCATTCCGTGTTGACACTACATCCCATGCTTCCAACAGACCATCACAATATGTGTGTTGAGGTGTTCTATTTTGTTTGTGGAGATGTATGTCAAGCGAGTAATGTGGCTCCCTAAGTCGTATGCTTTAAGAATGCATTCTAGCAATCCTCTGATGACCATGATAGATTATGGGAACTGTGCCTTCCCTATGGAATCCTACACGTTCACCGCCAAGGACGCTGAGGAATGCAATTATGTGTGCTGCTGGGCGTGGGTGTAATTCTACTGTTGTTATGTACTTCTCTCTCTCCTCGTCTTCTCGATCTGTCTGTCGGTCTCCTCTCTCTCTCTCCCTCTCCCTCTCCTTCTCGCTACCTCGCGTCTCTCTTCCTCTGGTCTCCCTCACATACACGCACACGCTGTCATTCATTTCCCCACTCTTCTCCACTCTCTCTTTCTCCCTTGTCCTCTTCCACTGTCTCTCTACCTCTCTAGCCCCACACTTTCTCTCTCTTGATGCTAGGACAGGTTTTAGTAGCAACTCTTCCAGAAGTCAGACTAAAGTTCATTGTTCAGCTATGGCTACTGGTTTTCAATACTGGGCTCTAAAACAAGATCGACTCCAGATAGTTGCAGAAAAAAGTACTTTAATCAAACTTCAATACCAAGATGGGACATTTTCTGTTTCAGGCTAAACTCAATTCACTGCTCTGAAAAAGAGAAAGCTCAGAAATCAATCTCCATTTTCTCAGGCCCCTGAATTGATCAAATTGGACACTGCACTATTCATAGCCTAACATAGTACTTTGTAATTGTCCGGTAGATGTCCTAATTTTCAAGGCTATGTGCACAAGGCAAACACTTCATTTTATTCATAATTACTCAGAGTTGATGTATTCCAGGTTTTACATCTTGGCCAGTTGAGCTCTTCTGTTGAATTGATCTTGTCACGTTAGAAACTATCATCGTAAATCACAGTGTTCAGACCTCCTTTTGCTGTGGATCCAGTGTTGCAGACAAGAAAGGTAAATGGGTATCTTCTGTCAGACTAGTCTTGGTTGTCATCACAACATGTGATGTTTTCTGTGATTACTCAACCACCATGGAGGGAACACATACAGGCGGGGGATTAGAGAGATAGACAGAAGTGGAGAGAGCGAGAAATAGAAAGAGACAGACCGATATAGAGAGAGCATGTGGAGAAAGGAAGAGAATGATTTTCCCTGGTATCATGACATGGCTGAATAACTACCCCAGGGAGGAGAGGGGGAGAGGAGGAGGACAGGGAGAAAGAGCTGAGGATAATGAGGGAAGGGGGAAAGGGAAAAAGACTAGCTGTTGCTAATCACAGCGACTGGATCTAAGATGGAGACCCTCTGAAGACCCATCTGCTGGGATGAGAGAGACAAAGTCGAAAGAGAGATGGAGATAGAGCGAGTGTGAGGAAGAGATATGGACACAGAGACAAATTGACACAAAGACACACACAGGCGCAGTGCATTATGTGCTGTGAGAGAGGGCGAGAGAGAGAGAGAGAGAGAGAGAGAGGGCGAGAGAGAGAGAGAGAGAGGACAGACATAAGGAGACACTCACACACAGACTAGAATAAATCACCATAACCACAGAGAGAAACACAGACTGTTGGAACATCTACCATTGAAGGTAAACAACACATTTGGTCATGGGGAGGAAGAAAACCCATCTCCTTTTTGGAATATAAACCAACCTGGGAGGCAGCTAATCCAAGTTCCTGCCAACACGGTCGTGGGATTGAAGTCTGGACGAACCTCTGAGAGGTAGCTATGCAGACACACCTGATGAGCTGGGAGCAGTCTTAGAGAGTGGGTTGCTGTGTGCCACAGTTTGAAATATTCACAAACACCACAGCACTAGTATAGGGTACATGCAAATCCTCCTTTCAGCAGTAAAACAATTTCAACTAAATGCAATAATTATGAAGGAATTAAACAGAATATGTCTGACTTAAGGGACATACAGGCTCAAAATGCAATATAATTTCCCCTTAGGTGGTGGTGGAGGCGGGGTGAAGGGAATAATGGATATGATGTTACTATTTTAGCTGTTTTTTTGCTTGAGGGTGTTACCCTCGAGGGCTGCTTTAACTGGTGTTACCCTTAGGAGCTACTTTAACTGTCAACCCTCATTTAGTGACTCAGTTACCTACAAAACCTCACAGCTTAAATAGTATCCGCATAGCAAACAATGTATAGTAGCTGTTCGTGTAAACCACAGCCTACAGCTAGCATCCCAGCTGGCTGAACTGCATCTTCAGTGCATCTGACCTGTGTTACCTGCAAGCCTAACAAGCCAACACTGCTCCCTCAAGTGTGCCAACGCAGCTAGCACTGCTAAATATATGATGCTAACCAAGGTACCATATCAAACTCTATGATACTAATAATGTTAGTACAGCTAACTGTAACAATGTTCATCAAGCTTGCGCTGCTTCCTTTGTGATGCTAATCTACGTAGCTAACAGTCCCACCACTCCATGCTGATGCTCCTAATGTCAGTACTGTACCCATTTTGTCACTTTATAAGGGGTAGTCCTTGTGTTACAGGTGGGAAGATCCAAGTAAAAGGGAAGGGGGAGAGATTGATGAAAGGATGGTAGCTGAGGAGGAGGGAGGACAGAGGGTTGGGTCTCCAGTCGTCTGACCTGCTTTTGCTTCTCACTGCCCCTGCAGGAAGCCTTGCTAGGTACAATATGTTCATCAGCCCCCCTACTCCTTCATCTTGGCCCTGGTCCTTCCTCTCTGTTCTTCCTCCTTTTTTCCTTTCCTTTCCTATGTCACACACACTCACACACACTACGTAGGGCAGCACAAGAGAGGTAATGCGAAAGTGACTCACATCTATATCATCCAAATATTTTCCTTGCCTCTCTCTCTCTGTCTTATCTCTCTCTCTCTTTCTAAGTATATCCCTCCATCTCTTTCTCTTTCCTTCCCCTCTTTCCTCCCATTTTCCACTCTCCCCTTCTCTCTATTGCTCTCTCCTTCTTTCTCTTTCCCTCCACATCAAGACATTGATCCGTCCTGTACATTCACCTACATCAGCGACTAGACAGACCAGTCAGATGAAGCAGAGTTGCTGGGCTTCGTTGCACAGTTTCCTGTTGGTACCTGGGGTATGTATTCTGTAATATAAGACTGACACCCATTCAATACTGGTGAAAACATACTCTGGGTTTTTGGGAAGTAAATTGAAAAGGCACACGTAGCAGATACCTGATGGAATGTGTCTTCAACCGTGAGCGGATGTATGACTCTGTACTGCTGAGACATGCGGGGAGACCCCACTCCTCTCACCCTCACCCTACACATACTCCCCAATACTCCCTCCTCTATCCACCTCCTACACACTCCCACGCCCCCTCGTCTTGCCCCCCCCACACACACACACTCCCCAACCCGATTCTACGCACACTCACACCCTCCACAACCAAGTTCTTCCCCGCCTCTCCCCCACAACCCCCCACCCGGCCTGCCCAGCTGCGGTGCCTGCCTCCTGGGCTCCCCACCTCCGGATGTGTCCCTGCTCTGAATGCAGAGCCCTAAGTCTGCCGGTGCCGCTGGAGAAGCGAGCAGGACAGACCGGGACTTGTTCGTCCTCAGCCTCTCTCTGGTTGTGAAGAGGCCAGGTGGTCCATTCATCAGCAGGGGGCTCCTCTGAATCTCAATACCGCTCATTAAGAACCGCCTGACTCGTTTCAGAGAACATCGTACACAAGCACAAACAACAACAACAAACAAGCAAACAGAGACGAAGACGGGATCAAAACGTAGACAACTTCCTGTCTTCAGGCATCGTCTGAGTAGGTCCGCCGTGTTGAAACAACAGGCAGGAAGTGATTACTGGGAGAGTCTTAAAGTCTTGCTGACGAGGTTTTACACTTATTTTTGCAGTTCAGTGAGCATCAGATAATGAAATAATCACCGTGCTCTATTTCTAGACTGGCTGTCGTCATCTTCGATTGAACTGTGTTCGTTTCCTGCTCCCAGCCAGTCACACACGCTAGGTTTGTCTCAGGATGCCAGGTGATCTGAGGACATGCAGGAAATAATTGCTGCAGTACGAATGTCCAACGGTATACGGTAACATTACACCTCTTGCTGCAGAGTCTTTGCTACCAGGCTAATTCAGGGAGATGGGAAGAGCTCAGCAGTCGAGCTCTTGACTGTACACTTGAGTTCTTCACTGCTAATCAAGAGCAGTTCCCCTCTACGTCATCTGGTAAATGAATCCTTTAACCAAGTAGGCTGCACTTCTTCATACTGGATGTGAACCAGTCAGAAATGAGCATCGCATGGTCAGTCTGGTTAGCAGCACTGTTTATTAACTGTTCCGTTGACCTTTGCTCCTGGAAGGGCTGCTGAAGGGTTCAATGTTCCCCAAGACTAACGCGGGGCGGTGTTTACTTCCAGTGTGGCTGGTTAAAGAGCTCACACTGGTGGGTGGGGGCATGTGCAGCGTGTGTCTGTTGCTGTGTGTGTGTGTTTCCGTATGAGTGTGTACGTCAGTTTGTGTTTGTTGGTGTATTTGTCGATGCGAGCGGACATTGGTGCCTGTGGGTGTGCGGGTGTTTGAGTGTGTGTTTCGTGTATTTGAATCATTGTGTGTGTCTATGTGTCTGTGTGTCCATGTCTGTCTGTGTGCATGTGTGTGTGTGTGTGTGTCTTTGTGTGTGTGTGCTTACACAGAAAAAACACAGAGGTGGCAGCTGAAAGGCCACTGCAAGCCACACCCGAGGAGGAGAGGTTGTGAGTACGTGTATGTGTGTGTGTGTGTGTGTGGTGTGTGTGTGTGAGAGAGAGAGAGAGGAGAGAGAGAGAGTAGTGAGAGAGAGGGGGAGAGAGAGAGAGAGAGAGAGTGAGAGAGAGAGAGAGAGAGAGAGAGAGAGAGAGAGAGTAGAGAGAGGCAAACTTGCATTCAGTGAGAATGCAGAGCTGCGGAAGGCAGGATTAGCTCTATCCTGGCCCGTGTGTCTTCAGCTCGGCAGAAAGACACGCAGAAACAAAAAGCCCACGACAGAAAAGCTTTCAGAGTCAACCTCATTCAGCCAGATACCACAGAAGGATCCTCATCTGCCTCCGTGAGACCGGAGAGAGAGAGGGAGAGAGCGGAGGCGAGGAGAGGAGAGAGGGGAGAGGAGAGGGAGAGGGTAGAGGGGAGAGAGAGGGACAGGGAGGGGCAGGGAGAGGGGAGAGAGCGTACTGAGTCAGGTGGAGTAACGTCACAAGGAAAGCCAAAGAGAGGTAGAGAAGGAGAGAGAACGCAACAGAAGAAGAGAGAGACAGAGAGAAGAGTAAAAGATATCAAGAGGGAAGCAGAGTAAAAACTGAGGGAGGGAGAGAGAAACGAGGAGGCAAACAAAAAGAGAGAAGGAGCGGGAGCGAAACAACGGCAAAGGCAGAACAATTTTAGCACGAAGCCAAAGTAAATGAGATTACAGAATGTGAGTGTGTGGGATAAGGGGCTTCTTGCCTCTGGTTTTGTCTCTCTCTCAAAGCTCCACATCACCGTGCACTCTTCAAGGCTTATTTGCTCTCCATGTTTAACAAAAAGGAAATCAGGCTTGTGACAGGTTGTGTGGGAGGTGAAGAGCGATCCTCCTCTCTGTTACTGTCACTCAGGGTTTGGTGGAGAGAGGGCATCCGGTCACAACGGTGAACTCGTGAAGCAACCAACCTCACACGCAATGTGGAGAAAACGGATGAAATATCCAATCCGTGAATCTCTTATACTTTCTTTCTGTCTCTCTTTCACTCTCTCTTCTCTTCCTGTCTCCCCCCAGGACATGTTCCCCTCTTGCTGTCTCTTTTTTTATCTCTCTCCCTCTTTCTCTTCTCTCTCAATTCTTCCCCCCATTGCATCCCTCGTTTCCCTCTCCCACTTTACTCTGTGTCTTGCCTCTCTCTCTCTTTCCTCTGATTCGATCTCTCTTAGACTTCCGTATCTCCCTCCCTCTTTCTCTCTACCATGTTAGTCGGTACCTTCACAGCTTGTCTGGGGACGACGACGAAACAATTAATCTATTTCAATAAGACTCCGCAGAGCTGGAACTATCGAGCGGTGCGAGGCGGGGCCGCCGACCCCGGAGTGGAACGGAGGTGTCGTGTTGTACTCGCAGTAGTTATCTCTGGCCCAGGCTCAGTCCTGGGAGCTGCAGCATCACGTCTGCTATTGATCTACCGCTGCCAGGAATAACTTCCTGTTTGTTACCCAGACCCCGTCAGCGAGAGCAGGGTCATCGGGGCCTCAGCGGTCGCCGCCCCCCCCCCCCTTCAGACGCCGACGTGCGACGGGATGGAGACTTCCTCCCCTGTTTCTCCACTTCCTGTGAGATAGCGCCGTGCCACCTCCTTTGACATAAAGCGCTTACTTCCCTTGATGTCTTTGTTGGGGCATTATCTCCCAGCTGTCACAGGAAGGCAGATAGGAACGTTCTTCTTCTGCTTAATTAATCCGTCCCCAAGCACATTGTGACCTTTAACCTCCAGGATACAGGACGAAACGCAGATGGACTCATTAGCTGATTAGCTGGTTGATTGAGCGTTACATAATACTGGATCCACACACTGTAGCAGCCTCACATAGACAAATGCATATCGGTGATCACACTAGCAACATGGATCATCGCAAACACATACACACACACACACAGGTTTATTTGACTATCCTAGTGAGGACTGACAATTCGCTCCCATCTAAAATCATGTTCTACCTAACCCCTAAAATCTAAACCATGACCATGACCTCAACCTATAATGTCATTCTCATTATAGCTCTATAATTCTAAGCCTAACCTAACCCCCCTCAAACAATAAATTACACTTGAAGTTGTGAGGCCTGAGGAAATGACCCCTCAAGGTCAACCTTCTCTTAGTTTACTACCCTTACGGGAACTGGAAGAGGGTAGTTGAACAAGACCACTCTTCTCCTCTCTCCTCTCTCTTCTCTCTCTCTCCTCTCTCTCTCTCTCTCTCTCTCTCTCCTCTCTCCCTCTTCTCTTATCTTCTCTCTGCTCTCTGCTCACATCACACAACACACACAACACACACACACACACACTCAGTGCACACAGAAGGAGGAACTCCAGGCGTTAGCTGAGACCAGACCAAACCAGTGGAGGGAAGAGCTGGGTGACATGGCAACTTGTCAGACCAGTCCAAGTTCCAAGTTCCAAGTTCAACTTCATTTGTCGTAGGCGTGAAACACAAAGAGTCCAAGGCCAGAGATGCTGAAAGCAGAAAGACTTTGAATCAGTTTCAAGAATTTATTTCATATGAACAGAGGTTTTTTTGTGTGCAACAATCAATACAAATGCCTTGAAAAACGTAGCTGAAGCACCGGCATAAAATATGTTCAGATATAAAGGAAACCGAACAAGCTTTCTGAACAAGGGTATATTTTCTTTCAGATCTTAAAGAGTTGATAATGTCAGCACCATGGACAGCAACAGTAGTGAGGCAGAGGCAGTAGTACCACGGTCAGTGCCTGACATACAAAGACACACATATACACAGAAACACACTCACTCCCAGACACCTAGTAACACGTACACACACACGCACGCACGCACACACACACACGCACGCGCACACACACACACCCATACACACACACACACATCCTCCCACATCCACAACACCTGTTCTGACCTTGGCTTTCTCTGGCGCTGTGTGTTTTACTTTCTGTCCTCTAAGGAAAAAGAAAACTAAACAGGAAGCTCTCAGTGTGTGTCCATTCATTTGTTGAACCACTGGCTGCTCACAGAGGAACAAGCTCTGGGACAACTGGTCTCAACCGGACAATGTTGAGACACTTAAACTGGAACACTTGGCAAGGGGCCTGGGCTGGCTGATTATAAGACTGACTGGTTGACTGTCTGTATTTCAGCTATGCTTTCACACACTGAAGAAACACCCAAGGTTATTTACATTTTGCCTCTCATTCACAGCCTTATTTGTATGCACACTCAAAGTGCACTTATTTATTGGTAGTCCCATGTTTGAGTATGCGTTTGTGTGCATGTGAGAGTTTATAAGAAGTTGGAAATCCCTCCTTTGTGTGCGTGAGCATTGTATTTGACTGTGTGTTTAAAGAAGTGAAGTGATTTCCTGTGTGTGCGTGCGAGCATGTGTGTGTACTTGAAGGATTAATGTCTCCATGTGAGGAGAGTAGTCAGTAAATGATGCCATTAATATTTCAATCCTCTCTAAGTGTGTGAATATTAAAGAGCCCACTGAGTCTCCTGATCCATCCATCCACTCCTCCCCTTTTGCACTCCTCCCCTTCGACTCTCCTTCTACTCTCCTCCCTTTCTCCTCTATTCCCGTTCTCCTCCCCCTCTCTTCTCCTCCACCTCTCCTCTCCTTCTCTTCTCCTCTTCTCCATTACCCTTCTCCTCCCCTTCTCTCCGCTCCCTCTCTTCTTCTCTTCTTCTCCTTCCCTCCCCTTCTCCTCTCCTCCCCTTCTCATCTCCGCCCCTTTTCTTCTCCTCTCCTTCTCATCCCCTTCTCCTATCCTCCCATTCTCCTCCTCTCCTCCCCTTCTCTCCTTCACTTTTCCTCTGCTGTCCTCCCTTATGTCTCCTCTCCTCTCCAACATGCTATGGTTTCACTTGGAGCCCCCCGTTGCGGGTCATAAATACTGGAACAAAGACCCGGGAGGGGAGTAATGATCGAAGAGGAACATCTCTGCAGGAGAGGAGGAAGGAGGAGTAGGAGGGAGTGGGAGGGAATACAGGGACAAGAGATGCTGCATTCTATCTCACTATCTCGCTGTTTGCGTTCCCCCCTTCCGCCATCGGTCTCTCTCCCTCTGTCTGTCTCTCTCTGTCTCTCTCTCTGTCTGTCTCTCTGACTCTCTGTCTCCCTCTTCCTCTGCATTCTTCCACCGCCTCAGCCATCCCCTGAGCTCCTAGAACAGGCGTGTTTTTAAGGAGGAGGGTTCTGTGGCCTGTGTTGTTGGGAGTGTGTGAAAGATAGATGTAAACTAGGAGAGAAACAGGCAGGCAGACTGGTTCAGGTGTGTAGAGGATGACGGGGTGTGTGTAGGATGAAGGGATTTCCGTGTAAATGATATAGAAGGATTAAGGGGTGTGTGTGTGTAGGATGAAGGGATGCAGGTGTGTTTAGGTTAGTGGGGTGTGTGTAGGACGAAGGGATGCAGGTGTGTTAAGGATGGTGGGTGTGTTTACGATGAAGAGATTCAAATGTGTGTGTGTATGTGTGTGTGTGTAGGATTGAGGGGTGTTTGCAGCTAGAGGCTTTCAGGTGAGTGTAGGATATGGGGATTTAGGTGTGTTTGCCACATTGTGTAGGAAGTTTCATATTGATTGGCTGTGCTGTCAAGGACCTGCCGACTGCCCTGGGCAAGGTAACACAATGCACTCTTTCACCTCTCTCTCTTTCTCTCGCTCTCCCCCACCCTCTGTCTCCCCCCCCCCCCCCTCTCTCTCTCTCTCTCTCTCTCTCTTTATCTCGCTCTCCCCCCACTCTCTGTTTCTCTCTCTCTTTTTTCTCTCCCTTTTCTCTCCCTTTCCTCTCCCATCTCTCTCTCTCTCCTCTCTCTCTCTCTCTCTCACTCTCTCGCTCTCTCTCTCCCTCTCTCTACATTTCCCTCTACTCTCTTTCAATCTCCCCAATGTTCGACAATTTCCGGTATCTCCATTCATCTACATGTACACATGTCTGTCTTATACGTACACGTGTGTTGCTCTACCTCTCTCCATCCCTATCTGTTCCTGCACCTTTTCTCTGTCTCTCCACACACGCCCATCCCCTCAACACTCTCCAGCCTCCACCTCCAGCCTCTACCTCCAGCCTCTACCTCCAGCCTCTAAGCCAATTTCCACCAGTGTTGTCCACCTCCCGACTGATTTACTAGGGGTTGTTAATATCCCATCTAGTTTATCAGACCGTCATTTCAATATTACGTGATGAGCCATCTATCCTGTAGATGAGCTGACATCATCTTTGTTAGGTCGTAAATCCTGTGTATTCCGCTCATAAAGGTGCCAGGATGTGGTTTGTATATAATATAACTACCTCGTCAAGTCACAATTATGACCTTTACTGTAATAGCAGGCAGTGGGTGATGGCCAACTCCTCATATTGTCCAGACTGTTGTGCACTGGTTTTGTGGTGGATGTGCATGTTAACAATATGTCATTTGGGCGTTAGCGTGTGTGTTTGCGTGTGTGTGTTTGCATGTCTGTCTGCATGTGTTCATTTAACATGATCAAAGACCATTTCTCCACAGACACACACCCACCTGCACCAAATACAGCACAAATATGCACCACGCACACTTGCATGACACACGCACATGTACCATACAGAAACACTCACACATGTTTACACCACCCAGACATACAAACATGTTATTGCCCTAAGTATCTAAAATGCCCTTTTAGGTTTACAAGAAACCAGGTCTTAGGTTCACATGTACACATGCACACACACGCACATGCACATGCACACACACGGGCACACACGCACACGCGCACACACACACACACACACACACACGCACACACATAAGCACTAGGCTATCAGATCATAATATGAGCACCCAGTGTTTCTGGTGAAGACAGAGGATAATGTGAGTGTCTGAAACTGGCCTGATTACTATTGTTGTCTCTTGAAAGCTGCTCAAACGATGATAATTATACAGCTAGTCTCCTCCACCCAGCTCTCAAACACACACAGTCACAGATGCATCCACAGATGCACACACACACACACACACACACATCCTCCAAAGCCCACATACACACTCTGCCCTGCAGATAATAAAGTAGGGAGAAAGAAGAGTTGTTTGTGTGTAACTAGGTAAATACCAGGAGGTGGTTTGAGGGATTTGAAGCTAAACAGACTCTCGTCTGGCTTTTGTGCAGCACTGTGTGGGTTAGTGTGTACCTGTGCATGCATCCGTGTGTGTCTGCGCGTATGTGACTTTGTGGGCGAGCGGGAGTGTGTATGTGCGTTATCTGATCACCTAGTAACAACATTGGTGCCCTGTGGCTTCCAAACTGTGTTTGTTTTCCTCTAGTTCATCGTGTGTGTGTGTGTGTGTGTTTTGATGGACAGCTTGAAACAACACAGGGTAGCTACTCTACTCTGTCAATGGAGTCATCCTGTCATGTTGAATGATTCCAACCCTACTCTCGACTTCACTCCATCATTCCAGTCAAACCGCGTGCTACTTTTTCCTTCCCTTTATATTCCTCTCCTCTCTCCCCTCTCCTCTCCTATTCATCTCTTCTCCTCTCTTCCTCTCCCCTCTTCCTCTCCCCTCTTCTTTTCCTCTCCTCTCCAGAACGTTCCGGAAGGACAAGAGACCACCGGTCAAACCTGTTAGAGTATGAATCGATCCGCTGAAAAGTGCGGCTGCCGTGTTGTCAAGCTGTCAGGACTCCCAGACTAGTCGAACTTTTTCTCATCCATCATGTGGAGTTTATCCGTCCATCTCTCAGGTAGCTGCTGGGTCTGGAAAGGCGCGTCTCTCTGCGGATATCCATCCGTCCAAATATCTATGTGAGCACTATCGAGTAACATCTATCAGAGTATATTTGTGTGTCTGTCGGGAGGATGATGAGTCAGGTGTGTGACCGTCTATTACAGAGCTTGTCCGTGGCAGTATGGCTGACAGGGTGAGTGTCAGGTTTAGAGAGGCTGTCTCTTCCGGGCCTTGAGAGAGACAAACAGACGGGCATAGATGCAACGATAAAGAGGGTGATATGTGTCTGGTACAGGGACACACGATCCTGGAGGAGGGGATGGCAAGGACACTCATACAGACACACAGGGATCACACATGGACAAATCCTGCTACTGGGCTCGTGAAAGGCCCATACACACAGAATGATTTGGATGATTTGGTCCTCTGCCTCCCTGCTCTCTCCATCTATGTCTCTTCTCAGTCTTGTTCTGAGTCTCTCATCTGCGGTTCTCTCCTCGTTCTGTCTCTTCCTCCCTTGATTCCGTGGGACAGGGAAGGTCTTGACAAGGACAACAGGAACATGACTCCACAGTTGCTAATACACATCTGATCTTTAATCTGGCCAATGAGCTTCTCTCTCCTCTCCTTTCTCTCCTCTCCCCTCCCCTCCCGTCTTCTCCTCTCCTCTTCTCTTTCACCTCCCCTCCCCTCCCCTCCCCTCTCCTCCCCTCC
>BROE01000005.1:14364197-14416768 GCA_036571765.1 Plecoglossus altivelis
CCTCCCCTCCCTCCTCTCCTCTCCTCTTCTCATCCTCTCTCTCCTCTCCTCCCCTCTACCCTGCCCTGCCCTCCCGTCCCCTCCTCTCCTCTCCTCTCTCTTCCCTCCTCTCCTCTCTCTTCCCTCCCCTCCCCTCCCCTCCCCTCCTCTAAAGACCCTTTGGGCTCTAGTCACAGCTGAATCCTTTTAACCCTAAACAACACAGAGAATTGGGATGAGTGTGTGTGTATGTATGTGTGTGGCATGCCTGTGTGTGTGTGTGTCGTATGTGTGTAGGTTTTGTTCAGGATATTTGGGACTGTTAGATGTCAGGGGAGCCCAGCATTCACCCCTGCAGGGACATTTTGTTTCAGTCCACAACTTTGGGCACAAAAAGTGCAGTTTAATACAGCTTTGATTTAAACCAAGCTATATTTTATGTGTGAGTGTGCGAGTATGCGTGAGAGAATGTGCGTTAGTGTGTGTATGTTTATGTGTTCATGTGTGAATATACATACATGTACATGTGTACGTGCACTGGCGTGATTCAATAAAGTCATCTCTCCAAGTGCGTATAGGTGCGCGTTTGCCTGTGAACATATGGGTGTGCACATGTATGGTTCAAACACAGCTAACTCTCTGTAGCGCAAAAGTTCCCTTTTCAAATCTGAGCGTGAACTCCTCACCCCTGGTGGGTCCATGTGTCCTATGAAGCTGACCATCGCTAAACAGTAGGCTGCTACTGTTGCCACTGGGTGGGGGTTGTAGAGAGAGACAAGCAGACAGACAAACACACAGGCAGACAGACAGATATCCCTTTCTCATGGTTCGCCTCCACCAAGGCCTTGGTCAGGCCAGGCTGAATCCACTGCCCTCCCGCCCTCCGTGAAACAGCTCTCAAGTCACACACCCCAATGACTCTCCTGCCTTTTCAAAGTCTGCTTCTGTTTGTCCAAGGTCTGCTTCTGCAGACGCAATCAGTATTCACTGTCATGGCTTGGCTCTGTGTGGGCGTTCTGTTGTGCTATGTGCGAGCGCAAATGATAGGACTTGGACAGGCAGAAGGTCTCCAGTGTGTGAACGCTCTCTAAATAAGGAAGAAATGGGATGTTTCTGTTGGAGAGGGTGAGAACCTGCACTCGCTCGCTTGTGTTCAGCCAGTAGGGGTAATTTGTCGAACTCTTCAAGTGAAGTAATTGACATGTTGTGGAGGTGAGAGAGAGAAAAGCAATGGAGAGGGAGAGCGATGGAGGGGAAGAGGGAAAGAGAGAGGGGGATGAGAAAGGGAAAGGGAAAGAAGGGAAGGCAAAGACACGGTAAGAGACAGAGAAAGAGACCGAGTGGAAGAGAAAGAGAGGACAAGAGAAAAAGAGAAAAACAGAGGAAGAGAGAAAGCGAGGGAGGGTGGCAGCTCCAAGCTGTGTGACAGACACTTGGACGAGCCAAACACTTGTGAATGTCCCGTCTCTATTATGGGTTCTGGTGATGACCCGACTCTCAAAGCAGTGGATGCTGAGCCTTGTTTGAATACTTGAACAGATACGACCTGTTTAATACGTGACACCTCTTTCTCCTCCCATGTCCCGTTCGTGACTCAGTCAGCCTGGGAGGCAGAGAGCCTTTCTCAACGTTTCTCTGAGTTTCATCCAACAGAAAGTAACATCTCCGTTCCTCGTGGACACGCAAACGCTTTCTGAACCGGCCCGATCCGAACATGCATCACAGTGACATTTCTTGGCCCATAAAAAGAGGCTAAAAGCTAAAGCTGGCAGCAGGAACATAGTCTGGGCACGTTAAAGAGCCGAGCTCTTGCCCACAGTTGAGACTTCTGCACTGATACCAGCTCAATTATTCAGATAAACGAGTCATCAAAGTTTTAGGGGAAAACTGAAGAAAGCTTCAGCAGCACTCAGAGCCAATCCTGGCTGCCATGACGATGCAGATCTGTGCGAACGGGCGGGGCGCTGAGCGGGGGGGCGGAAAAGGACGTGGTGGGGTGGTGGTGTGGTGAAGTGTGGTGGTGGGGGGGGGGGGGGTTCAGAAACTCGACAACAACTGCAATCCCGCTTGGAAGGACGTGGTTGAGAGATGAAGACTCTTGACCAATCAAATGTGTCAGGTTCCAGGCCAGTTTGAAGAGACTCCATGGAGACGCAGAGCAGCGGTAATGAGTCCGGAGGAACACTGTTGGGCTGACATGAGAGATTACGTCCCCCTGGGGGCCCATTGTGCTAAACACGTCTGCTGTGATTGCTGGCTGCAGTGATTGTAGTTCTTCCAGGCTGTTCTCCGAATGGAAGCATATGTGATTCTAGGTGAGTGGCTATCCTTTCTCTTCACCCACACAAGATGATGGCTCACTGACTCTGCTTCTGTGCCTAGCCTGGTCTTGTCTTGTTGTGTAATAGCCAGTGTGTGTGTGCATGGGTGTGTGTGTGTCTCCCATCTTGGCCCCCTGACAGCAAATTCAGTAGGGGGTGGCAGGGGATGGCATGGGGGTGTGTGTGTGTTTGTACGTGGGGGGGGGGTGGGGGGGGGTGGGCGTGTGTGCGTAGCGTAGCGGTGCGTGTAATGTCGGGGGTTTCTCTGCCTCCGCGTTCTGTCGCTGTCACCATTGTTATTGTCGTGCATCTTGAAGTTGTGATGTTTTATTCTTAGCCCACGGCTGACAGCAGAGCATTGTGTGGCGGGCATGTAGAACAGGACACCAGCCTTTGTCTGTGCTTGCTCTTTAGGCGGAGACGGACGACGCGGCATCACCGCTGACAGGCTAAGCGACAGATTAAGATGTAAACGCTTATCTGTACCGCCACACAATAGGATCGGAGATGGGGTTGGAGGGTTGGGGGGAGGAGATGAGAGAGGGAAGGGAAAGAAGAGGAGAGGAGACGACGGAAGGTGAGGAGTGGAGGAGATCTGGCGAGGAGAAAGGATGATGGGTGAGGAGAGGAGAGTGGAACGGGCGGCGTGACATCATCATTGTGTGCCGCTTCTTCTTGGCCCCCGTTTGGCGCATCGCTGAACGTATAATTGCATCCTCCATCATAACGGTGTGTTTACGCCGGGACGCTCAGAACGTTTTCCATCTTCTGCTGCTGAGCTGCTTGACACCCTTCCTGTGACCTCCCCCCGACCTCCCCTGCTAGCCCTGCATGCACGCTATCACAGCCCGACACTGCCTCAGCAACCAGCAGAATCACAACCTCCTCTAATCTACCCTCCTCTCTCACACCCTCCCGTCCTCGTTCCAGTCACCCCCTCTCTTGTGCTCCTTTACTTTTGACTGCTCCTCCCTCTTTATCTCCCTCCCCTCCCCTCCTCCTGTTGTTAGCGCTTGGGCTCCCCAGAGGACACGACAGCAGCGTCATCTCGCAGTGCCGCTCCTCTCCCCCTCCGGCTCTCTAAATAGACGGCGCCGAGCGCCGGCGAGACGTTGGAGATGAGGACAACCTCAGGTGTCACCTGTGTGGAGCGTACGAGCCCGGGTGTTGCTCTCATCGCGTGAGCCGTTTGCAGGTTTATTTCCAGCAGCAGTTCTCACTTGCGTCACGTTTTACTTGCTTCTGTTTGTTCGCCGTTCCACCCAAGGGAGGGCGCAGCTCAGTTAAAGCACCAGAGGGCACACCTACAGGTAGTGCTGTTGTTATTCTGAGCTTTGAGGCTAGCAAGACCCCGTTCGCCCCCAAACACACCGGTCACTGTGGGAAAAAGCCCTAACCCCACCCCCACAAACACCAGCCCAGCCCCCTGCCACCCCCCACCCCTCACACAAACTCTTACCTCCCTTTCCCACACCCCTTCCTTCTCCCCTCCACCTCTACCACCCCTAGCCTCCACCTGGGTTAGAGTGGGAGGCTCGTTTGGGGTGTTTGAACACCTGAGAGTCCATACGGCAGAACCATCCGTCAGCCCCAAATCAGCCTTCAGCTCCATCCTCCCCGGACGGGCGACCAAGGAAGGGAGACAAAGACACAGAGGGAGAGAGGGAGAGACTGACAAAAAGAGAGAGCGGTAAAGATAGAGAAAAGTCATTTTTGTGGGTGACAGAATGAAAGCAATAGTGCTGAGGGAATGGTGTGAACGCGAGTGTGGCGTGTGGCGTGCGGCGTGCGGAAGGTCACCAGACAGCAGGCTTCTGGACAGAGGCAGCCAGGGGAAGAAGCCTGCTTCTCGGATCACAGACCCCCGCCATCTGGGGAGAGCAGAGGGTGAAGGTGGAGGAGGGGGAGGAGGAGGAGGTGGAGAAGGAGAGGGGAGACTCATCTGCCAGCTGACTTACAGAGATAGACTGTGCTGGAGGTTCTGAGTCTCCCTCTGCTCTCTCAGGTGAGCAGGCCTGAATGTGACGAACACAGCAGCCAGCTCCATCTCAGCTGAATGCTTACAGGAATAGGGACCTAGCCTGCACACAGGCTTAGTGTACTGATGCCTGTGAGTGTGTGTGTGTGTGTGCCTGTGGGTGTGTAAGCGTGTGCATTTGTGTGTGAGAACAGCATGCTCTTGGCTAGCCCCATAGGCAGCTCTCAGATTCTACAGGCACATTACTACGTCAAAGACATTGTCAGCTACGGTGCCACACATACACGCACCCCAACGCACGCACACATACACACACAAACGATGGTAATGTCATTTGCCAACATGCAAAGCCCCAGAATGCATAATCATGCTCATTTGTATTTTGCCTTGGACTGTTGTTTTTAACGAGACTTGCCAAGACAAAACGGATTAACAGGGCATTCATTACGCCTCTAATTACCAACAGATACATATGCACCATGAACTAAAATGACAGTCTCATGTCTGTACTTGGATCGTACGTGAATCCCAATGAACTGCCACACCGCCAGCTGCCAAAGCAACAAGCGGCAGCAGCGGGCTGTCCTCCTGTGGGCAGGTTATCGCTGGAGCAGCACAGCACCTTGGGTTTTCCCCAATGCTGAAACGAAAGCCTTTCTAACAGGGTGTGTTTTCCGTCAACATATTCTCATTCCTTCTTGACACATTTGTCTACAATTCGTGGACCAAAGTGGACGTCATCAGATGACCCGTAATCATCCATGCAGGCTGGAAGCTGGAATAACTAGGAATGCGGAGGCCTGGAGGAAGGAACACTGTCAGAATCTGAAAGGGGGCCAGTTCCAATCCAGGAGCTCATCGGAGATTTGTTGTGGTGTTGGCTTTCATCTGGAGCTTGTCCAGGATCACATGCCAAATGCTATTATTGTGCCCTTGAGCAAGGCACTCAACTCTTGAAATCACTGTGAGTGTGTGTGTGTGTGTGTCCGCACAGAACAAAACTCCAACAGCGATGCGGTTTAACATTCTGTCTGTGCTTTCCCTTGAGAGACTTCTCTGACTCCACGACTTTGCCGGCCCACCAACCGTTATGCACTTCCTTAATCCTTTGCTCGCCTGATTGGCATGTCTGAAGTCCGGCGTGGAGGTAAGGAGGGCCGAAGACCTTGACATTGGACCGAATTCACGAAGACTGTGGACTGCGTTTGATGCTAAACTAAAACGAAGAGCATTTCCATAAAGGCGAGGCCAGTCATGGGTTCAGATCCCTGCTCAGTCGGAGGAGAACAGCCGTCAGAATCTTGGGCTTCAGAACGGTGACGCGACAGCTTGGTGTTGCTTCTGGACTCGTGGTAGTCTGAGGCGACGTGGGGGGGAGAGTGAGGGAGATGGAGGCTTGCAGGAGAAGGACGGAAAGTCCTTGAAAGGCCCCTCTGAGGTACTGATTGATGAAGGTCCACCGGGAGCAGACAGGCCTCTTTGGAGAGCGTCTCCCAGGGAATTGAAAGCACAATTATCAGCAGAATCTGGTTAATGTAACACATGCTGCACATCGACGTCTCCCCAAAATAGACACATCTGTTGGTAGGTTCTCTCTTACGTCTAAATGCCTGAACAACTAAACGTATGTCAACAAACAAATGATTTTTTGAGGGATCTAATTTCACTGGTGCTGTTAACTGTAGAGCCCATATTAGTGGCTTCATGGGATAATTAAACAGACCAGAGTCATTTCTGGGGCTTAGCAAGCTTTGCTATGTGCCTCAACCTTTTTCACAGCCGAAGTACTGCTATTGTATGAAGGTAAGAAGGATGTATTCATTTAGCAAACACTTTCATCCAAAGCTACTTAAGAGTGGTTTTGAACCTGTGACCTCTCAATCGGCAATCAATTACTCAACCACTGAGCTACACCAGAGATGTAGACAGCGATGAAAAAGCGGGAAAGGTTTCATACGAACAATGCTTAACAAGTCTAGATCATGGAATTAAGACTGACTGACGCTTCGCAGCGTACCATGCTGCGGAGCCTGGGGACCCATCGATAATCTCAGCATATCAGAGAGGTGGAATCCAGTAGATCCCTCCTCCTATAGGACAAGTCACTCCGCCAATACCGTGTCCTTACGTATGTCTGAAGAGGTCCAACAGATGCATGAGCACCCCCCCTGCCCAGCCCCTCCAGCGTCCTCCCACCTCTCCTCTCCCCCGGACCCACTCCCCACCCCTCCGCTGTGTTCTCCCCCTCCATTCCCCAAGGACATCCACCCCTCCCCCATCCCCCTCTTTCAGACCTCGGTGGCAGGCTGAGGGGAACTGGTGCTATGTGTAGTGACAGGAGCTAACCAGCCATGTGCCCCTGGGGGACAGACGAGACAGAAGATAATTAGATGTGATTTTGTCCAGCCTCTAGTGGAGTATCATCATAATCATCACTCTGCATTTATTAGCAGCACTGACTTCCACCCCCTGACTCAGTGAGGGGCGAGACAGAGGCCTCCCTGTCCGCCTAATGATCAAACCACGGACCTACGTAGGGGTTCTAACCCAGGTCTTCCCTGCGAGGCACCAGAGGGAAAACCGGTCTGAAGTCTTGACGTGACCCGAGGGAGCAGCAACAAGCAAGCCCTGGGGTCAAAGGTAGCTCTCGCTCGTCGATCTCGCGGCACCACCTGTACCGCGTGTCAGAATTCCCGTTGATGCTAAACGGATGAAATGCAAACAGTGGCTTCTCGCCTTGGTCGGCCTCTTCTCACGAAGATTTCCAAGACAACAGCGCTCGCATGGTTCTTTTCAGCAGTTCGACCTTGTCAGAAGCGTTCGTTGAATTTCTTCTGTAGTGTCTCTGCTACTTCCCTTCACCTAGCGATGATCCCCATGACAACCATATGGAAGAGAAGCTGAGATGTGAGCAAACGATCAAAAGTAGATGATAGCTCGTATGTAGGCCAGAGAAGATGCAACAGGGCCGACGTCTGTGCGGGTCCCTGGAGTTAGCTGCATCTCTGTATTGCATAAACTCCTCTGTTTAGTCACCTTGAGAACAGACAGAATTCCTGAGCGAGCTATCGTCACACCATCTCTCTTAGGGAACTCCCACGTGGTGCAGCCAATTGCAATGCTCCGTCAATAAGAGTTGTGATTCAGTGTCCACGTTCACACTGTCTCTGAACGTCCCAGAGCAATACACTCCATTGTGTTTTATTACTGAGTTTCAAACAGAAAAGGTGGCTAGTTTCATCTTAGCCATCACCACCCCTTTTTTTTGTGTCAAACAGACAATTTAAAGCAAGGCCCCAAGCTGACCGATGTTGCACTTAAACCACATGTAGCTTCTAGATTTGTGAACACCCACGCAGAGCTCCGATCGGCTCCCAGCACAGTGGCAAGGCGAGGTGAGCTCCACAACACCACTGCACATGTGAACCTCCTGGCAGGTGGGTCTCCAACCCCTCTCTGGATGAGAGCGCCATTTACCCTTCCTTCACCTTGCCGCTAATTGGCGGTGGCCATGTTGGAAAGCAGGTGCGTATTCTCTTAATGAAGACCACCTTCTGCATATCTGTTCTGAATGGGTTTCCAACAGGCTTTATTAGTTAGCAAACCTGCTCTGCCTCGGTTGGATAAGACTCAGGGGGTTATAATTAGGAGTGTCAATTGACAAAGTGGGGGGGAAACCATTGGACCCCCACCACACAAACCGCCTTCACACACACTATTTAGTTTTCCAGACTCATATCTTGTAACAGAGGTGGACTGATGCAGACACCCACACATGGCCACAAGGACTGGAACACACACTGCATGAAAATGCACACGTGCCAAGCAGGTGCATTAGAGAATTCCCATCATCAGTTGTGTGTGTGTGTGAATGGAAATATATGCATATTAGCATGTGGTCTAATTCCTATCTAGGCTTGATGCGTCCCCTCATCTCATCATCTGGGATTCATAACTAGGTGACAGGCGACATGAACAGCCTTATGGAACACAGATGGGATCACTCAATCTAGATTGAATTCCAAAGTAAAGCGATCTGCTTGTCATTAATAAAACTGACACTGGTTAATTATTAAAACAAACCATGTGAGAAACAGAATTTGGGGTTTTGTGGTGAGCAGATGGACTTATTTTTAAATAATTTCTACCCTTAAAGCAATGCAGTTTAATATCGCAAGTGGCATTCAAGCATGTAACGCATCAAGATATATTTAAACATGGCGCCTAATGTAACAAGAGATAGTTAAGATTGTTTAATGCTTAAGAGCGTGACACTGCCTTGCCTGAGCAGCCATCTTGAAAGCTGCTCATCTGCCAGCTCTCAACTTTACAATTCCCCGTCCTCCAATAACCCATCCAGCTGTGCGGTGCAGCTTAAACACCCAGGGAAACAAGCCCAGCCTCACCTTTGACACGCTATTCTATCCCCGTCTTGTAACACTGTGTCCCTCTGTTGAAAATCCTCTTCTCCCCATCCTTCTGCTTCTTCTTATCTCGTTCTCTCCTCCCATTCACCCCTCTCACCCTTCTCTCCCTCTCGTTCTCCTATTCATCCCCCCTTCCTCTCCTCCGCCACATCCTCCTCGTTCGCTCCTCCAATTCATCATCCCCTCCTCTTGTTCTCTCGTCCTCTTCTCCTATCCTCCCATCCTTTCCTCCTCCTTCTGTTGTTCTTTCCGCCCCCTCACCCCTCCAGATTAGGGATTTACATGGCTGACAGTTTAATCCTGCTGGATGGAGCCACAGTGTGGCCGACTCTGGGCTTTTCAGTGGTTCTGACTCACCGCGGTGGATCATCCTACCAGCAGGTCGGAACCAGAACTCACGGGGAACCTGTTAAGAACCTCAAACAGCTCCGAGCGCCGTGAGGACCTCATCACCGGAGCCGACCCTGGGCCGACCCTTCTCCTGAACAACCAGAAGAGGAGCATGAACTGGTGTCAGACAGCAGGAAGTGCAGTGGGGAAAAGGGAGATTTGTTCTGGGTTTTCATTGGTTTCCCCCCAACAGCACAGTTGACTGGAGAGCGGCTTGTCTCGGCTCACACTGCATCCTTGCTGCATAGGTGAGTAGAGGAGACTCAAATACAGAATCAACAGGGAGATAAACCGATTTGACAGGAAGTATTCTAGGCCTCAGCAGGGCTGATTCAGTGAAAAGAAAATTCACTATGTGAGTTTTGACATCCCCTGGGAGATGGGGAAGTAACAACATCCTGACTGACATATTATAATAACACATCCATGAAAGTATCAACACAGGACCAAACTGGGATGTTTCAACACCGTACAGTTGTGGAGTCTAAGTGAGGGTTACGATCATCTTTGACGCTGTAAACAGGATGCCGCTATGGAGACCAGCTCCTCGCTGTCACCCGATACGTTTGCCGACTACCGGATTCCTCCTGTCCGGAGGTCAGAGTCGCTGACACCTGAGCAAGACAAGCTCCTTCGCAGCGTAAGTAGAGAAGCGCTCCCTAGGTCCTATTGATCCCCACCGCAAGCTTCAGCCCCTCCAACCTGTCACTTCCTCTCCCCCCACTCGCCCCTGCCCCCTAACCCCCCGCCCCCCCCCTCCCCCAAACCCACCCTGGATGAACAGGGTCATGATGATGGTTGGTTACTCTCCCTTCATCACCAGTCTGGAGCCTGGATGTGTGTCTCACACTGTGTGTCTCACAGCTCATTCTCTCCATGTCTGATTGGTCGGCGTTGTCTTGTGCGGATAGCCAGCGTCTCGCTAAAAAAGGTTATACAGATTCCAGTTTGGGATTGGTTCGCTCTTCCTGCTCACGGCTGGTTGTCAGCTACCGTACAGGGCTTGGAAAGCGGTGTTTGACGAAAGAAAGCCCTTCCTAAACTCCATCTCCCTACTAGAAGGCCTGCAAAAGTCATTGCTGGCTGAGGAGGGCACCTTTAGAGGTTGTTCCTGAGGGAATCAGCACCTAATAGTGCTGATGGTTATTGTCCACTGACTCCGGCACCAGAGTCTGCTGGCAACAATAACTCATGCTAATTGGGTTCAAGAGATGCTGTTGTGAACAAGCCTCTATCTTGACAAAGCCCTGCGTGTCAATAGATCTACTCCATATGGAGGAACCATTGTGAGCCGGACTGTTGGTAATTGAAAGAGGTGTAGGAACTTGGCGAACCCAGTGTCGTCATAAATCACATTCATCCTATTCAAATGAGGCCTGAGAGCTTTCGATTCAATGGAAAGTACCTTTTATTAAGAATAATTGTACATCGAAATTTGGTTATGGATTTTGCAAAGGGCAAACGCACAATGGGCAGAGACAGAAATCACTCGACAAACTGACAAAGAAGAATTTTCTGAAACACACACACACAGAATTTTTAACCTCACACACATCTTACGTTTCACCTCTTCTTCTTACGTGTATTCTTGTGTATATTGCACGCTTCACATTTTAGCTTTCAGGAGGGTGAAAGACAAATCAAACGCCACGCTGAGCAGTTTGTCAGTGTGGCCTTATAATTATCACAAGAGCTTTGTGGTGGCATTGTGGCTTTAAGACGACACCGCTAGACTCTTCTGCGGAAAAGCCACAAATTACCCCATCTTCATATTAATAAAACATGTATCGTCAAGCAAGTCATTTATTATTAAAGCTAACACTGTAATACAGCCATCTTTCCAAGCCCAGTCAAAGCAATGCATTTCAGCTCACCAGAATAGTCCGGAAACGCATCGTCTTTGACAACACAGCCTGGCAACCTCATTTCAATATCCCACCTATCTGCGTAAAGCCTCCAACACGCGCTGCTGCTCCGTACCGATTGGCTGGATGACGCCTGGCTGGCTGGAGAAACGGCACGGCGCCGGCCTGGTCCAGACACCAACGCAGCCCTTTGAAGATCCCTCTCACACTGAGAGCCTTCAACTCCTCTAATTGAATTTAGGAAATAATAAAAAAGCAGCTCCGCGTGAAGCCTACCCGCCTCTCGCTAACCGCACAACACCCACCCCGAGAGGCATACTTTATTGATAAAGTAGCGAGTCCTCTCCGATTAGGCAGGGCCTTGAATATGTGGTGGAGGACGACGCGGACATCCACAGAGCAGCCGCGAATATGGAGGGGGAGATATCTGGAATCTGGAATGTTCACATATCTGTCTTTGTCGACTGACTTGTTCGGCAGTGCTGAGTCATGACTGTGGGATCGGGGGGCCGGGGCGGAGAGAGGGAAGGAGCGAGGGAGCGATGGCTCCCTCGCTAAGCGCAGGTGCTTAACTGTGTCGTGGCAACCGGTACAGTCAGAGAACAGCAGGGGTGTAGAACGGGACTCGACCCGACGCACACCCTCACACAGCGGACGCACCCAGACACTCTAAACCATCCAGCAGGTATTCCTTCGTGGTTCGAAGTCGTCATAGGGTTGAGACGCGACGCAACGCCGTCTCCTTCGGAGGTGCTGAGCGGAACGGAAGGTACGCGCTGGATGGGTGTCGGCTGGATGCGATAGTGGCTTTGATCCAGGGTTGGGGGGATGTCGTAGCGAGGCAGCATCCAGAAAGCAGGTGCTGCAGAGTGAGGGAGCCAGGTCTGCTGGTCTAACAGGAGAGAGAGGGAGAGGCCGCCAGGAAAAGTGTTATCTATGTTCAGGAAGTGGAACAGCCTGACATCCTGTCAGTTTGGCTCCCTTGGCCGCCGACACGCCGTGTGGAAGCACACAGACTTGTTTACTATCCGTGTGTGAAAGAGACTGGGTTATTGGCTCTGTCTGTGGTTATGCATGCTTATGTGTGTTTTAGCTCTGTGCGGGTCCAGGAGAGAGAGAGAGGTTTTTGGTTTTGTCTATGTTGACACATGCTTATACGGTGGGGGGAACAGCTATTTGTTACACTGCCAATTTTGCAGGTGTTCCTACTTACAAAGCATGTAGTTGTCTGTCATTTTGATCATAGGTACACTTCAACTGTGAGAGACGGAATCTAAAACAAAAATCCAGAAAAAAAAAATTAGCATTTTAAGGCATGGCATAACTTAATGTTTGGTACAGAAACCTTTGTTTGCAATTACAGAGATCATATGGATTCTGTAGTTCTTGGCCAGGTTTGCTGTAAAGGAGACTGCTGTTGTTCTCTTGACAAGGAGCTGGAGATCCTGTCCCACTAATGAGCTCATGCTGCTCTGCACATACACACACACACACACACACTTTCACTGGCACGTGCACACAGACAAATGCACACACCTCTTCTCACATATATAAATGCGCACACACATAAACCCTCACAGATACACACACCAGCTGTGATTGCTCATTGTCATGCGAGCAGATTCCTGCACAGGTTGGTTTGGCCTTTGTTTGACATGCATGTCAAAAGGAAATAAAACACCCCTGTCCTGTAAGGTAACCTCATAGTCTCTCTCTGACTGCTAACAGCATTATTAATACTGTAGATAATGTGACAGCCTAGCTGAGTTAGAACGTGTGTTTATGTGGCCTGTTCAAGTCTACACGGGTTAAAGTCAAAAGGAAGCATTGTCTGACGTGCAAGAGAAGACATCCACACGGCACAGCTGAGCCGACAAATGTAATTTCCTCCAAGTCCCTAAGTCCATGGTAATACTCAGCCCGTTCCTGTTTTAAACTTCCAGTAAATGTGAATCCCTCGGCTCTGCAATCTAATGTAGCCAAGATACACTTACCTCATCTGCTGAGTCACACTCTTGCCCACATTTGTGCGTGTCTGATTGTGTGTGTGCTCCTCGCTGCTGGCCATCCCTGGCCTGTGCAAGTGAGGTCAGGCAGGCAGGCAGAGAGAGGGGGCTTCTGGGAGGCTAAATGAAGCTATCTTTCCCCAGCTGGGAGCCGCAGCGACTAAAACACTGCTCTCGACGGCCTAACATTACTCATGCAAATCCTGGCTCCTTTAAACACAGCTCCTCCCCGTCCCTTAACCTCTCCACCCTCAGCCCCCAGCCTCCCGTCAGCCTCCCAGCCTCCCCTCAGTCCCCCAGCCTCCCGTCAGCCTCCCTTCAGCCTCCCAGCCTCCCACCAGCCTCCCCTCAGCCCCCCAGCCTCCCCTCAGCCTCCATGCTCCCCTGCCTCCTAGCCTCCCCAGTGCTTGAGCACTGGAATCACATTCAAATGAGCCACACAGTCACTTAAAGAATTAGCAGTGGGATTTAAGCTTACCAGAGTGTCGGCCACTAGACTTGCATGAAGCAGAACAGCCCATAATAGTCCACCGCAGCTCTTCACCTGAGAGCTGGCATGCAGACAAGCCACAGAAGCCCCACAACATTCTCATGACTGTAGGAAACAGTTGTCTTCAGTTGGCCCTGAAGCTTCAACAAGGCAATCCAGAACATTCAGAGGCTTTTGTTGTTTTCTCATTCGCTTGTGTGTTTTTATAATCCGGTGTTTTCCAGCAGGCATTGAAGAGGACAGCTCTCTGCCACTGTCTGGGGTCCTTCAGTTCCTTCACTAGTGAAGACAATCTCATTTGGATTTCAATCAATACGTAATCCTATGCCGACACACATGCATACACAAACGCACCCAAATTGACACGCCGACACATGCAAACACACTTGCAAATGTGCACACACTCAACACTTGACACTGGTGTGATTTACTCTCTCTATCTCTTGTGTGAACTTTTCAAAGTTACTCCAAGAGCAATCTAACGCCTGGCAGGCTGTTAATAAGGATTGAGAACAGAAACCACTCCTCTCTCCTCCAAGGACGTTCTGGGCGAATTGTGCACAACCGAACATGAGGGGCACTGGGAACTTTAACAGAGCGGATTCATTGGAATGTTCGCTTTGCATCCCTAAATATCATTTTCCATTGGTGAGTCCGTCCGTACAGAAGCATTTGATGACTCACAGGAGGCTGTGAACGGTGGTAAGATCTGACAAGTGTTTGTTTCCTGCTGGTCTTACTAAGGCACGATAGGGAGAGTTCACACCGTGGATCTATTGCTTCTTACCGGCTAGATTTGCCTCGAAACCTTCTCTGCCTTTCTCATACCAGAGGTAGAACAGTGCTCCAGCTTGATAGAGAATTCAGCTTTTCGCTCTCAAATTACCATTACTCGGCCTTCAAATTACCTCGCGTCTCCCGTCGCAAAGTGCTCGCTGTTTTGGCATCTGGAGACTGTGGTGTGAGCGATTGTGTGTGTACTTGTTTGTGTGTTTGCGCATGTTGTGTAATGTCTGCGCAAGTGTACGGACAAGATTATTGGCGTGTGCATGCGTAGGGGTGTGTGTGTGTAGTGTCTACACGTGTGTGTAGTGTGTACATGCGTGTGTGTGTGTGTGTGTGCGCAAAGGGTGAGATGACACGTCGCACTGTGTGAGCCTCTGCTAACCCAGACGCTTGGCGCTAACCTGACAGATGACATTGTACGAGCATGTGTGTGTGTCCGTGTGTGAGAGAGGCTGGCGGGCTACTGATAGCGTACGCTGCTCAAACGCAGGCTCTGCTTTGCACTGATAGAGTCTCACTACAGAGGGTGTCCAATTGATTGTTTTGACTGAATTGCCATTGAAAGAAGGTTAGTCATCTCTCAGAGAGGGGTGGAGGTGTGGGGGGGGGAGGGGGCTGACTGTCATGGGAGAAAAGAAATGCATTTGAAGAGTGAGTGAGAGGATGTGAGAAAGAAAGAGGTGGTGAGTGAGCGGAGAGAGAGAAAGAGGCAGCGAGAGAGTTAGAGAGAAGGAGAGAGGCCTAGGTTCCAAGAATATCGCAGTAATTAATTTACTTCAAACTGGATCTGTTTGCTGTAGGCGTCATGAATACATCTGGGTAGCTCGACATCTCCCTGCCTGCTCTCAGTGCTGTATTGAAATGATAATCAGGCTAATTTGACTCTCCGAAACCACTCACCATTATGAGAATTGCTCAGGTTTAATCCTCCTGTGTACCAGAGCCGAAGCCTACAGCCAGAAGGTTCTGGTGAGGATGGACTGGCCTGTGGTCCGAAGACTGTGGATCTGCAGCTACTGACCCCTCCGGGGAATGAGGAAGAGGAAACGGTGGAGTAGGACGAGGAGGAGCGGGAGAGGCCAGATAAAAAGGAGGAGGAGGACATTGACAAACACTTGACCGGCATCTTCCCAATTGGCTGCTGCTACTGAGAAGAGAGGTCTTCCATTCACTGGGGAAACCTTTGAAGCTCTCCATGACACTCTCCTCTCCTCTTCGCGGCATGAAAGGAAAGATTTGGCAAGCAGTCGTCTCGGCTCGCCTCCCTCTCCACATCCCCTCTTCCCTTTCCCCTCTACTGTTCTGTCCCTCTCCTGTATCCCCTCCACTTCGCCCACGCCTGTCTCTCCTTCTCCCTCCCCCCGCTGCCCCCCTCCCGTCTCCAGCTCTTCCGACCTCCTCTCCGCCTCCCTCAGAGCATGCGTTTGTTCTCTGAGAGAGTCCGTGTCTCCTGTCTCCTGTAATGGATGGAGCATCGCAGAGTCTCTGTCTTTTGAAGGTACCAGGCGCTGTGACTGTGAACTAACAAGTGTTCGGCTCACGTTGCTGTTTTCATTTAGAGACCCCTCTCTCCCTCTTCCCCCCCTCTCCCTGTTCCTCTCCCCTCTCTCCCTCTTCCTCCCTCTCCCTGTTCCTCTCCCCTCTCTCCCTCTTCCTCCCTCTCCCTGTTCCTCTCTCCCTCTTCCTCCCTCTCCCTGTTCCTCTCTCCCTGTTCCTCCCTCTCCCTGTTCCTCTCTCCCTCTTCCTCCCTGTCTCTCTCTGTCTCTGGAGGATGTGTGTCCTTATTTTGTTCTCTGCTTCCTCCTTTCTCTCCCATCTCATAGCTCTCCTTTCCCAAGCTCACTCTTACACTACCTCCTGTCTCCCTCTCTCTCCTCTCTCTGTTTCTCCCTGCATTTGAAGAAGGGTTGCCACCCCTTCATTATCTCCTCTCACCTTCATCTCTCCATCTTTCCCTCTCTCTCCATCTCTTTCTTTCACTCTCTTTCCAAATTATCTGTTGCCTTCCCCGGGTCGATCCATTGTTCAGTTCTCTGGAACCCAGAAACGAAGATCATCGCCTTTCATTTCCTGGCTAATGGAACATTACCATTGGCTGAGAAACCGTGGCTGTGTCGATGGAGATGCTAAGCAGCGTGACACCCACCATAAGCTTCCTGACATCACTTCCTGCAAGCAGAGCACTCAACCAACCATAGACTATCCCATACTAGAACCTGTTTGTCCCTCTTAAACAAGATCCCTTTCATTAAATCCAGCTGATTCCAACCTGTGTTGGTCTGTGGAAGGCAGGCTTGATCAATAGAACTATTACTGCAACTGACAGGCTGACCAACTGACTCATTAAACACTGTCTGCGAGAAAAACACCTCCTGCTGTCCAACCTTGAAATCCTGTGGCGCCTCAACTGGTTACTGACTAGTCATTATCCAATCCTCTAACTCCTCAACTGGTTACTGACTAGTCATTATCCAATCCTGTAACTCCTCAACTGGTTACTGACTAGTCATTATCCAATCCTGTAACTCCTCAACTGGCTACTGACTGATCGCCGGCCACTCATGTAGCTCCTCAGCTGGTTACTGACTGGTCATTAGCCAATCCTCTATCTTTTCAGCTGATCTCAGACAGCAGCATTTCCACACAGCCCAGGCCCTTCTACCTTGCCATCTCAACACTGTCAAACGTCAGTCCCAGCAGGACACACATGCATGCGACCTCTCACACACACATGCTCGCACACACATAGGAATACACACACGCCTATAAACACACTCATGCATGCACCACACACATGCACGCTCACGTACAACACACAATCGCACACACACACATCTCATGCACAGCGATGACCTGCGGAGATGACAGAGGGGACACGAGAGGGAAGCAGCCACATCGTTACTGTGTCCGAGGTCAGAGGTCAGATCTGAGGGAGACGTGATGGGGAGACAGACGCACGCAGAGAGAGCCCAGCTGGGCCAGAGAACAGCCCTGCGTCAGGTGACAGGAGGCTGTCTCCGTGGTTTATATCTGTCCCCGAAACAAGCCAACATGGAAACAAGCGACACATCGCACACTCTGCCTCTCCGTCGCCTCTGCCACAAAGATGAGAGAGAAGGATGTTTCCAAGACACGCCGATTTAAAGACAGTTTAGACGGCACCCTGCTGCGAAGCAAAATCACATGGATCGCTGAAGAACGGTCATTGTTCTGTTTTGAGGTTGTAGCTTATCTCCCAGACTTAAGGATTATTAAACAGGTGTTTGTAAATATCTCCAACCTCACTGGAGACTGAAAATGGGCCAACCTTTTCACACAGAGAAGTGATTTAACTACTGGCAGGGAAGACACAGTTCTATATCATTCACTTCAGCACAATGCATAATTCATATGAATTCTTACTCTGGTGTTGAAGAGCCTGTGTTTGACTAAACAAACCCCAACTGTGTCCTCATTTTTGGCTTTAGTTACTCCGAGAAAGTAGGACAGTAAAGTAGCTTCTCCACGCTACCCTCTATTCTCAGGTCTATCACACACACACACACACACACACACACACACACACACAAACCCAGGAAAAGACACACTGACAAGCAGACAGACTCATGCACTGACACACACACACTTCTACATATATACATCCACACACACATACGTTCAAGTTCACACAAAAAGAGACATAAAATTGCACTAACAACCCCTCCTCTGACAACCAAACACGTGCTTCTTGTTCATACAGGCTGCAGATGTGATTGTGATTCCTGCTGTGTCTGGGCTGATGGATGGAAATCCCTTTCTGCTGCTGTGGAGGGTCACAGAGAGGCCAAGGAGCGCAGGAAGAACCAGCTCACACCTTCATCCCATAAGCATTACCATCTCCACCTTGATCTCCACCTTCATCGCATCTCCACGTTTAGCACCACTATCACAGCACTGTCTTCTGGATGTTTGGGCGCCGCCCTGACATCCCCCATCTCCTGTCATGCCTCAGTGTCTGGACCACAGAGAAGAGGCCTCACAGAGGCTTGTTAACAAAGAGAGGGAGGGAGGGGGTTTGGCTGCAAAGAGAGCGAGGCAAAGAATACAGCGCGAGAGAAGCCAGAGAGAGGGAGAGAGCGGGAGAACGAGGGAGAGCGAGGTAAAGAATACAGGGTGAGAGAGGCCAGAGAGAGGGAGAGCGAGGGAGGCAGCGGGAGAACGAGGGAGAGCGAGGTAAAGAATACAGGGGGAGAGAGGCCAGGGAGAGGGAGAGCGAGGGAGTCAGCGGGAGAACGAGGGAGAGCCAGGGAGAGAGAGCAGGAGAGGGAGAGGCTGAGATAAGATGGAGAGCATTCACATGGAGCCTTTCAGCTGGTGAGTCCTGCAGATGCCTCTGCCCCTGCTATGATGAAGGGTCTCTCTCCCCCACTCTCCCTGGCACTGTCTCTCTTAGTCGCACTCTCTGTCTCTCTCTTTATCAATCTCGCTCTCTCGCTCTCCCATTTGCGCTCTCTCATCCCCTCTCCCTCACTCTCCCGCTCACTACAACGGGAAGGGCCGCAAAAAAAAAACAAACACGTTCGCTAAAACATGAAAACCTTGGACTTCAAACAGATGCTCCGCATGGCTTCGTCTCCATGACGCCCCTCTCTCTGCGCCCTGCCTGACTGAGTGTAGGCACACTGAGGCTGGAGGAGGCCATGTTAATACTCACATGCTGCCTGGAGTCTTCGTCTTCTCCTTGACAGAACTGTTCTAATGCTCCAAGGTTTTTCATTGATGTCCCCTTTGACCCCACTGTCCAGCAAAGGATGACTTGAACACAGTGTGCTATCATAATAAGGGCACTGATGTTGAGGAGCATATTTGGGGATCTTTCTCCACAACATTAGTACACACACGCGTATCCACCCGCATACACAGTGGGGTGGCAGCCATCTGCATAGCTCTCCCATCGACATGACTGCGCTGTTCATGAGCGCAGGGCTGGCCAGGGCATGCTCCGCGCCTCGCAGAGATAACATCCCCAGTTAGGCTCTCTAATTGGATCTTAATTAAAGTGGGGAGCTTTAAGCTGTCATGACAGGATGAACAGGTAGAACCATCATTCTGGGAATAATTACAAAGCAATAAAGTTGGGTGAAAGGAAAGTCTTCGATGAGGATGTTTTTGGATGCTGTGACCTTCTGTCCGACCTCTGCGTCACAGGAGGATGTGATGACGCGAGATGACGCACCGATCAGTCGCACACTCACATTCACATCCGAGCTCACACACACGGGAACATATGGACAAACTCGCACGCACACAAACACTCCAGTAGCAACGGGCTCTCCAGAAATAAGTATCTCGTTCTCTATTTTCATTCTCTCAATCACTGACACATCATGCTCTTTCACACACACACACACACACATATACACCCACACACACTCAAGGAGAAACCAAGTCTACAGAAGTAACTCTCTCTCTTTCACTCTCTCACCTACTGGCACACCATACTCATATGCTCCCACAGTAGCACACCACGCTCACACACTGACACACCATGCTCACACGCACACACAACATGCTCTCTCACACACACACACACACACACACACACACACACACACACACACACACACACACAGGCTGTGATCTAATTAGTGTTTATTGCCACTCCAGCAGGAAAACTGAGTCATAGTGAGAGTATGAGCTAGCAGAGCGAATGGGAAACTCGCTGATAGAATTAGCCCGGACTAGCCTGGATTCTAGAGTGACCTGTATTATGGAGTGGCTATTTCCTCATGTCTGGAGGGGCTGCCTGTGGTCAGAGGTAGAGCAGCGCTGGGAGGACAGACACGGGTACCCACCCCCGGACGCTCTAGGTAACAGCCATGACAGCTGATGCATCAAACACATATTTCTTTCTCACCTCATGTTTAATTCAATGTGGAGGCTTGGGAACACATTGTGAATGATTCAAGGAGGCGGAAAGAGCTTCCTGTTTGTGGGACATCACCCATCAGCCCTCCTTCTTCAACTGTCTTGGAGAAGAATTTCTTTTGGGAATCTCGGTGGGGGAGGAAGGGGGGCGAAGGGAGGAGGGGGTGGTGGTGGTGTTGTGGGGGGCGGGGGGGGGGGGTAGGTTTGAAGGCTAGGGGGTGGATCCAGACTGCTGGGTAGCCAGGATGGGTCGATCTCACTGGAAACCCCATCTACTATGCATGAATGTGTTTGAACTGGGCAGCTTATCTGCAGCTATCCCGCTAAGAGGAGAGATGTGGGACCACATTAGCATCCAAACCAGGGTGATGGATGGAAATATATAGCGGGGGGTCTGTGCGTGTGCGTGTGCAATGACAGACACAGAGGGAACAAGAGAGTGAGAGAAGGTTAGGTGGTCTCCACTTTGACAGTGTACTGTTTGTGATTCAGGACTCAATGTGTACGCAACAGTATCCTTTCAAAAGGAGCATTCAGACCCATGGCCTAAACTGCTACATCACATTAAATGTGTACATGCTAAGAATAGCAATGGAGAAATATCTTAGCTTTTCATGCTCAATTACCAATAAGCCCCCAAGTGTTGTAAGCTGACTAATGACGTTATGCCAATGTTCCATGTTCAATGTGAGTCCAGGCCTTTTGAAACAGCAGCTGTGGGATAGGGATGTGATGAGAGGGGCTCTACCCACAACACACACCCAATCCAAGATACCAAATGATCCTCTGGTCTCCCTTGCTCTGTCTTGAGACGCACACACACACACACACACATACGCGCTCAACCAATTAAAAGAGACATAAATATAGAAGTACGTAAATATTGTACAGTGCTTTTTACAAGCAGTGTCACGGATGGCTTCACAGACTCCCATAGAACTGTGCCTACATATTCTCTCTCTCTCTCTCTCTCTCTCTCTCTCTCTCTCTCTCTCTCTGACCCCCATGCTCATACCTATGTCAGTTGGTTACAGGCTGCTGCCAGGCTACAGACCCCCCCACCCCTACCTCCTCTATATTCATGACCTCGCTGAGTGCTTCTTGAGTAGCCGCAGACGTTTCTTCTAGCTAATATATGCCTTCCATGCTTGAAGGGTTTGAACATGGGGGAATAGAGGCTAAACAGACCCCCTGGTACGCCTCGCGCGATAGGCGACAAATACGGATAGAAACACGGGAGTGAGGAGATGCCCAGCTCATGAATGTCCTCATGTGACATATTCAAACACTGAAGAGCTTACAATCATGCCCGAGATAGAAATCTTCCCTGTGCTTCCACACTTACTATCAAAGAGAGGACTTCACGGAGCCTGTATTGCCCGTGCGTCTAGGCGCCTACTCATCTTCACCCCGCATCTGCGCCTTCACTCCCACCTTGTCACCCACCCACCTGCCCCGCGCTCCCACCCCACCACATAGTGAATGTTGGTCCGTTGGGAGGTTGGCTAATTACGTGCCACTTTGCCTTCCGTGCACAAAACCTGCTCATTCCCCAACTCCTGTGGATGGGCAGAGCGTGAGAAGAGGTAGAAGCCAGCTATCCAAACCATCCCACAGGCTACAGGACACCTGCACATCATCCCACTCAATATCTGCTGCCAGGTCAGCCAAAACAATGACAGAACACACATTGTCACACACGAATGTGCTTACACACACACACACACACTGACATACTCACACACACTCTCTCTCTCACGCGCGCGCGCGCACACACACAAATTCTCACACACTAACACACCATGTTCCACACAGGGTAGTAACTACATATGAGATACCCGGGGCTCAGACATCCAAACGATTATTTATTTCCAAATTTCCCTTGCCTCAAATCAAAAAAATGTCACAGAGCTATGATTGATGTTGGTGGTGAGAGCTGGTTAAAACTGGCACACTGGGATGTGCTTAGCTGCAAGCTAAATCTATCAGTTCCATGTCAGTCATGCTTACATGGGACTGCAGGAGAGTTAGTATATTAGCAGTAAGTTAGTACTATGCGAGTTGTACGTTAGCAGCAAGTTAGTAGTTTGTGAGTAGCACGTAACTATGACGTTAGCATTTTTTGGATAGTAATGTTATAATG
This sequence comes from Plecoglossus altivelis, assembly GCA_036571765.1. Taxonomy (NCBI): domain Eukaryota; kingdom Metazoa; phylum Chordata; class Actinopteri; order Osmeriformes; family Plecoglossidae; genus Plecoglossus; species Plecoglossus altivelis. The sequence continues at coordinate 14,386,490 of BROE01000005.1, forward strand.
TAAGCGTAGTAAAGAAAATCTTCGTCTAGTGTTACTGTAGTAGTATACCAATACCATGTTAATAATATGTCAATTATTTACTTTGGTCATGTTGTAATGTAAACATAGTCATGTAATGTAACATGTTTGCAGCATGTAAGTCATATGTTAATGGTCTGAGGGAACAGTCAGTGGTTCTCTGCTGGCTGTGTGACCCAGTGCTGGGCTGCACGTGGTCGCTCGCTGAACACTGCAGCATGGCTACACAAAGCTCCTGTTGGTCCTCATTGTGCTGCATGTTGAGGACGCCTGCGTGTGTCCGCACGTGTGTGTGTGTATGTGTGAGCGTATATGTGTCAGAGTGCATGATTTATGTTTTGGGCACAACGACGAGATGCACTTATAGGCCTCGTGGCCCAGTTCCATGAAAGATGGAGTATGTTGAAGCTGTGTGGAGTGCAGAGATTGTATGTTGGTGTGAAGGCACTTTAGAGGATACACGCGGCACTCACACACAGGGGACAGGGCGGCATGGGGAATCCGACTTTCTGCTAATTCTCTCTGCTAGCTGCGGGGGCTGAGTTTTCAGCTTTGGTGTGTTAAATGGTCACAGGAGACAGCTGAGTGCCACACACAGCCACTGACTCACACAACCCAGGTGGATCTCAAACACAACCCAGGTGGATCGCAAAGATCTGCCAGGCAGCAGGATCCGGCGGGATCCAGGGCGATCCCGCGTGATCAAGTGGGATTTAGAGTGATCACGCTTGATCTAAAGTGAAGTAGAATGATCTAATTCCCCTCTGACTCTGTGGGGGCAGAAGCCTGAGAGAGAGGAGGGTGTCTGGCTGTGGGGGGGCTTCAGAAGAAGCTGCTGGAGGAGGGACACTTCACGCTCTGCTGGATCCACCTGTGGCCTCATCCACTGCTGAAGACATGGAGGCCTGGACCTTCTTGCTTACTCCCAGGTGCCTATTAAAAGTCATAAAAGAATATCCTTATCATATCAAGGCATTCAAATGAATGTAAAGGCGCAAATCAAAGCTAGTCTAGGTCCTGGGTTCAGGCTGAGCCCCTCATGTTCACAACGCCTGGCTTTGCCTCTAACGTCGACTCTTATGCCAACAAACTGGGTAGACAATCATCCGCTGAAGTGTAATGAGGTAACCAGAAGATTGTATTAGCTGTCTGCTTGTAGTTCAATGCCACGATTAGACCACACCCACTAAAACGTCATCGATAGTTCGAGTGGCAGTTAACAGCTGGACCTGGACACAAAAGGCCACATATTTTATTAGCTGATGTTAGAATATGTGACCTCCTTGTTATACTGCTGAAAGAGTCTGACCAACCGATTATCCCAAATAAACTAGCTAACTACCAGCTATTATATAGTCCAACCACACTAGCTAACTTAGCTTTGGATCTCAGTATTTTCAAACCCTGCAATCGGCCATGTTTAGATATGATGGACCAAAAAAGGGCCATTGCTGTTAGCTCTCGTGAGATGGTAAGTTAAGAGAGAGAGAGGGAGAGAGAGAGGTAGGAGGAGGAAGAGGGGGAAAGAGAGTGATAGAGGTCAATGAGAGATAGAGAGGGAGACCGAGTGAGAGAGATAACCAACAGTCCAATCAGGAACTGTATCCAAGCCTAATAGAGTGGAAATGAGAATAAGCTAACAGTTGTCAGGGGCAAATTAACCACTTCACCCTGTTCCCATACATCATAATACTGGGTTGACATTTGCTCCACAGCTCCTCAAAACAGCCACTCCTTATTCCGCAGGTGTTCTAGGCTGGAGTCACTGGGTCAGAAATCCAAAACACATTCCACATTTTCTATAGACTTTTTTTTATTGGTTACACGCTGCAAAATCTTTTCGGTTGAGAGGACGACTGGAAAAGAGATGGAAATGGAGGGGAGAGAGCAATGGGTGGTGTCCTTGGGAGGGATACTTCTCTTCTGTAGAGCCCTTTAATAATTAATGTGGGTTTTTTTGCATTGGATACAGTTTTATCCTGTCCCGAAATTGCTTTCGGTAGACACTGTGTATTCATATGACTGTTCCGCTTCGCTGACTGGCTTGGCTCCAGCACGGGGAAAATAATTTGGTCTCCATCGTTTGGGTGTGCGCCGGCCCCTGCTTTTGGAAACCGTGATGGAAAAAAATGGAAAATAGACGTTGAAAAAGCCCTTCAAGAAAACACAGCCCGTGTTCCCCAGATGACAGCCGACAAGTCGGATTCCATTCTGTTTGTGTTGTTTCGTTTACCGCTCCTGTGCAGTTGTTGATTATAGATTGCCGTGTCTTTTGGCGGATCCTTCGAGCACATGATCGCATCTGCGATCTACTTTGCTCTGCTTGTTAAGCTGTATAGCCTTCAACCTCACTCATTTCTTTGTGTGTGAGAACATTGTTATTTATTTGATTACAATTATTTTTCCAGCTGTTTAACAACGTTGCGAATGTTTCCACCTAATATCTATTGGAGTTTTATAACTGGCAAATTCCCACTCACCGTTGAAGAATAAAGGTTTTGAGGGCTTTCAGTCTGCGTGCACAGTTCTCTAGATCGCAGTGAATTTGCTAACTGGCACAAATGACTTGCTGCAGGCGCAATAACAACAAACGTGCTAGCTCCCACTGCTTGATTTAGCAGCAGTGTCACCACTCTCTCTGCCCCACATCCTCCTCCTCCCACTTCCTCCTCCCCCCTCATCTCCTCTGTTCTTGCATCCCCCCTCCTCTCTCCTCTCCGCTCATCCCCTCCGCACCTCTCCTGCCCTCCCCTCCCCTCCTCCCCTCCCCTCCTCCCCCATTCTCTTCTCCTCTCATTCCCTTCTTGTCATCACCTCTCCCGAGTGCCTATTGATCCCTGCAGATTGTGACCCACCATGGCTCCGTGTCTGCTGCCGTTTGACAGTTTCAGGACAAATCAATGTCTGCAGCCAGGTGGTCAAATGTAATGTATGTCCACCTGTGTAAATGGTAGTTTCCATGTGTATGTGTGTGAATGTACCGAACGCGTATGGTTGCGCGTGTGCATTTGTCCTTGCGTGGCTGTGCTTGATTGTCTGTGGGTGTGTGTTTGTGTGTGTGTGTATGTGTGTGTGTCTGTGGGTGTGTGTTTGTGTGTGTGTGTGTGTGCTTGCGCTGGTGTGTATCGCTCAGTTTTTTCTATGTTTATTCTTCATGGACCACCAGCCAAGTTCGTCTTTGTTTACAAACTAATTTGTACAGTAGCATGCTCCACACACCTTCTAATAACACCCCCACCCTCCTCCCCACTTCCTCTGCCACATTTGGGAAATTATGAAAGAGTGCTTTGTGAGACCAAGCATGGCGCCAGGGACTCCAGGTCTGCAAGGACCGCCTGAGCAAATGAGATCTGCGGTGAACTAAATGTGTCAAACGATTTCTCGAAAATATCGGCCGAGAAACGCGGGGCACGGTTATGAGAAAGTACATCAAGGACAGGCTTTTCCCCCCTACCAGAACAAGCTTGATGTTAGCTTGATGGTGAACAGGAGGCCAGGAAAAGGCTTCCATTGATACCTTCTTCCAATTGAAATTGAAAGCCGCTTTCAATGTGCGGACGGCATCTTTCAATCTCGCTGTTGTGAAGTGAAACGCGAAGCGAGATCTCGGTGTCGCGCCCGCTTGAAATAATTAATGAACATTGGTCGCATCTTCAGTAAATCCCAAATATACAGATTGCTTTCTGTAGAGTTGCCAAAGTCCTTGGCAGAGCCCCTTCAAATGCCAACAGATGGGAGACTGGAAGAGCTGTTTGTGGTGTGGTTACACTCAGGTGTTGATATGACAGTAAAGGCCTTTCTCTGTGTAGACTTGATAATGTATGAAGCGGCTCAGAGGCCAGACTGCTGTTGTTACCAGAGCCTAGAGCACAAGTCTGAAGTCTCACAAAACACTGAGATCAGATATCGCTGTGCAGCTGTAAGAATCTCCTGAACTGTGCCAAAATAGAACCCCATTATCCTGAACCCTCCCCTCCATCCTCCTCTTATCTTTTCTCTTACGAGTCCCTACACTTCCTCCTTCTACTGTTCTCGGTTCTTTCTCTCCCTCTCTCCCTCTCTCTCTCTGTTTGCAGCCCATTTTCTTTTTCTTTTTGTTATGCTCTGTCTCACTCAACACTGCTCCCTCTCTTTCCAACCCTGCCTCCGCTGCCCCCTTTTGCTCTAACAGTCTCTCTCTCTCTCTCTCTCTCTCTCTCTAAATATGTTGAATATCTCAGAGAGTAATCTATTGTTTGGATGCAATATCTGCCGACGGCCTTGGCCTTGGACTCCCGGGGGAAATCATTCACTCCTCCAGCCGTCCTCCAGTCCCGGCGAACACAGAAGGTGGAATATCTCTGCGACGGAATCCCCCAGACGTTCACACGCCATAGAAGAGCCCGCAGCCTATATAATGCTGCTTCTGTCCCAGCGCTGGTAGTGCTTATCTAACGCTAACACATCCTAGCTCACGCACATACATAACAATACACATTGTACATGCGAACACACGGTGGATGTCAAACGCAGACATTGCGGAGCACATTCAGACCGTCTCACGTTGACAAATGACTGTTGTCGCGCGCGTACCTGGAGAAGCCCGTACGCCTAGCTCACTGCTGAGTTGCCGAACGGACCAACATCTGGATTCATTGATCGACGCGTCGGCGCATCTGAACAGCAGCTGAGTGCGAGGGCAGCGTTGAAATTGACCCTGTCGTTTAGCGGAACGACATCGCCGCTGCTTAGTAATGCAGCGCTATCGATGTTGTCGTCTTCCTCGGTGTCAAAGCACAATTACCCCAGTTTGTGATAGGGGGAGCCGCCGTTCCACGCTAAATGCGACAACCAAAATTAGATTGCAATCATAAGTCAGGAGAAGAAAAAAAAAGAATGAAAACGAACAGGAAAAAAAAAAGAAATTGAGTGCTTGCCAAACATCAAAGAGCACGCAGAGTCTCGGAGACGCAGCCTCTCATCCTCTGACACAAGCGCTGTAAAATAATGAAACGATGTGCTCTTCAGGGCCCTCTGTGGAGAACGAGAGCAGAGCTGGATACAGTCTCTTGCTGTCAGACGGATCTGGGTAAAGCATTGTTATAGGAGAAACACACACACACAGAGACCGTAGATGTGGCTGTGGTAAAGTCATAGACGCGTCTGATTAACAGACAGATCTGGAAAACTCCAATCTGTAAACTTTCAGTTTAGCCTTTTTGGGGAGTTGGTCCAACTGTCTACGGTGTTTCATTTCCTCTGTTTTTCCGTGTGTTTGGGTGTGAGGAGACGCTAAGAATGAGAACACAGGCGTGGTGGAACGCAGGCATGTTGCCATGGTGTTCAAGTTGTTTTTGCAGGAAGTAGCTGAAGCCTCTGAGCAGCTACTGGGATGAGAGAGTGAGGATGTGGTGGGTGGTTGAAGAGCTAGCTATGGGATTACTGCTAATCAATTAACTCTGCTGTGTAGCAAGTCTCTGATGTGCCACTGTGTCTCCGTCTGAGCAATTTCTCCGGGCTATCTTTACTGCCTTTTACCAGCAGAATGGAAAACACGACGATAGCAATCACATGCCATTTCCCAGTCTAAGGAGTGCTGAGGTATTTTAAGGTTTAAGAAACACGCTAAACAAGTCACGTTTTTATAGCTTTAGGATGATAGAATGAAGAACAGGGATTGGGTGGGATAGTGCACATATGTACACGTAGGATCACACTCTAAAGCGTTGAAGCTTGGCGTTGTATTTAGAGACCATGGTGGTCACTGTGAGGCTTTGCCATCACCATAAAGAAGCATAAGTTACTATTTTAACCAAACCAACAGAAATAAGGACAGACTTGGCCCAATTTCCAAAAGAGTTGTTCTCTTGAAATCCAGACCTTCTTTAATAACTTTGACCCTTTCTGTCAACATCTTTGTCCCACGTTGTTCACCTTCCCAGCCGGCGCTCCGTGCCCCACCTACTACCCAGCATGCACCTCAAACGGCAGGTATCCACTCGGAGCCCCGGCCGTTCAACTCCGGTGAACTGCGCCCTGGAAGTTCATCGTGCTGTGCGCTGGTTGTTGCTGGTGTGCTGACAGCGCAGGGCAACGCAATGCTAATTAGCTGGCAACTGCCTGTCATCAGGGAGAAGTCCAACCTCTGCCCTGGCATCATCCTAGCTTCATCCTGGCCCAGTCTGGATGCTGGACCACAGCAGCTGCTGCAGGGTTTGAGTGCCTGGCTGCTGACAATAAAAAAAAGTAATTGCAATAATAAGAAATGGAGGAAGGGGAGGTGGAGAAAGAGAGAGAAAGAGAGACAGGGGTGGTGAGAGAGACAGATGGGGCAAAAGAGAGCAAGAAAGAGAGAGAGAGAGCATTCACACTTCATTTCCCCTCTCTTTACCTATCTGGAAACCTGGAGAACACTAACCAGTGAAGGGAATGACGGCTGTTTCGATCACTGCCTTCCCGTCTTTGACCTCTGCACGACGTCACTACACACAAGGTTAAACTGTGGAACGGAACAGGCGCCTGCCTGTACTAAAGGTCAAAAGTCAATGTTTCATGTAATATTGTTGGTCAATTTGGTTACGAGTGACGACCAATTCATCATCTCACTAGCTTTTCAACTTCACCTTAACTGCTAATCCCACATGCTCTGGTCCAGTGTAACGAGCAGGGTTAGTGTTACACCTTATCAAACATTCCTTGGCTTGCTTTGACCTAAAACGATCGATGGTGATTTCTCTGCAGATGAAAAAAGAAACGAGGAAAAAAAAAATCATTGGCCGAGTTTGATCTGGCAAGAACAACCTTTCAGTGTTTCTCTTTTTTTCCACATCCTTAAGTGTATCTGGGGTTTTTTGCCTTCATTAAAATGCCATTAGGCTGAGTCTGGGTCACTGACATTTACAACCTGAAACAGTCTTGGGTAGTTAGATTGCTGTGGCTTCACTCCAGCAATCTTTACCCACACGCGCCAACACACAAACACACACACACACACACACACCATCAAGTCCCCAATCTAAAACCACCTTCACACAAGACCCCCCCCCCCCCCATCAGCTATGAAGGTGACTGTGAAGCCCACATTCTGAACGCACACTAGCAATATCAAAGTCCCTGACCTCGCCAGTGGTGGAACGGCGTCCTGCAACACGCTGCGATGGCTTTCAAACGCCTTCGTTAAGAGCAGGATTTATTACAAGAGGCGCTGGAAGTCTGGTCGTTCCTCGGCCCTTTGCAGATAGCGCTGCTTTCGTTCGTTCAGAAGAAGAGGAAGGAGAAGCTATAGATACGTATTGGTGTGTTGAGAAACACAATTAACACCTTGTCTAGATTTCAAAGTCAGAGGGGACAAAAACACGTCACCGATGTTTGAACCGTTTTCCTAATTGCTTCTTTGCGTTCCAAATGTATCTGTGGAAACGTGAATCTCTGTCAGCACAAAAAGCGTGAGAAGTTTGGATCTTTTTGGAGAAAAATGCCTCTGAAGCACAGGGATGAGAGCAAATGGATTTAGGTCCTTTATCTCTGCGCTAGGTCCAGTATCATGGCTCACACTTACTTGAGGCTGCAGGACCTATAAAACACCATTAGCTTTCTCTTCAACATTACAGTCAAATAACTTCCACACCTAAAGTGAAAATATATAACATTTTGTCCGTAAAGCTGGAGATGCGTCAAGTCAGGATGGCAAAGTATATAAAATGAAAGCGTGGGCTCTTTACTTGAACGGTATCAAACAGCATTATCTGAAAGTTATATTCTTCTTTTTTCATCCGCTCTGTAATAGACATCCCTGCACCCAAGTGGCCATTATCCTCAAATGCCCTCTCCACTCACGCAACACAGTATAAAGGATAAGTTCAGTCTGAACGCACAACTTGCTGCATCGCCCCGATCACTCTGCACCTTTCATCCAATTAGACCAAATGTGGGTAACAATCCCACCGTGGGCAATCATGGGGGCCAAGACACCCCCCCCCCACACACACACACACGCACACACCCTCCATCACAAAGACATCCACTTCCACTACTCCGTAATGGGCTAAACTGTGAATAGTCTTATTCATGGGAAAACCAGGCGCTGGTGGGTGGGTGGAGTGTTGAAGAGAGGGGTCGAATATTTGCTTTTTGTCCTGAGGCTACCCAGCAATCTGAGTGTCTGTCTTCCGTTTTTACCTAATTGGTTGATGAGTGAAGTGAGGGGAATGAGCCTGAGATACACTCAGCTTTGAACAAACATCCCTGCACTTCCTGTTCTAAACACTTACAATTAGCGAGTCATTGTTGTGTTTGAGAACATCCGATAACGTTGGCACCCGTTGTGACCGTATCTAACCAGTTTCGAACATGGGTGGGGCTCTATCGGAGACTATGACGCTACCGTAATACTTTGCCCACAGAATAAGAGTGGATCAATGTTGAAAGTCCATGAGCGACTTGATCCACACCTTGCTAGTGTACGCTTGAATCGGACTAATTTGGTCTCTGACTAATTCCACTGCAGTGAAATCGCATGAGACGAGCGCATCAATGGAACGTAAATAGACCCAGAGAACGTGTGGAAAGGCGTAGACCTTGCAGCTCCATGTTGGGGTGCCAGCAGAGGCTGTTTCATGCAGTCGTCATGGCTGACTCATATGTGAGAGTGTCGAGGCGTCAGACTGTCTCTGCTCTCATTAACATCTGAATATAGTTTATCGCACACAGCAAACACACACGAGCAGTACACAACTTGAGGCACACACTGTTAAAACTCTTCCACACACATACACGCAGACGTACCACACACATACACAGATGTACAGACGCACAGGCACCAGTACACGCCAGTGTGCATGCACAAAGACACACGTACACCAACGGAAACACTGTGAGTACATTTACACACACACACACACACACACACACACACACATATATATATATATATATACTTTTACCTTGGAATCTACATATTCTTTTCATTGACACATTTAAGCCATCATTCCTTTTTACTGCATTGTTCAGTCCAAGCACAGCAAAACCACAAATTCACAACATTAGTCCGCCATTTTTACTTTCTGCCATAGTTTTAAATCATGGCATCGCGGTGCATAATCAAATGCATAATGGAGTTCCACGTATTCTGTCACCAGAGCCTTCACATACAAAACAAATCTGAATACATTTGAGGAGAGCATTACACAGGTGTCACATCATGTTACTGTCTTCAACCCACATGACTTTGGTGAGCTCTGGAATCGTTCCTCACGTCCTCCTATCAAAAGCCTTTTTTCCCTTTATGTAATTTGGGGGCGGGGTATTTTGTGACATTCATTGATGTGATGAAGGGTGACAGGAGAGGCAGGGAGAGATGCCCTGGGCTGGAATCGAACCCAGGCTCACACGATGAAATGTTCTCGTATTCGGTACACGCTCCACACAGTCACCAAGACACCGCGCCCTCTCTCCCCTCTGCCCACGGGAGAGAGAGTGGAGCACAGGTCATGTGTGAGCTGTTGAGGGCACTCAGGTGTAGAGACGTTCACAGTTGAGCTGGTGTTCACCCAACAGGATCATCACTGAGGTCAACAGGGGTCAACTTGCTTAGCGACTGCTGGAGGTCCTCGTTTTCACTTCCTGTTTTTTTTTTGTCCAATCAGAGAGTACAGAGGAGATGTGGCCTTTCGTTGCGCGTCGAGAGATGTGAGATGCGAGTAGAAGATGTTAGGGAGGAAACAGCCCTGTTTGGATGTTTCCAGGCACCCATCCACATCAAGCTTCTCAGCCAGACGTTCCTGGGAGCCATATCTGAAAGATGACACTTGACCTAGTTGATTACCCATGAGCCTTTGCTTCTTTTTCTCAGGGACTATTAACTCAGCAGTTCTTGACCTTTTTGGGCCAGTGCCCCACTATCCATTATCCAGGTCCAGTGCTGCCCCCCTATCAATGAAATGAGGAACAATTGACTCACCTTAACGTTAGTTCTGTGTCAGGCAATTTTAAAAGCATGCAACTGAATGGCAAATAAATTCTAATCTGATTTAACTGGACAGCTGTAAAAAATGTTATCATCTGTTTTTCAGGGAGCAAAAAGGCTATGTCGATAGAAATTAAATGTATGAGTGCTAAACCAATTCAAAGGTTAGACATTCAACCTTTCACTTTTAGTCAAACATCATTACTGATCAAAAACATCAGCCAATCAGAAAGAAAATATTTTAATGCCAAACTAGAAGCCTTGTTAACATCCATTCCAATGGAGAGCAAGAGAAGCTCAAGAAGAAGAAAAAAACAAGAAGAAGAAACAAATCTGAGGCTGCTCGGAAAAAAAGGATTTGTAGGCTGTCTCATGTTGTAGTCCTATTAATCTTAACTTCCAATGGAAATGAGCTAAATTGCTTTGGAAGCTCATAGGAGCCGTGCAGTTGATTGGCCTCCAGTTTCTTCATCGTAGGAAGCAGAGACGCTCGTGTCAACCTGAAAACAAGCAGAAATGTTGGAATCGTGACGATGCTTTGAAACATCTAGTTAACACTATGTTGTACGCTTTAGCAACTGTTTAACAAAGAGAATTTTGTCATGTCTAAAATCACAGTTGGCCATTTGTGAAATTATTGTTACAGGCCTCGTGCCATTCCATGGAACATTATGAGAAACTGCTTCTAAGTGATTCAGAAAAAAAGTCTGATGGATTAAAAGCTTCAGGCAATGGTGATAAAAGCAAGTCTGATGCTAAAGTTGTGAAAATGTGCATTTTAATGGAAGATTGAACTGTCGTAAAAAAATGCCATGAAATTCAAACTTTCGAGTTGCCATGACGTCTTTGTCACATCTTGAGATGTTCAAGTCATCCCAGGAAGTAGCTAACAGGAAGTAGGAACTCATCGTTATGCAATGCAGCAGTCCATTAAAGACCACTTCTCCGCACTCTTGTGGATGAGAAGGTCGGGATCGAACACTTACAGAGTCTTCTGTTCTCTCCTCCTCGTCATCTCATCAGGCTGTGCTGTGCGAGCGGAGGGAGGACGTGGTTTTCCCTCTCCGTCTTCCTTTCTTGTCTCTCTCACCTCAGTCTCTCTCCATCCCTCCCGCATCTCTTCCCCTCACCCCCCTCTCTCCCCATCCCTCTCACCCTCTATCTCTCTCTCTTCCCCCTCTCTCCCTCTCTATGTCTCCCACCCGCTCCCCGTCCATTCCTCTATCTCTCTCCCTTACCCTTTCTTGTATCTATGCAGTTTGTTTATTTGAGCTGCTCTGAGTCTCTATATAATCTATATTTAAAAGCACAGAGGCAAAACGCAGCAAGCACAGAGTACCAGCAATACAGACATCTCCTGCAAACTGCTTGGATGACTAGATGAGACGTGAGCTAGTTTGAAAATAAACCTGTGGACACTTGTTCAGTTGTACATAAACACACACACACACACACACACACACACACACACATTATAATCTCTGATCTATAACACAGACAGATTCCCACATAACACACACATGCATTCATTATTGTCTCAGGTATTACGTGTAATTAGGTGGGTTGAACTGTTAGTAAGATGTAATGTTTGGTGTAATTCTCATCCTTCAGTCAAACGAAATCATCCTTATTTAATAAAAGAGATACATTTCCTTTGGCTTTTCTGAACATGATAAATATTAGAACAAACACACACACACACACACCCTTGAGTGTGCGTATAACCCTGAAGCTAGTTCAGAAGCAAACATTCAGACACACTTTAATTGATGTTTCCCCTTCTGTTAGCGTTTGTGAACCCATCAAGGCGCCATGAAATATTTAAATCTATCATTCAACCGGGACAGACTGTTTTGATAAGATCCAACATCATGAAATCGATGCATGTTTTGACTTTTTGTTGAAGGATCAGAGCAGAAAGATGCAGGTTAGATTCGGCTACCTTGGAATACTTGACGCCTCACACAGTGCAAGGGAAAAGATCGTACATGTTTCTGTTATCTTCGGTTCCTTACAGAACACAGTTGCCTGGTGGTTCTGGAATAGAACTGGATGTTAGAATGATGATGAATCCTCAGTGCGTAATAACTTTAGCCGTGTACCGTTGCCTTGGGAAACTGGTAACTTCCCCGGTAACATCAAGATCATGAAGAATGTTCGGCTGGAAAACAGAGTAAGTGTATGGTTGTTGACACATTTCGACAGCGAACGTGATCACAAGGCCAGGCACGATGGCACAGGATGGGCTAACCAGCTTCCCCCTAGACAGAAAACAACCAGTCAATAACAAGCTGGTAATTACTCCTCACATCTAGAATGTTTTAGATGTTTTTCACTCAACAAAAATACAAGAGTGGATGGAGTGAATGGAATACAGCCTCGAGCTCCGAGATCACTGAATATCTGTGATCTGTGGTTTTTATGTGACAAAATAAGACAAAAAAAAACAGTTGACCTCTCTTCTCCTGCACGTCTCCTCTGCAATCGGCATTTCCCTTTGAAGATGGGGAAAACCATTGTGATTGGTGTGTGTGTTGCAGTTAGAATCTTCTTTGGAAATAATTAGAGGGAGATGAATCAGCTCACATTTAATTATTCGCCTTTAATTGGCCCGCTTGTTTGTGTGTGCAAAACAAACAATACAGATTGTAATCCCAAATTATTGTACATTAAAGGGAAAATGTTGGTCTGTAGCTTTCCTCAACCTTGGCGGTAACTAGAATATGAGAGGATTCGCAGCTAATGAAAGCAAAGCAACAGGCTACGATGACAACAACAAATGCATCTGTGGGCACTGCCAGGATGCATGGTGATGCCTTAAATCTCTTGATCTTCAAAACATCTTTTCTGAGCTAATGCAAGACAACGGTCTTGTACAAAGACAACGGTCTTGTATTATGCATGTGTCTGGTTATCATGCCAAGGTAACGGTTCATTTGTTATTATTCATAATGGTTTTAATGCATTTTTTGTACTTAACAATGACAGACAGACCAAAGACAGAGAGACAGACAGGCAAAAAGACAGCCAGGCAGCTAGGCAGCCAGACAGACAGGCTGGCAGACTGGCAAACGTAAGCCACGGGAATCCTTGCCTGATCTGAATCCTCTTGCCTTGTGTATTTTCAACAGCCTAAATACAGCAGCTTGAAGGAGAAAATGAAGAGAGAGAGAGAGAGAGAGAGAGAGAGAGAGAGAGAGAGAGAGAGAGAGAGAGCAGTACAGTCTAGTTGAGCATGTTCTGCGTTCCTGGCCAGTCTGGACCAGGGATTGAGAACACCCAGCAGGCCTCCAGCAGTAAAGTTCACGGCTGACGTGTAACACTCCCTGCTCCCTCTCAAGTCCTCCAGTCTTCCTCACCATAATTAGACCTATTAGCTTTGGGCTTCAGCAGGGGCTTGCTTCACACAGACCCTCTCTATGGACCGACATAATTACCACAGGCACACAGGCACACACACTCCCATCCACTCTGCCATTAGGTAGAATTAGAAAACTGCTCAACGGTGCTTTGAATCTTTTATGTTCTCTTGTTTCGAGGGATGGCAGGCTCAAGAAGAAAGACGAGGTTGAATGTGAATGAGCTGAAGAGCAGACAACAAAGCCAGCAGGGGATCCAGAGGGAGTGCTGGTCTGAGCCACGCCACATCAGCTTCCTGTCTGCTCTGACCGCTGCCAGGAGCAGTTCCACCTTCGACACAAGTCGCCCAAACACAAACGAGCACATGGAGAGACGCGTGCCCGGATGGAACTACGCTACCCACGATGCATCCTGCGGGATGCATCCTGTCAGAGGAAGGGAAGAGTTGTATCGAGGTTTGATTGGGAGGAAATGAGATGCTTTTGTCATGAAATAGGTGAAACTGTTTTTTTTTCTTCCTTCCTTTCTTTCCTTTTCAGGAGCTTTATTTGGTACAAACTATGTCAATTTGTTTCGGGAGCGCTCCAATAAACTCCCACAAGCTAGCTAGCGCCTGGGAGGAAACGTGTGCGAGACATTGACTGTCACAAACTCCAGGGTGCTCCTCTCAGTGTCAGACCTACTGTAGGAGGGAAGTGTGAGAGGGGCAAGAGTGAGAAAGACAGTGAGAGGGGAAGGATAGAAAAAAGCAATGGGGGGGGAGAGGAGCAAGGAGAGAGAGAGAGGATGAGGAAGAAATCGAATCCAAATGGATTTGTATAGCCCTTTTTACAAGCAATGTCACAGAGGGCTTCAAAGAAAGAATAATAGAGAAAGAGCGATAGAGAGTGATTCATCCCCTGTCACATGCATCGAGAGAGGGAGATTGATCCCCAGTCAAATATGGAGAGCATGCATTTGATGTCACTCCACTCTTCTCCTCAACAGATAAATGCGATTGTTTGTTTGCCCTCGCACACACAGGAAGGTTGGTCTTGTCCAAACCGGGGGTGACACGCACATCCACACACAAATCAAGCGGCGCTCCGACCATCTGTGTTAGTATAACCATGTACACAAAGATACTGCCAGGCAGCAGTGCCTGACTACTTTGGTACCATGTTATATCCGGTCAATTCTCGGAAGCCCCAGGGAAGCTTGGAAACATTCGATTTGCTAAAGACAAAAAAAAATCTTGTTTTACTAGTCACCGCACAGCAAACAAAGAATCTCTGCTGACAGTGGCACAGTCTTAATGGCTCAAGCAAGAAGTCTCAATAGTAAGTTAACACTCTTTATTGACAATGCAAACACATTTGTCTTGATCTATACTGCTCCTCTCGCACCGGCTCCATGCCGATAACCCACTGGGGCACTGTCTCCGCGTTCGTGGAAGAGAGTGGCAATAAACAGACCCCCTTCAGACAGAGACGCATAACCACGGGTGGAGTCTGGGGGGGGGGGGGGCTGGAGGCAACAAGCAAAGTGCTGCCCTTCCTGCGTTGCACTGCAGTATTGACGGAGTGCGAGAGAGTTCCTACTCTTAAAATGGTGCCCTGGCTGTAAAGTGGGAGTGTTCAGACTGCGTGCTAAGACAAGACCTGGCCGCATGTGGCTCAAGTCTCCTGCTTGAACGAGCTTATTTGGGAAATGAAGAAGGTAAATGTCTGATCAAAGCTGATTACTGAAACCTACTAATGTATGGTCCTGTGATCCTAAGTCTACATCCACTCCATGCTTGTTCAAATATTGTGATGTAATCATTGAGATGCTTGTATGTAATGTAACTTGCAGTGAAAAGAGAGGGAGACCCTGCCCATGTACAGACAACGTGTACCCTCCTTGCTCGATCCAATTGAAACAAAGGGTCTTCAACCCTTGATTTTTCGAACATTAAAACCGAAAGCGTACGAGTGGAAAGAGAGAAACATGCTTAAATATGATTGGCAGGGAGAGACGTACAGCTGGACTATTGGGTTGCTACTTTAAGGACCTCGGCACTGTTTGATGTTTGAAAGATGAATTTGATGGCAGCACTTGGCGAGACCAAGAAGCCCTCCTTTTGGATCGGTAAGTCCCGCTCAAAACCAAATGAAAGGGAGCCATGTTTTGAAAAGGCCGTCACGAGGAGGGCTTTGTTGTGCGGTGACCGCCTCCACTTTTCACAGCCTGGATCCGTGTCAACGTGCAAACAATTTAAGGCCACATTCAAGCTTCAGGTAGTCTTGTTCTAGAGTGGCAGCACGGTCCTTGTCAGTGGGCTGCACCAGCCCACATCACCTGAGGACTGGTACAGGTTTTAAGGCGAATGTTTAATTCAATAACAACTGTTCTGCTGGTTGGTGTAGCTCTGCGATTGAAATGACATACACTTGACTTCAAAAAAAGAAAACGTGTCGTAATTGATTGCTAAATGATCGAGGCCTTTCGTTTCCATGGTGACGTGAATCATTGTGGGCTCTGAGTTATACTGGAAACTGTTTCTGAAAGATTGCTTACTTTTGATATGTAACCTTACGGTTTTTACGCTGTTTTCTAACTTGCCTTTCACCGCAATGCAGACAATATCTTTTCTACTGCAGTTTGAATGGGGAAACAGAACCATTTACACTGAAGGCGATAATACAATTTCACAGGCCTCCTTGAGCTTTGAGGCCATGTAAAGAAAGATATATTGACGCAGCTTCTCGCCAAAGAGGAAAAATATCCAGCCGTACTTTATGCTTCTCTCAGCCATCTAATAAACACCACATACATGTATTTAGAAAACGCAGTCTCGATATGACGTCTAGTTGCGTATTTGACCTCAAGTCCCCGAAGCCAACAGTCTTTCACACTCTTGGCCTGCTGGGTCTGCCAGCTCGTACGGCTTGTGCCCGCTGTCCACTGACTGGTCCCATTCAGTTGGTGAACACGTTTCAGCCTGCCAGATACCATGCTGATAATCTGACACCTGTAGACGAGGATGTGGCGCAATCACATTTTTAAATATTTGAGCGGATCGTAGTGATATGGTCCACATTCAAATCAGATGGAGAGGCTGCCCAGAGCATAATATGTTCTGTCAGGCCCCGTGGTGGGCAAAAGTAATATCAGTTGGCCTGGCTACAACACATCAGGAACACATCACACACAGACACACACACACGCTGCAATCTTCCCCCCTGCTGTCACTGTGTCAACACATCACATTCACAAGCATCCACACTGGCAAACACGTGCGCACGCGCACACACACACGTAGCAGTCAGCACGATCCACAAATGTAATTTGGAAATTCTAGCTTTTTTGACCGGTTTCCCCCTGGTTCCTGGGGCTCCCTGGGGTTCTAGAAGGCCAGACCTATGAGGGGGAGGATCAGTCCAGCAGGCAGATGAGCTGTGATTGGCTGTCTCCAGGCCCTCCGCTGGGAATCTTCATCTAGCCCTGCACGTACACGTCATTGAAAACAATGTGAAGAAGATGTCCAAGGATTTCAGAGTGGCAGACCTTGCGACTGCGTTGCTTAATTCTTGTTGTTGTCACTAGAAAGTCATTGTTATGGTTTGTGATGTCATCGGTGTCCATTATCTTGTTGTTGGTGTCGCCCTGATATGGTGAAGTGATAACTTCAGAATATCATTAGAGAGATGGGAATAAACAAGGGGGATGTATGCCTGCAAATAGAATGTTCCCTGCACTGTGACTTAGTCACCTGGCTGCACACCGGTACACATACATAGGCTCACGCACACATGCACAGTTCAAACTACACAACGTTCAGGTTGTGTACATTGTAGCTGTAAATGATGGGAATCTAACCATAATGAAATTCTACTTTGCTCTTACGCTTACCATTCAGAGTGGTCTGAGATCAGCGGAGCAGAAATGTGCAAGCCAGGTCCTGCTATCTACAACTGTTGGTGAGGACGGCTCAGTCCAGGGACGGGTGAAACTTGCTGACTGTTTATCAAAAGCTCTTACATTCTTGTTGGAGGATGATGCATTTGATTTCAGAGTTCTTTCATTTCTGAGTGCTGGGAATGCTTGTGTTTGTCCCAGTCATTTCTTTGAATTTAAATCTGTAGTTTTTTGTCAGACACTGTCTGTTCCCCTGGTTATGGACCTGCTACTTCATTACCCACGTATATAGTAGATCCCACATCTCTTCTTCGCCCTGAACTTTAGACCACTGGAGTCCTCTTCATCTGTAGAGGTTAGAGGTCAGTCGAAAAGTGCTTTGTCATGGTAAATTAAACTTCCCACAATTCAGTTCATTTGATTCATTTAGCAAACACGTTTATTCAAAGTAAAGCATCAAATCAAGAACAAGAAGTGTGCAGTTCTACAGCGTTTTGGTGGTCAGAGTCAAGGAAGAGTCTATGTTTACCAGGCACAGTGTAAAGTAACCACATCTCAGCTACCAGGCACAGTGTAAAGTAACCACATCTCAGCTACCAGGCACAGTACAGCTAAATTTACCTTTTCCATGAATTTCAATCAAATGGAAATGTATTTGTAGAACCCGATGTCACAGAGGGCTTTACATATGCCCATAGATCTGCCCCTCAACCAACCTAAACCCTCAAGGAAGACAAGGTAAAACTAGAGGAGAAAAAAAAGGAAGTAACCTTGGGAGGAGCAATTCAGAGCAGGATTCCCTCCTCCAGAGACGGTTGGTGAAAGAGAGGTTCAGAACACAGGCTAAACATAGTCATACAGCAAGAAGGGACTAATCGAATAAAGGCATATAAAGAGATGTGAAGGACTGTGAGGGATGACATCACAAGCCATGGGGTCAATTTGTAGCATAAACAAGATCAAATGCTTCGCATACCACATCACATCATGCATGTGTATGATGACCAATGCATGTATGGATGTGTGTTGTCCAGGCAGGAGGCTGGATGCACACGTGTGTTCAGCAGAGCGTGTGGCCTTAACGCATATGTGTTTGTGTCCTCATTCGAGCTCTAGCCAGCAGGACGTTAGCGCGGTCAGCCTGAAAGAGCGTAGGGGACTTGCTGCGGTACACTGCTCTCTCTGTGGTCTATTGTGGCCCCACTCAGATGCACGGGGCCACATTGTGCCATCTTCCCCGTAGGCGGGCGATGAGAGGTTGTGTTAGACCAGGGGGTCAGCTGTCTGTCTTCCTCAGAGGGAGACTGGCAGGGCCCAGCCAGATTGCTGAAAGGCACAGCTGTAACACACTGAAGAGTGTTGCGCATACAGTGTGTGCATGTGTGCGCGTGTGTGTGTGTCTACGAGGAGCACAGAGGACCCTCCGGGTACAGCTGTCTCATACGCCCCCCCCCCCCCTACGCCTCCCTCCCTCCAGCTCAAAAACTGCAGACGCTGGGTCAGACAGCTGCTACTGTCAACCCCCAGGACAGAGAGCCCAGGTCAGGCCCCATCCAGATCAGTCTGCCCCTGTCCAGCCTCCCCCAGCCTCCCTCCAGACTTCCTCTGCACCATCCAGCCATGACACACTGTCTCATATTGATCCATCCAGGCTGGGGTTCAGCATCGAAGGCACGCATCGGAGAAAGGAGATACATTCAGAGGGAAAGAGCTCTCGTCCAAAAAAAAGCCTCTTGTACGTTTAGGGAACTGCAATAGAGATGGGCACATTCATCTCTATCTCCTTGAGATTCCTACTGTTAAAGTCAAAACAGGCACTAGTACACACCTGTAAGACACTCACACACACTCACACTTTCACATACTCATATTACCTCCAGCACACCCTACCCTGTGCTAACCCTCCATTCACCCTCCTTCATGCGGTTCTTCCTATGAAGCAATGCAAAGAAGAGCCACGAAGAGCTGTAAACTATATACTGCTAGTGTATACTGCTATACAATAACCATTATTTCTATGTAAGTCACCTCCTTTACCTACAAAACGCCTACATTATCGATCATTTACCTTGAGGGTTAAGCTGTAGAGGCATCAGAAATTGAGTGATGGTGTTCATGAAGAGCTATGAATGCTATGAATATCTGAATAGCTCCACTATCTGTCTACCTCCATCTCTATCTGCCGTGCCCCAACACAGTGATAAAGCCTTGTGCTTCCCATACAGGATCAGCCAGCCAAACAACTATCTAGCAATCCAGCCAGTCAGCCAGTTACCTAGTTACCCAGTCAGCCAACTAGCCTGCTACCTACCTAGCCAGCCAGTCAGCTAGCCAGCCAGCCAGCCAGCCAGCTAGTGTGTCTCATCCCTCTTTCAGAGCCGCCCACTCTCTCCAGATTGTATTATGTCTTTCCAGGGCCTCCCCTCTGGCTTCCTCAGTCTCCCTCTGATCCTACACACTGTGTTTGAGCGGAGAGGTAATGAAACAGCTCTTTTCTCTCTGGTAGGAGAAAGAGAAAGAGAGAGAAAGAAAGAGAGAGAAAGAGAGAGAAAGGGAGAGAGAAAGAGAGAGAAAGAAAGAGAGAGAGAGAGAGAGAGAGAGAGAGAGAGAGAAAGAGAGAGAATACTCCCGGCTCTCACAAGCTTCATTCCTTTGTTTCTCCCTTCTGCTCTCTTGATTCCTCTCTCTCTCTCTCATCAGTTGCTTGTCCTTTCCTCCTCCCATCTCTTCTTCCCCTGCTACCTTTTACCCTGTGTGGGTTGCTCCTTCTCTCCCTCCGTCATTCTCTACTGGCTCTCTCCCTTCCATCCTCCCTCCATATGTCTCTCTTTCTCTCATTCCCTCCGCACATTCTTTATTCTATCCCTTCCTCCCTCCATCTTTGTCCTCATTCTCAAACTCACTCACTCACCCACCCACTCCACCTTCCCTCCCTCCTTCCCTCTCTTCCCCTCTCCTTCTCTCTCTTCCCTCCCTCCTTCCCTCCCTCCCATCCACCCTGTTACCTTATTCATTTTATTTATGAACAACAACAAGTTTTTCTCTTCAGGGACGTACACAATGTACTAAAGTTTTTATTTTATTTATTCTTCCCCTTCCATGTCAGCCTCCTTCAAAACCACACACAACACACACACACGCACACACACTCACATACACAGCCAACACAGACAACGCACACATATTCACATTCACACATGATCAAATGCCCATCTACGGGCCCGCATGGGCAGTCAAAACAGTAGATAACATTCAGCCCATTATCAAATCAGTTGAGTGACATCACAGTCATTGCCACTGCTGTTCCCATTGGCCCGCTGCACATGCCTCTATCCAATCACGCTATGGATGTATTCGCACAAACACACGCCTTCACGGATGGATGGATGAAAGACGCCTTCCTAATGTCTTGACAAATGATCACTTCATATCTCGTGTCAAGTGAACAAGGATTTAATGGCAAAAAACAAGGGAGCGCTCCCTAGACTGATGGTTCAGCAGAGAGAAGGAGAGATGGAGAGATAAAGAGATGGAGTGAGGCCAGAACCAAGGGGGGCGGAGGTGAAAGATGGGGAAAGATGGAGACCTTGTTCTCGGTGA
The DNA here is from genome assembly GCA_036571765.1 of Plecoglossus altivelis. Lineage (NCBI taxonomy): Eukaryota > Metazoa > Chordata > Actinopteri > Osmeriformes > Plecoglossidae > Plecoglossus > Plecoglossus altivelis. The sequence continues at coordinate 14,407,290 of BROE01000005.1, forward strand.
CGGAGGCAGAGATGACAACATGAAGAATCATCCAGTCACCCACGCTCCGAACAAGCATTTATTCACCGGATGAATTATTTATGCACTCGGCCTCATTCACATTTCTCTCTCCCAGAATTCCTGACTGTGGCCATATTTGTGTGACATGGTATGACAGGCACACTCTAACTAGGAAGCTCTCTCTCGCTCTCTCCTTCTCTCTTTCTTTCTCCACACATCTCTCACCCATCATCCTGTCAAAATCTCTGTCCTCCTTATCTTTAACCTGAAGTTTATCATCCATAGCATGTTGTCCAGCTGGCTGTGTAAGGGGAGGAGTCAAGCCTCAGTAAACGCAGTATTCGGTCCCTGGTTTGTCCTTTCTCTCAGGCCTGCCTGGGCCCAGGGGAACGCTGATGATTGCTGGTGCTTTAATAATGGGGGGGGGGCATATTAGAGTTGTTGCCATGGTGGTATTGGACATGGTTGGACTGAGCCACAAAGGGCTTTTCAGCAGAGATGAGACAGGAGCAAGGTGCTTGTTTTGCTGCCCGCTTAAAGCTTTGAAGTTAATCTGAGTAGAGTCCGTCCATACCGGGATAGGGTGTTAGTATCCACGACCTGTGACTAGATACTGCATGTTCAAACTGCTATACACTGACCGTTGTTTGCATATAAGTCAGCTCAGCGGTCACTTTAGAGGCGGAAAGTCTATATTACCCATAATTCACCTGGGCGTTTAAGCTGTAGAAGCATCTGACATTTTGTGATGGGGTTTGTGAAACGGTAGTCAAACAGATCTTCTGGAGTTCTCTCATTTTATTAGTTCTGTCTCACTGAAGTTATTTACCGATCTGAATGAACATGGTGGGAATTTGTTGCAGTTATATATATTGGAGTTGTCTGAGGTGCAGATGGTAAAACAGTTGCCATGAGACCCAGTGGAGCTGGGAGGCTGAAAATGAGGTGGAAAAAAGATAGCTTATAAGGTGAATGATGTGGATTAGTATTCAGCTAGTTCAGACGCTCTTCCGGGCTTTTCATTTGCCAGCACAAGGATCTTAGAATCGACAGTATCTAAAACAAAAAAAGCAAAGTTCCCAGCAGACGGGTCAAATATGTTCACTGTCAAAAAATCTTAGTGCGGTGCAGAATTCTGGCAGGTCTTTAGATCAGTTGCTCATATTGCTATCGCTGCTGGGCTCAGGGTTGAGTGAGAGAGACTATCGTGAGGAAGCCTGCTAAGTCCATGATACCGAGCACGGCAAGAACCAGGGACTCGAGGTCACGAAGAAGCTGCGTGCGATTTTTCGAACGTAATAGTTTAGACGTCCGAAAGCAATTCTGCTTGTGTTGGGTTGTTTGTGTGCTGAGTTTGAAGCCTTAAAAGAAGGGAATTCCCTGTAAGGAACACTCCTGGAACTCTACGGGTAATCCGGTTGATCTCCTTCGAACGTGATGTGCTGCGGTTAGAGAACCTGACCGGTCTGCCTGCTCACAGCTCGGAGGGTTCTTAGCATGGTAAGTCTGGCCACCCTCCCTATAAAATCAATTTCCCTCTGGCCATGAAAGTGTCTTGCCAATCACAACCGTTTATCTGACAAGGACTCATAATGATGATGGCCGTACAGAGGAGTGCCGTTGAGGCGTTTCTTAAACAACCAATTTGTCTTATTGTTGCTCTGATTGATTGCATCATCCTATCCTATTCACTGGGTCCAGAAAACGTTTGAGTCTGTTCTCCTTGGAAACGAGGTGGCTTCAGACTCAAGCTCGTTTGTGAATTGGTGTGGTGAGGCCAGACTTGGAGTGCTCCACTCCCTCGCTGCAGGTTGCCTGGCATTCAAACCTTTCAATCTGCCTCAATTATCCTCTTCAGATGGTTACAGGATCTTAGAAAGCAGTCATTTATTTTCCAATAAAATAGTCAACCTTATCGGTGACTGGGGTGTGGATGCCACGTACGCTCAAAGGAAATTCTTGCCGAAATGCCAAAGTAAGGTTCAACCTGTCCTTCCATATGAAATATATATTAAATTATGTTGCAGGTACACCGTTCACACTGCATCACATAATGTGATGTGAGACTAAGAATGTGTTTGTTTGTTTTTTAGGTGTCTATATGAAAAAAAGAGGTTGTCCCATTGATTGGGAGTGCCTGGCCTTCTGTGATAGGTTGGTTAGCAAGTGCGCTCCATCTGGAGTCTCTGAGCGACGCCTCCGTGACACGTGGCACGTGCCACATGGACACACCACCCTTCATGGGGTCCCTGGGACGGGGGGATCTATATGTGATGGATGAGCCACATCTGTTGATTACTCGTGAGGCTTTGCACGTGTTGCTGAAGCAACTGGCTCACAGACATGGACATGTTGGCTAGCTTTGGCTAACCGAAAGCATCGCAGTCGATTGTGTCGGTGTTGAGGACGTTTAATTCAATGTGGGACTTTCACTTTCCAATGACGTCATCATCTAGCGTTGCGAGGTGGAGTTGATGGATGAGGGTGCAGGTGATGGATGAGGGTGTAGGTGATGGATGAGGTGCTTTCAAGGACCGTGCAGCAGAGACAGGCAGACTGGTGATGACAGGAGGAAAGGTCCAGGGATTTGAACTCCACAAACTCAGTGATGTTTTGTATTTCAGTATTATCATCAATCCGAAATCCTGACCTTGCAAACGGTTGTTTTTTTTTCCCCTAAACGAAAGCTTGCCAGTTAGCATTTCATCTTAGCTAATCAAATGACTGGAGTAGAAAAATCAATTTGTTACTGCATACATTTATTTTTCTCTGACTGCAGGCTTTATAGCAGCAGTTCAGGTAAATGAATCAACTCTTTCAGGTGAGGGAAGCAATCTGTTCAAACCCAGAGCGAGACCTACCCAGGTACCAGACATACCTAGAGCGAGTCATTTTGCTCGCATTGTTGTACAACAAGCCGGCAGCCATGGACAAGTGCTATCTCTCACTCACACACACACACACACACTCAAGCACACCCATGCTAACACACTGTGGACTGCACAATGGTGTTGCCGGAAACACCTGCGGGCCTGTCATTCTTCCTTGTGCCAACCCTGCGACCAATCACATCGCAAAAGGCACGCCCAGGCATCTCTAGCTGTTACCTTGGCGACGGGGATGGAGCATTCCGATTGGCTGCTGCTGATGAACCGTGTGCATCACAGCTACTGGCTGCTGTGCAAATATTGTAGTTCCTGCCATCGCCTAGAAATGGAGCCATTTGTCCTTGATAGAATCTGCTGGGGGAGCTGGTACCTCATTGTGAAGCCATCCTGCCTGGCTGTGGTATCCGACAGACACCCCCTCCCTACTGTATGACACACGGCTGACATACCCCCCCCCCTCCCTTTTACAGAACTGACACAATGAGCTTGTAGTTCCACAATATGTCCTTCTAACCCCCTGCAGAAAAGACAGATTTGACCTGACTCCTGGTTGGTGAAACAGACGCTGACTCACACACAAACACTCACACAAGAAAAAACCCATCAATGCAGTCACCCACACAGTCCACTACATGTACATGTATGAGTACATGTATTCACACACACACACACAACTTCACACACAGATACAGCCACACACATTAGCAAACACACATAATCCCTCGCACACATGCCCACACACATTGCTGCTATGGTGCAGCTTGTATCCTGGCAAATAATGCTGGACTTTACAGTAGGATAATATCTTATTGCAAATATTGTTGTTGCAAGGAACCACACTTCACAAGTTGGACAACCCTATACAGAACTGGCCTCTCACCACCTCTCCATCTTGGATTGGGATGGATTTGGTTCAGCTAGACTAGACTTGGCTGGGCTGGGTAGAGCTGGGGTGGACTAGGCTAGGCAAGGCTAGGCTGGGTTTGGCTGGGCTAGGCTGGTTTAGGCAGTTCAGGGCTGGACTGGGCTGGGTTTGGTTCAGATAGGTTAGGCTAGTCTAGGTTAGGCTAGGCTGGGCTGAGCCGGTGTAGGCAGGGCTAGGCTGGGCTGGGCTTGACTTGTGTTAGCTGGGCTGGGCTGGGCTTGTCTTAGCTGGGCTGGGCTGGGCTTGGCTGGGTCTCCATCTGGCTTGTTTACCCCCTTCTAATCTGGAACAGACGGTCATAAAAGCCAGCAGCATTTATTTCTATCAACTTTATATTGACTTTCATTACCCCCCTCCACCCCCCACCCCCACCCCCAACACACATACACACGCACGCACGCACAGGACGAAACAATAACAGAGAATGAAGTGGTGGTTGAAACTGAAGTACCTCAAAGGCCAGAGATTCAGCTACTGTTGTTACTGACGTTTGTATCACAAGCATTGTCCATGTCTGGATTCCCATCTAGGATAAGATGGAAGAAGCAGAGGTTTCTGAAGTGTCTCCTGAACTTTGACTTGACATGTTTGACATGGTAAAACGTCACATGTCAGTGTGTGTGTGTAGGTAAGGTATGACAGAGCAAAGCAAACATCATAAAATGATATATGACCTATGTGCATGCGTGTGTCTGCGAGCCTCAGTGTGTGTGTGTGCACCTGTGCATAGATGTGTGTGTGTGTGTGTGCGTGCGTCCGTTTGCGCGTGTGTGCGCATGAGGTAAATCGCTGGGGACACGCAGCTGAGTCACGGTAGGCTTGAAGGGGCTGCTCTCGCCATCTCCTCCATCTTGTGTCAGGAATAATGGTGCAGCCAGAGGACGGTGTGCGCTGGAACGGGCCGCTCTGATAGGACAGACAGCAGGCTGACAGAGACAGGAGAGGAACAAGATAACGCAAGACGAATCGTGTCAGCTGCATGCTCTGCTCGCTCCGTTCCTTTCTCCCGCGCGTCCGGAACGCGTGCACGCCGCGCGCACACCGACGAGCACGTGCGCATACACGCGCACGTTCACGTGACTGAAGATGGGAAGGTTTAAAGAAATATGCTGTCATTGTCTTTCTGGGAGAGACGTTTCCAGCCAGCTGCTCTGTTCAGCCCTGCTAGTCACACGGAGGAAACCTCATTTACAACAACAACAAACTACCTCTGAGTGGAAAATGCTAATTCACGGGGAATACCTGGAGCAGGTAACACACAAACACACACCACTAAAACACTTCTAAGTATTCCCACGTGAACAAGCACCTTAAAGTACTTACATTGACGCACACGCAGCACACAAGCACTTCTCAGCACATACAGACACCAGCTCACCACGCACACAAACTCCCTCCAGTCCAGTGCACGTTACAAGAACAGTTGTTTAATCTCGTCTGGGTGGACCTTAGAAGGAGGTTGTTGTTGGGGAGCAGATTAAAGTGCTTCTCTGTCCCCCAGGGCGGGATGGAGACGATGATGAGATAAACCCAGACGGCCCGCCCCTCCTCCCCCCTGTGTGCTGGTCCTGTCTAACCCCCCGGCCTACAGCTGTCAGCCAACACGATAACAGCACCGAGGTGTCGGAGGAACTGTGTGGGTTTTTATGTTCGTTTCTTTTTTTTTATGACTTCCTGAAGGTAAAGGTGACCCATTGTGATGTCACGCCAGGACAAAAAGGTTGCTGATGATTGAGCCATGGCTGGATGGCTGGGAGATGTGTGTGTGTGTGTGTGTGTGTGTGTATGTGTGTGTGTGTGTGTGTGTGTGTGTGTGTGTGTGTGTGTGTGTGGATGAGGCTGTGGGGGTGAGGGTGAAGGGTTGAAGGGGTGGAGTGGGGAGCAGGTAGCGCCAGGAGGACAAACAGACAAATGGGTGCGTTTGTTTCATGTGCTTGTAGGGCCGGAGGGGACAGGCCTGCTGAGGTGGTCATGTGACTCTGTCGAGAAGGCAGCATGGAGTTCACGGGTGTCCGCCGTCGTCAGCAGGTGGGATGTAATTGTGCCTGGGTACAAGATGGCCTCCACTTGACCAGACGGCAGGACGTCTCAGCCTCCTACTGACCTGACTGGACAAGCTGCTAAGTTAGTTGTGAAAACCATTAGCATGTCCTAGAGCCAGGTGCTAAAGTGACAAATAGTCTGACAGGTCGAGAAACTCTGAGACGGACAGACAGACAGACAGAGAGGCTGCCAGACACCTCGCTCAAGGCTGCGGCGGAACTTTCTTGGAAACGAGAGTCTGAAAATAGCCTGCTGAGGCACCAGAGAAGGCTTGTTGGAACGAAGTTCTTCTGAAACGTGCATTACCCATTCTGCAGTGAAATGGATCGAGTGTGTGTGTGTGTGGGTGTGTGTGTGTGCGTGTGTGTGTGGGTGTGCGCCTGTCTGTGTCTGTTTGGATGTGTGTGTGTGTGTGTGTGTGGGTGTGCGCCTGTCTGTGTCTGTTTGGATGTGTGTGTGTGTGGCGGCACCTTGGCTCTGTGTCCTCTCTGTTTTCCTTCACTGCAGGTTTATACGTTTCATCCTGTTGAAATGGGATTTTAGGAACTGCGTACATGTGTATTCACACGTGTGTCTGTGTAAACGAGTGCAAATCTTGGCTTAGTGTCAAATATACTTCTATTTCTGTCTGTGTTAAGGTGTTGCTCTTCTAAGTTCTGGCAGAAGGTGTGTGTACAATGTGTGTGTGTGTGTGTGTGTTGGGAAGGCCACATGTACAATAGATTCCCCCAGGTGAGCTCTGGCCCTGGCTGCAGGGCTGAGAAGAGATCAAAGACTTCAGCAGACTCTGGTGTTTCAGAGGAGAAGGCTGATCCTCTCTCTAGTCTCCACATGTCACAGACCCCTGCTTCCTCTCCTCCTGTTCGGCCTCCTCTCCTCCTGTCCTCTCCTCTCATCTCCTCCCTTTCTCTGGGCCTCTCCTCTGGTCTCTCAGTGCACAGTGAACAGACAGAGACAGCCAGATGGAGAAGGGACAGTGAGACTGCCGCAGCATCCCTCACCTCTAACTGCTGGTGCCAGGCGTGTTCAACTTCTCCACAAAAGAGGAGGCTTCCCACAGGGAAGATGTGAGTCACTCTGTCTTCAGACTCGGGAAGGCTGCTGTAATGAACATGACACACACGCAGAGTGCTAAGTAAAAAAGGTGTTCACCCATGCAAGGAGTGAGACATCATTGAATAAACTATTTGCTTTTAAAGAATAATTTCGAGCAGTGAGCAGTGTATTCCTGGAGATTTCAAGTTGTTCTCCGTCATTGTGGCCTATGTGTCATACACCTGCAGAATTTGTAATGTGTATGTTGGAGTGTGACTGTGGTTGGGTGTATGTGTGTGTATCTGTGTGTGTGTTGTGTGTGTGTTTATGCAGTATGTGTGTGTGTGTATGTTTGATTGTGTGTGTGTGTGTGGTACTCACAGGGGAGACATTGTGTGTAACTGTGAGAGGTTGTGTGTAAGTGTGCATGCATGCGTGAATTGTGTATCTTTGTGTGTGTGTATGGCTGTGTGTGTGTGTGTGTGTGTGTGTGTGTGTGGTGTGTGTGTGTGTGTGTGTGTGTATAGCTGCATGTGTGTGCATGTGTTTGGTTGACCACCCTGCCCCACAGCTTTCTGAAGAATCCTGCAGTTTTCCATCTGTCCTTCTCTCTCTCTTCTCTCTCTCTCGCTCTCCCTCCCTCCCTCCTCCCTCCCTCCCTCCCTACCTCCCTCCCTCCCCTCCTCCCTCCCTCCCTCCCTCCTGTCATTTTCACCTCTCCGGCATCCTGCTCTCTGATTGATTAGATCATGTCCGGTTTCATCTGGTCACACGCGCTTTCAGACACACCTGGCACACACACGCGCGTGCACGTACGTACCTTTTTGAAACAACACTCACCAGAACGCGCACGTGTCTTTCAAACCACACGCAGACACGCAAACCCACACACACCTCTTTCAAATTGCGCTCGATTTTTCTCTTTCAATCAACACACCCACACGCATGCGTTCTTATTTTTATCTGGTCAGGGGGAATGCCCTGCGCACTTCTTAGTAATCAGTAAAGCATTCGGAGACTCTCCTGCTGCTTTTCTCAGCCAGTAATTAGCTGTTGATCTCCTCCACTCAGCCCAGACAGCTAGCAAAGCCCCGCCCGGAGACATCCTTCACCCCCTCCCCTGATTGGTGGATAGTTCAACTGGAGGGCGTCGCCTCAAGCAGTCTAATAGGACATGATGAGTCTCAACAGTAACTCAGGTTTGATGACCCCAGAAAGTTGAGGAGTGTGTGATTAGTTTGTGTGTGTTTTTGTGTGTGGTGTGTGTGTATTAGTGTGTGTGTTCACCTCTCCGGCATCCTGCTCTCTGATTGATTAGATCATGTCCGGTTTCATCTGGTCACACGCGCTTTCAGACACACCTGGCACACACACGCGCGTGCACGTACGTACCTTTTTGAAATAACACTCACCAGAACGCGCACGTGTCTTTCAAACCACACGCAGACACGCAAACCCACACACACCTCTTTCAAATTGCGCTCGATTTTTCTCTTTCAATCAACACACCCACACGCATGCGTTCTTATTTTTATCTGGTCAGGGGGAATGCCCTGCGCACTTCTTAGTAATCAGTAAAGCATTCGGAGACTCTCCTGCTGCTTTTCTCAGCCAGTAATTAGCTGTTGATCTCCTCCACTCAGCCCAGACAGCTAGCAAAGCCCCGCCCGGAGACATCCTTCACCCCCTCCCCTGATTGGTGGATAGTTCAACTGGAGGGCGTCGCCTCAAGCAGTCTAATAGGACATGATGAGTCTCAACAGTAACTCGGGTTTGATGACCCCCAGAGAGTGGAGGGAGTGTGTGTTAGTGTGTTAGTGTGTTTGTGTGTGTGTGTGTGTATTAGTGTGTGTGTGTGTATATTGTGACTGATGAGCCCCCACAGACTGATCATTGCCATTCAGGTATCCAGGTACCAAAGGGACACTTAAGTCCTTCTAAAGACAAACACACACACATTCACACACACACACACACACACTCACTCATTCACATACACACTATATTGGACTGGTATTGACGTACAGAGGATCAAACTGTATTGCTCACTCTCTTAAACCATACTCCACTGAGGATATGAATAACAAGCCCAAATTCCAAACATTTCAAAACATTTCTCTCTTCCTTTCCTTTCTTCTTCCCTCCCCTCTCCTCTTTCTTCTTCTGTTCATCTAACTTCAAAGAGTGTGTATTCTGGGGTTCCTGACCTTGAGTGCTGCATGCTACGTGGCTTTGAAACTGAACGAGCGCCGTGAGGATGACATGCTCACACTCCATCAGTCTCCCTCCTCCTCCTCCAGCACCCCCTCACGTCCCTCTCCCGTCTCCCTCCCTTCCTCCCTCTTCCCTGTTTCTCTCCTCCTCCCTTGCTCTCCTCTGTCCTCCCTGCCTCACCCTGTCCTCCATATCTCCGGTGGCACCATCTGTCTTCCTGTCCCTTTCTGTTCGTCACCCTCCTCAGCATGGGACACCCTTCTCCGTGTGTCTCGCGGGCAGGAGGTCACCATATCCTGACACAATAGTTCAAGTTCAAGTTCAAGTTGTGCTTTATTGTCATTCCGCTACATGCGGGTGCATACAGTGGAACG